>OY728134.1:1425888950-1426488950 GCA_963277665.1 Viscum album | reverse complement strand
CTAGTGAATTACCGTATTCCGCAACACCTTCTCTCTATGGTCAATAATATGGACTTGTTTTTTATCATAAGAGATAATCTCTTCCAAATGAACTACCTCTGGGATCAAAATATGAGATGGATATGGTATATACTTTCTCAACATTGAAACATGAAAAAAATTGTGTACCTGGGATAAAATTGAAGGTAAAGACACTCTGTATGCAACTGATCCAAATTTCTCTAAAATTTCATAACGTCCAATGAACCTCAGACTCAACTTTCCCTTTTTTCCAAAACGCATCAAACTTTTACATGGAGAAACTTTCATAAAGACATGATCACCTACCTCAAAAGAATGATCCTTCCTCCGGTTAACTGCATAAATTTTCTGTTTACTTTGAGTTATTCTCATGTGCTTCTGAATCAATTGAAATTTCTCTGCCATCTCTTCTACCAATTCTGGTCCCATCAGCTTCCTTTCAACTACTTCATCCCAAAAAGCTAGAGTTCGACAACACTTTCCATATAATTCCTTAAATGGATCCATATTTATACTATAATGAAAAATGTTATTATATGAAAATTTATCCAAAGAAATATTTTGGTCCCAACATCCCTGTTAATCCATCGAGAAAGCACGTAACATATCTTCCAAGGTCTAAATTTTTCATTCTGACTGCCAATCTGATTGAGGATGAAAAGTTGTACTAAAATTTAATTCAGTACCAATGACTTCTGAAGGCCTTTCCAAAATTTAGAAGTGAATCTGGGATCACAATCAGATACAATGGAGAGGAGAGCTCCATGCAACCTGACTATCACTTTAACATACAACCGAGCATGTTGATCTAGAGACAAAGTATCTCTAATAGGAAGGAAATGAGAAGATTTAGTTAATCAGTCAACTATAACCCAGATTGCATTATTACCTAGAAATTTATTTAGTAATCCCACAACAAAGTCCATGGATATATTTTCTCATTTCCACTCTAATACCGGTAAAGGCTAAAGCATCCCTTTCAGTAACTTCCACTCTGCTTTAACCTGCTGACAAGTCAAACACTTCACAGTAAAATCAGAAATATGACTTTTCATTCCATCCCCCTAGTAATACTCCTGAAGATATCTGTACATCTTATTACTTCTAGGATGAACTGAAAATGGATAACTATGAGTTTCACATATCAACTCATTCTTCAAATGTGAATCACAAGGCACACATAATCTCATTCCAAATCTCAAAAAACAATCATTATCAACATTGAAATCAGGAAACATACCCTTCTGAACCAACACAACCTTTTTCTACAACTCATTGTCTTCCTTCTATGCATGCTTATTTCTGTCTAATAAAGATGATTTCACTGACACCTGAAATAAAACAGAATAATTTTCTGCAACAACAACTTTTATACCAATGTTCATCAAATCAAAAACCAAAGGATCTCGTTCCAAATGTAACATGGTTAATGATGTTTTACTTTTTCGACTCAAAGACTCAACCACTTTATTTGCTTTCCCCGAATGATAAAGGATCGTGAAATCATATTACATGATTAATTTCAACCATCTCCTCTATCTCATGCTCAATTAATTCTGAGTGAATATATAATTCAAACTTTTTTGATCAGTATATATTTCATACTTTAGTCCATACAAATGATCCCCCTAAATTTTAAAAGCAAAAACAATAATAGCTAATTCCAAATTATGTGTAGGGTAATTTAACTCATGTGGTTTCAACTGACATGAAGTATAATAAATTACATAATTATCAGAAAACTCCATTTCCACCTTCTCCTCACAACGAACAAGTTCTTCATAACTTTTGAACTCATGAAAAGCTAAATCCCTTAGATAATTTGGCTTTAATCCTGATTAAAAATGGTTGATTTTACTATCAAGATCTCGTATGAAATTTGGATCATACCTTGCTAGTCGAGTGAATTTTTCTTCATAAGCATCCACTGAGTTATCCTCTTGCGTCAATTCCAGTAATTGTTTTTCAATTCTAAGACGAACCACCTTAGGAAAATATTTCTAAAGAAACATACCTTTAAATTAATACAAATCAAGAGCATAAATCTCCTCACTATCCCAGATATTTTTCACCATCAACCACCACTGATCAGATTCACCTTCAAAACTGTAAACATCAAGACTAACCTTTTATGTTCTGAATAACCCATGACATCGAAAATCTTTTCTAGTGCTTTAATCCACCCTTCAGCGTAGACATGGTCTAATGATCCTCTGAATGATGGGGGATGTTGCCTCCTGAAATGCTCCACTACTGACATGTTCCTCTGTGGTTGATCTGGATGATCTTGTACATGTATACCACCACCATTTATAGCCTGAGTCAACTGTGCCATCGCTGCAACAAAATGTTCAGTTTCGATTCTTACCATCTCAGGTTGCCGATTTGGAAGGTTGTCATCTTCCTGATGTCGTCCCAACACAGCTTCCCAATTTCCACTGTGGAAAACCATTCTGAACATAATAATATATTAGGTGAAGAAAAATGGTAATCTAGAAATGCTATATGTTTTCAATATTAACATAAATTACTTTATGGATATTACTTTAACAATACCCTAACACCTAAAGTAATCTAAACCGACCTCTGATACCAACTTTATGGACCTGACCTTAAAAAATTACAGAATATTGAATTAAAATAATAATTCACATTGATGATCTTTTTAGGTTTAGAGTTTTAGTGAATTAAGACATAACTATTACATCTCAAAAGATTACATTGTAGAAACTTCTACATAGTTTCCACTTTTTTATAAAATAAAAACTATTGAAATAAAGGGTCATGTCTAGTTCTATGTTTTAGACAGCATTACTTTTCCTTGATCCCATCCTTGACCCTATTCATCTGTATGTCCTGTGAAGACATTTCAAAACATGGGATGAGCAAAAAAAGCTCAGTAAGGGTTATAAAACAAAGAATGAAAACATTTGTTCAAAAATACATACAAAACATAAAATCTTTTACTTACCTCATTAAATCATAAGATTTATGAAAGACACATTGAAATCATAAATCATAAAGGTAACTTGTGGTATCCATATCATACTTACATTGTAGTTATCACAGCTACATAGGGAGTTTCTTTGGAATACCCATCATGCTATATTCCTTAAATCTCTTAGGAGAAACATTCAAATTTACCTCCATCATGTTACCCAATGAATTGGAGAGCTATCTCAGGTTCACTCACCCTAGGTTTATCATGGAACCACCCGTATATGTAAATAATTCCCAAGAACCATAAAATGATCATAACCCACAACATAATCATAAAGGAAAGATAAAATTTCCACATTGCAATTATAAAATATCATTTCAAGATATTGAAATAATAAATCTATTCTAAAAATCATCTTAAATACCAAAATACGTAAAAAGAGTTCATGATATTTATTTTTCCTTTTAAAAACATTTCGTCTTGTTAAGGAAGCCAAAGATCAAATAATACTCGTGGCGGAGGAAAGGTCGTTGTCACCGATTACGTAAAAATGAACATTATTTTTTGTCATTTATTAAAACGCTTCATAGAAATAGATTCCATTTAAATTAAATGAAATTTCAAAGGTGTTTATACAGTTTATAAAAGAATGTCGTGAATTAGAATAAAATATGCCTCAATGAAAGAAGATTGAGACGAATTCCCTTACCTCATGTCTGACATTACTCGATCGTTCTTTAATCTCCTGAATAATAAAATAAAATTAATTTCTAGTTTCTTAAGAACCTTTTTCAAGTTTATTATTCCTTTTATATCACTTATTACCATGATATAAATAGTATGTAAACATTTATGTTAATAACATTCATTTTGTCAATATTTGGTACTTGAGTAAAAAATGGACTTCTTATAATTACATGTTGTACATGTGGTCAAAGTTTTATTATATCCAGAATGATATTCATGATTTGGGTATCATATATATCATATATATCCAGCATCTACATGTATTTATAATAGTACATAACATTTAGAGGTGAGAAATGAAATGCACCATTCATGGAGATGGTAAGTCGTACGTACGCGTGAACGCTACTTTCATTTATATTTTTTATTTTAATGTAATTAAAACATAATGATACATAGGTATATTATAATTCCAGTATAATATCATATATAATATTATTAAAGCGATCCTTTATACATCCCACATAAGGCATTAACGAATCGCATCATTTTGAGGGGGCGATAGTCCGCACTTCCTCAAATGAGATTATCGTATTTACCCACTATGGAAACCATAAAGGCGTGCTATAAATAGGAAGTACATAAGTATAAGGAAATCATAAACATATTATATATCATAAATAAATACACTGCCATCATAATGGCCACCATGAGAGGCAGTAAGATGTAATTGAACAATCACCGTTTCGTGAGGCCTTAGTTTTCCATCCACAGAAACATTATGTTCGTCATCCATTAGATAGAGTTGTGTGTAATTGTAGTTAAAATAATTATCATAACAACATCGTAGTATATTGAGGATACTGGTTTTGTTACAAAAGAAAGGAATAAAAAGAGTTTAGGGATTGGAGATGTAAAATAAAAGAAAACAAATTAAGAGAAACCGTTACCTTTAATTTGGGTAACTCCGTTTGGTTTGAACTAAAAGGACTTCTTGAAGTGCCTTATATTTAATGTAAGGCTTCTAGGAGGAGGAGAAATATGTAGAGAGATTAATTGGGTAGATTTTGGACGATCCAAATGGCCTGAGAGGTGTGAGGAATTGGTTGGAAATGGTCTCCTTTTATAAGGGGGAGGAGGGGCTCTTTAGGAAAGTGTGAAAATATTATTTTATAATATAATGATATTCAGTTTCTAAAGGTCCAAAAATCTTTATAGTATACGATAAGATGACTCATGGTCGAAATAGAATCATCCAATCTGAATTTGAAATCTTTTGGATAATATTTTAATCATTATAAACTTATTTATTTAAATTATTTATTAATGAAGTAAATACTGCATCATTATTATGTCATAAATAATTTAGTTTATTTGTTGTCTAAAAATTATAAAAATACTTCCATGACGTATGAAAGATTTTTATATTTTTAATGAATATTTATTGTTCAAAAGTAGTACATATATAACACCATATAAAAATTAATTACTAATGTATTTTTGTTAATGTCAATTTTGTCTTTACATTAAATTAATTAATCCAAATTGTCATTATCACTCCCAAGTGGCTCAATGGGGTCCCACAATCGACCCAAAGATGCCCATGGTCATAAATGACTAAACAAAAAATTTTGGACAAGTGTTAAGGTAATTTTGAATTATTATAATAATCTTTTTTACCTTGAATTAACATATTTACCTTTAACTGTGGTAAATAAAAGTCAAAAGTTACTATTCACCAAAAAATATTTTCATTTTAATGAACCACATTTTACTTCTTGATAATAACAATGTATCTCGGATTTTAGAAATTCAATTCTCAGAAGTGGTAAAATTTCATTTAAATGAAAAATTCCGTTTTTTTAACAACCACTAAGTTGTTTCACTATTCATCAAATATTGATGTTTTTCATAAAAAATCAAAAATTCCTCCTAAGAAATATTTGATATTCCAAATTCAAAAATGATGTCTATTTTTCCAAATTCAAAACATAGAAGTGGAATTAATTAATTTTAAAATTAATTCCCGTTATCAAAACAAATAGCGTGTTTTTAAGAAACAATAACTACCAAAAGATTGATACTTGTTTATGTCAAATTTCAAAGTGAAATTAGTTCCAATGACCAAAATTGGATTAAATGGTAAAAATATATTTTATTTACACTTTAAATCCAATTAAAAATATAATATAACCATATAAATAAATTAGATTAAAACATAGTTCTGAATTAAAATATAATATCTTGACTATTCATTAAAAAATGAACTTTATCGGAAAATTTCAAAACAAATTACAAAAATTAAATTTTGATGTCCCCATTATAAATAAGGATTTTATTTGGTCAATTATAATGTATTAAAGTGACAAAAACTATATTTAATGAGGGTTCTCCATTAAAAGACGGTAAATCGGCCTTTTACTTTAAATTACGCTTAAAATTAGATTTATTCACATTTTATGCCTCCTACATTTATTAGATGAATGTAAATACATTTAATAAACATGTATAAAAATATTATTGTATGTTTTGATCATTCCCTCCAATACAATGGCTAGGAGTTTACTACCATTTAAAATAATAATATTATATTATTAGTGTGCAATGTAAGATTTAAAAGAAACTTATTGTTGCGTATCAGGTACACTATCGAACATAACAACCCCTTTAAAGTAAAAATAATGTTTAATTAAAAAATATTAATAAATATGAAATATGTCTTATTATTTATTTACTTGGTATGTTACAATAACAAAAATAAAATTTAAATATATGAAATTTATAATCAAAATATAAATTGAAATAAATAAAAATCAAGGCTAACTTCTAAGACAACAAATAATTGTGGACAGAGTCCCATAATGGATAAGGTTCACTACCTAATCATATACATAACATCTTGTGAGACTAAAACATTACCCAATGCATTGGTGATCTATCTAGGTGAATAAATCGTAATTCTTATTTAATTATGTGTTCCATAAAATGGAAATCAACTACTATTAATTAACATAATAATTAATCATGTAATTAAAATGGTTCATTAATCCTTCACAATATCCTTGTCAAAGGAAATATCATGAAGAAGTTATTTGAGAAGTGAACTTAATTATGGTATTATCATGTTCGTCAATGAAATAATGATATAGTAATATATGTTAGAGAAAAATATATAGAATTTTTAAACAATCATCAATATAAAAGGAATTTTTTTCATTTATGATTAATATTTCTAAAAAAGACAAATTGTTTTGAAGAAATTAAGTATTCCAATTTGAAAATTATTATTTTAAATTAAAAAGTCACAATATATTTTTAAAATAATATTATTTCAAAATAAACATAGAAACATATTAATGTGGAATTAATAAATTGAGTGTTCATGATAATATGAAATTATGTTCCTACTGTACAAGCTAAAAGAAAATATTACTTTCACACTATGGTAAAAAGTTTAAAAGTAACTTGTTTGGAAAATGTTAATATGATTAATTTTGATCCATTTTATAAAAAAATAATCATGGATGAAAATTACCATATAAACCATATAATAATGTTGAAAACATTATTCAACACTCTTTAATGAGAAAATGTACATCGAAGTGATAGGTTTTCTCACCATTTAGAGAATAAAAGTGGATTTTCTTTAAAAATATTATTTTAGTCTATAGAGTTAATAATGGAAAAAAATGAAAGGAAGTGATGTATTATAAATTAATGAATATAATATAATAAAATTTAAGATTATATTGAGATATATATTATATGTTCCAATTGTAAGAATCATAATCATGAACAATCCCAATAAACAATGTGATTGTTACCTAAAAACTCATACTACATTGTTCACTAATGAATCATATGACTCTTGAAGAAATAAAATCAATTAAAACTTTATAAAAAATGAATATAAGGTGATAAATGATATATCATTTCGAATGGATATTACAAACACCAAAAGTAAAAATCGGGTGATAAATTAATATATATGATAGTATATATGATTGAAATTTATCATTTTTTCTTCTACTTATTTACATTTTTTTATTAAAATCCCTATTTCGGCTCATAACAACATTTTTTCATGTCTATTTCATTCAATAGTTATTATGATTGTGCATTGATTAAGGTTACATCATCTAATTAATTTTAGTCATCATAAAAATATCATATATATATTTATTATATAAATATATAAATTGATCCAAAATATTAATAGACAGAAAAATTGATTACACTGTTTATGAAGATGGTTAACCACACGTATGTATGGAAGCTATTTTTTATTTTTTGGTAGATAGAATGAAATAATGTTAAATTATATTTTACATTTATATAATAATTTTAATATCATATTTAACATATATATATTTATTAAATATATCCGTTGTGCAATTAATGTAAATATAAAATGATAGATGAATCAAAATATTTCCTGGAGGTGGAAGTATAAACATACGCATGTGGGACATTATCATTTTTCAGTTGATTTGATGGTAATAATTTTTATGTGATATTATAAAAAAGGTATAATTAAGACATGAATATGATATATTGACATTAAATCGATCATTATGTCCATTTTTCTGAGGTGGTGATTAAAAACATACATCGGGTCACATGGTTGTAGTATGCTATACAGACTTTCGATGGTTTTGATTCCCATTTTATAGATTAGGGAAAAGATATAGTTTATTACATTAACATAATAAAATATCAGTATATTTTATGTACTAGTGATATTATTTCAACATAGATGAATATGATTTTATGAAGGTGGTAGAACAACATAAATAAACAAATATAGATTATGAACGATACATATTCTACATACAAGTTTATTATGTTTTCATCAAAATCCATCCTAAAATATTTTTAATGTTAATTCAGAAGTTCTTATTATTAATTTTTCATTATATTAATTGTGAAAATCACAAAAACGTTCTTAAAATAAGTTTACTAACTTTTTATAATTTAATTATTTTTGTATGTTTTTTAGAAAACATTACATTATACTATACATAGAAGAAGTTATAATGAATTATATAATATAAACACACTATTATTAATTCTGATCATCAGATGCGGAATATATATGATAAATCAGGCATACAATTAAACAGAATGTGAGTTAGACATTTTTCATGTTTATTAGGCTGAAAAATTTATCACTATCAGACTAATTCTGGTACTGATAAATGGGATTAACTCTCATATGGATTATCATATATATAATTGATAAGGAAGTCCATCGGACTGGCCAAGAATTATAATTTTAATACATAGAATTTTTTATATTTTAAGGATTACATTTAATACTATAATGGTGTTAATAAATATAACTTTGGAAATTTAGTTACAATTGAGTTGTGAAGTATAGTTTTCAGAGTTAATTGGAATAAATTTAGAAGTATGATTATTGGAGCATCGCCTATAAATAGTGAGTTATTTGAAGAGTATTTAGTAGTTAAAATTTTCATTAGCAATTCTTTTGAATATTACTTACCATGAACTGTTCGTTTTTCAGCTTTGTAATTCTTTAGAGATATTTTGTTATAATGAATCCTTGTATGGGTTGTTTTTTATGAACTTTTGGAAATTTATTTTTGTTTTATCATTGTTATGATCGAGGGATTCTAGGGATAGGAAGACAGACCATAATCACTGTATCAAGGGATTTCTATATAAGGAAAGATAAACTTTATAGTAATTATAAAAATTTGGATACATTTAGTCAAATTTATTGACTACCTTACTCTTAAGTTTAAAATATGTTAATATTTTAATATGTCTTAGAAGTAATTATTACTATTTCTAGCTATTTAATTTTATTCATCTTTCTATTTCACTATACATGTTATAAAATGATAGTCGTAATTCATATCTTTCTATACTATTGGTTTTATCAGTGTGATTATTATTATGATAAAAAATACATTGATTTAATAAGATCCATTATGATTCCAATATTTTAATATAATATAATAGGATGTATTTGGATTCTAATTTTTTGACTCTGATAATCAGACTGAGTTTGAGTTCGATAAATTTACATTAAGATGTTTGTGTGTTATTTAGTTTAAATATTTAAACTATGTTTATTAAGAATAATTCACCTCATCTTGTATGAATATCAATCTAAGTTATTTATTAAGATACTACAATTGTTATAATATAATATTTCTACTACTTATAGACTTTATATGTTTTTATGTTCTTCACTTACTATATGTTTTTTATGTTTTGAAATAACTTTTTTATAAAAAAATTGTTACACTAATGTATACTTATATAGAATATTTTATATTATTATTTGTTAGAATGTAGGAATATTAATTATCTTGATAATCTAAATCCTCATTGAAAACTATTTTTTTATAGTAATGACTATTAGTATTGGAGAGATATAATGAAGACCTTTGTGATCATCAATGGAGTTGATAACTTTTTGATTTTATCTGGAAAATAAAAGATTCATGATAAGGAAGTATCTTCTCTAAAAAATGCTATGATGTTAGAATAATAGTTGAATTATAAAGTGTGTACTAATTTTTTATGCATAATGAAAAGAAATAAATATAATTAGATTTCATCTTGTGAAGTTACAAATAGTATTTGGAGAAAATTATAATTTATCTATTTTCGTATATCCCTAAATATGGAAACAATAAAAGATATGATAAGAGTCACTTATAAAGTAGCTGATTTTATTTCAAGACAATCAGTTTCCATTATGTACCAAATATTCATGAAAATTATAAATAGATTAAAATATCTTGGTCAAAAGGACTTTATGATGAAATTATTATAAAAAATATTATTGATATTATTCCTAATGAGTTAGAATAAAAAATAACAATTTATGATGATATTAAAAAGTTATCTAATATAATTCCTGATTATTTTATTGGTACCCTTATGCAGTATTAGGGTATACTTAAGAGATATTCTCAGAAATAAAAAAATAAAAATTGTGTTGTAGCTTTTTCAATAACCTCTATTATAAATAATAAAGTTAATTTAGTTAAAAAAGTTGTAAAATCTTCAAGTAAGAAGAATGTTGTTTTTCAGTTAGATTCGATTACATTATAAAAATCAAAGAAAGAATTAGCTAATCTAGAGAGAATTATAAAAATGATTATTGGAAAGAAAAAATTTCAATATGAATACAAACAAATTCATAAGGATAATTGTTATAAGAAATATTATGAAGTCAATTGATATAAATGTAAGAAAGGTGGAAATATCTGACCTGATTGTCCAATGTTGAAGAGGACATACATGGATGAAAATAATTCTGAAGTAAATGTGAAGATATAAAATATGTCTAGGGGAAATAAAGCTCCAAAAGAGTCTAATAAATTGTGTGTAAGAGGATGATATTATTTTGAAACTTTTTCAAAAAATGAAAGTTTCAGATAAAGGAACATAGGTATTTTTTGTAATTGTACCCATTAAAAATCATTATCTCAAGGCTATGGTATATAGTGTTTAATCTATTAATAACATGTCCTTAAATTAAAATTATTTTTATAAGAAAAATTCTATATCTTCTGATGAATAATTTTACAGGGATGGTTTCAACTCAAGTGCCCTAAAAATTTACAAATAATCAAGTAGGGAAGGTAAGTTTGATTCAAACCTCAATCAGTAATAATGAAATATGTTTTCAGAATATCATTCCCTACACCTCTAAGCCACTTACATTTGTCATTTTACTTTTCACCATGGTCAGAAGTTATTTTCACACAATAGGGGTAATAATAATTAAAATGAAATAAAAATTGGAACATAATTAGAAAAGGCTTGAAAGTTTAAACCATATACTAATAGAATGGTTAAATATATGAATTTTAAGAATTTTATATCATTTAACAAAATATTATTTATTATAAAGTATCATTAATTCCCTTTTTAGAACTATTCATATTATTTAACATTGAAAACAGTATGGTAGAAATGAAATTTAAATATAATCAACTAACATATCATTATGATTTTATATTAATCTAAAAAAAATATAGTACACAATAAATAATTCCAGTAATATAAATTTTAATATTTTTAAAATCATTTAATTTATTTTACTTTAAATTATATAATTATTTCGTTGGCATTGTATAATATTTTAAAGTAATTATTTTATTACTTAATTAGAAATAAATTACCATGATAATGAAAACATATTTATCATTTAAATTAATATTTATATCACAAAATAGCATAATTTTATCCTTATATGAACACATAATATATTTTTAAATTTTAGAGAGTGACATTTTGTCCTTTTCCATCCATAAATTACTATATCAGACTCTTTCTTGGATAAGTGACCCAAAATATAATAAATTCCAAAATTAGGTGATTATTTTCAAAATAATTTCATCGAATAATATTTAATATGAAAAATTATGGTGTTATCACTTGGTTTTATCCTATGTTAAATCACTATATGTTTTTAAATTGATTTTAGATGAATACTACAAAGCGCGATGGAATTTGGGTTTTAAGATAAAGGATTTTGTCAAGAAATAGATGATCCAATATTTTCTCCCAGAAAATAAATAGTTATTATATTAATTTAAATTAATATATTTATATAATATATATTTACATATTAAATATTTCCTTTATTTGGATAATTTAATTTAATCAAATTTGATAAAAATTATTTATATTAAAAACACTTTGTAGAAAACTACATTTCAAAGCCTAAAAATAAGCTTAAAAAATCCTGAAAATTTAAGATTAAAATGAAATTAATTATATTATTATAAAACAAAGTTCACATGTAACATTAATAAAAAATCAAAAATTTAATGGGACTTTTAATTTCCTTATTTTTTTTGAAAATAAATTCCAGTATTTGAAAAATCGTAAATTTTAACTATGCACTACAAAGTGAATCATTTCAGAAAAATAAAAACATTTCTACAAATGTAATTTTATTTAATATTATTTAAAAATTTAATTTAATTTATCAAATAAAGTCTTCCATCAATTAATTTTAACATTTTTACATAAAAATTAATAAAATCATTTTATAAGAAAACATATATTTATAGAATAAAAGGTATCCATTAAAAATTGAGTTCTTATTTAAAATGATTTTTAAATAAATTTAAATTTATTAGGATATATATATATATATCACAAATAAGTTAATCGTATTAAATCACACCAATGTAACATCTATTCTAAGACGATCATATTTAAATAATAATATTTTATGCATCGTTTTGTCTCAATATTGTGTGTTTTATAGGATATCTAACATAATTATTATTTTTCAAATATTTGGGTATTATAATTAAAATAATAATTTTAATAGTATAATTTTGTAGATAATAATTATTTTAATTTTTATCTTTTACTTCACCTAATTCTCCAAACATAACTTCACAAAAAGAGTCTTCTTATTTGGGAACCCAATTTCATGTTATTACAGGAAACCTTCATATTTCCATATTTCCCAATTGAAAATGTTTTCTTAATATTCTTTTATATGATAAGGGTTTTAACCACAGGTAGTTTTAAAAATTAAAAAGGGGGTTCCTTTCACTATATATTGTTTTACCTTCCACTCAATGTAATTTTGTAAAAAAAATTAAAGCTTTTTTATTAGACATGAGATAAGATTACAAGGGCACAATTTCATTATGTTTGAATAATGTAAAACCAAAATATTTTATAATTTAAATATATTAAACAATATCTCTTATGATATACACAATATCAAACATAAAAATCCATAATAAACAATAGAAATTATTTTATCTAAATATTTTCATTATAATAAATCTATCAGATTGGTATGTTTTAATTGGAGTAAATGAATTATAAAGTATATGTAAAACAATTCTCCTAAAAATACTTATATATTAATTCCATGGAAATATTAATTACATTTTTAATTATATAAATGAAATTATATAAGGATAAGAATTGTTAAAAGACTATATATTTCTATAATAGTGTGTTGGTGTATATTTTGTATTCTCATTTAAAACATAAATTTATAAATTATTGAAATTTATTTTGATAATACTAGTTTTTCTTTTGGTTTTATCATATCAGAAAATTCCGAGGGTGAATTTTTTTTATTTTTTATAATTCGATTTTTTTGTGTGAATTGGGAAATATACAAATTAAAAAAAAAGATTAATTTATTTTCGAATTTTATTTCAATGTTACATTTTTTCAAATTATTTTTAAAGTTACATAACACTCCATTGATTAAAAGTAGTCTTATTAATTATGTATTAATTTTTAATATATTTTATTTTCTTATAAGTTTATTTCATTGAATAAAAATAGAATTTTCTAAAATAAGTTTTTTCTTTTTATTTTCACACATATATTTAAATTAACTCATGCCCCATATATAAATTTATTCTTGAAAAAATGTATTTCATATTTTTATTCATGAGGTCAAAATTCATTAAGTTAAAAAATTATTTTTTTCATTAGAAATCGTAACATGTGTTAAAATGTTGTTACTATGGTAAGGGTTAATATAGGGTAACCCTGTTTAATTTAGTATTAATTAAATTAAATATCATAATAAATCATATTAAAATGGGTTGATGAAGTTATTATTTAACTAAAATGATATGACATTAATTAATGTTTTATTTTTTTCAACTTTCGATGAATATAAATTCCGTTTTTATATTAATAAAATTATATGTCTAAAAATGTTACTCTAATTATTTTAATATCAATAAAATGATTTTATAGAGATAAAAAATGTTATGAATGATTATAAATTTTTATTTTTAATTTGAATATATTATATTTATATGATTAATTTATGATTAATATTTAGTTATTTTATAATTACCAAGAATGATTACGTAATGCCAACGCAACACCTGTGGAAGAAATTGAAAGGTCAAGTAAATTATTTCAGAAACAAAAAAGTAATATGAATTGAATTAATTATAGTGTTCCACTATTTTAAACTATGATTGTAATTTTAGTTTATTGTAAATGTTTTTATATTATTTTTACATTGATATTCATATGTTGTAATGAAGAATTATTGAATTGTATAGAAAATGAAATTAAATGGAAATTTATGATATTTTTTAAATCATTAAATAGTCATATTAATAGTATAATAACTCAATTGGATAAGAAATTTTCTAGGATATAATTAATAGCCCAAATTTATTCCACTTTTAATTTCTAAATTTGCCTTCATGACCCCTTGATCTTCATTTTTATACAAACGGTAAGGAGAAACAGGGTAAACGAAGGTGTTACAAAAAAACATAAGATTTAAAATGACACTAAATTCAGTGTAAAATTTATTAGTTTATTATATTTAGACCATATAATCCATAAATTCCGAATTATTTATCTAAGGATCTATTTTCCATGAGTTTTCCACACATTATATATTAATATGTCAGTTATTTACAAGATTTCTACCCACGTCACTTAAGAATGGGAACCACATCTCATCTCTAAACCAAACATACTGAGAAATTTATCTCAATAAATCTCATCCAATATCACTTTTCATACATACCACACATCTATTGGAGGTTTTTGTCTCACCAAATACCATCATCAATTTATTACGTTTAACATAATGGAAGTTTCCCAAAGAAGAATTGTAACTATTAAAAAAGTGTTTTCATGATTATTTATTCTTCTACCTCCATAAAATGACCCTAAAAATGATAATATAATAACATAAATATAATAAATTTACTAATATTTTATTATGTTTATGATATATTCCTTTCTCATCTCCTTTTATTTCGTATGTGAAATGAAATCATCACCCGTGATTATATGTAAACTACAACCTCCACGAAGTGGTGTGTTTAATATTTCATCATCATATCATATGGATTAAAAAATTGATATATTATATCTATATTTATTATTTAATGATATAATTATGATTCTATGTTGACTTGATATTACATAGAATATTTTCCATCAAAAAATCATATTTTCACTCATGAATATGTGTGGACTACAACCTCTAAGAAGCGATATTATTCATTTTACATCACTGTCTCACTTGTTTGGTCATAAAAAATTAAAATAATGATGAAAAATGAAAATAATGAAGAAATGTGAATTTTATACCATTATTAAGATTTTTAAGATGTAAAATATTATCTACATTGTTTCTTTTCCATGTACTATATTGAAAGAAACATTACTCATGTGTATGTGCGGACTACCACATCCATGAAATAATTTGTTTCATTTTCATTAACACATTAATTGGATGACTCTAAAATAATATTTTCCTATCATAATGATTATTATAACATGATTAATATTCTTGATATAGTTAAAAAATGGCGACTTTGACCATATTAAATGAACCAATGTTGTTGGAGATTCTAAATTTAACAACCATAAAACACATGGCATAAGATTAAAAGAGTATGTATCCATATAAAATAAGTCAATAGATTAAATAAAATGAATAATACAGAAATAAATAACATGTAATATTTTATAAATCAATTATAAGACAACAATTATTTGTTATTCAATATTTTAAAAAAAATGTGATGAGTCAGGACATGAGGGTACAGAGTTTTCTGTAAATTTTTATATCTTTTAAACACTTTATAATATATAATAATGTTATTTAAATTATTTTATAAAAGTTTTTTATATACATTATTTTATTTATAATGAAATTTTATATAATATTTAACTAGATTTACAAATGATTAATTATAATCGTCAAAATCATTTTGAATACAATATAGATTTTGACTTTTTATACAATGTAAAGAAACAATGTTTTTTAACTTTTACAGTAGGATTTAATTTACACACATTCATAGTTATTTTTCCATATTAAGATTTCTATATAAGTTATATAGTTTTTAAATGTATAATTATTTCCAATTATTATTTTAATTTTTATGTTTTTAAGATTTTTCAATGGAAAATTATATTTCTTCCCCATTTTATAAGATTTGGGAATGTGTATTCACTTATGGTCTCAAATGACATATATTTTTATTTTTATTAATTAAATGATCGATATTATGGGTTTTTATGTTAACATAGTTCTTGTAAATTTTATATGATAATGGGTGATCCTGATGAAGCTATCTAATTCATTTAGTAATAATATGATAACATGAAGGGACATATGAGTATTTAATATTAAAGGTTATTTCATCTTTAGAGTGATAGTAAGGGTGATTTTATAGTTTATTTCCCAGGTTAAACACATTATTTTTCTTATCATGAATTTTTTTTTCATGGAAGAATTTTTATTTCATATGGTAATTTTATAATCAAATTTTTAGATAATGTTAATAACCTATTAAAGGGTGAAAATTATATTTTTTAAGAAAATGTTTTCATGACTAGTCATGTTTTATAATAAATAATAATCATAATGACTATACATTTATGATTTCTTATGAGATGTTTTATGGAAATGTTATATATTGAATTTGATTTATTGGGAAAGTACATTATTATTTTAGTTAATTTTTTATGAAATGGAATACCTTCTTATGAAATTTCATAAATTATTAAACGGATTAATTGGTTTCCTATCTTTTTGTATCCCTTACTCAACATTATTTTTATCATAACATGTTTTAAAAAGATTTTTATTGGGATTCACATTGAGTTGAAACTATTTTAAGAACAATAATTTGGATAAAAAAATTCAACTTAACAGAATCCATCATTTATTGAATGAAATTTCAGTTTAAATTTTAGAATCCTATTTTTTATGGATGAAATAAACTTTTAGTGGAAGTGCAATATTTTTTATTGTAAGTATTTGATATTTAATATATTTCCTAATTCTCTAAAAAACTATTCCTAAATTATTATGGAAATTTACAAAATTAAAACCTCTATTATTAAGTGTATAATTATGGTTTGGTTATATTTCATGACATAACAGTAAACCCTCAACCCTCAATCTTGTAGATACTATTATTGAATATCCATAATTGAAGGAATTTCCCCATTTATAGAAGGTTTGGTTCTAAGGACAAATATACTTTCAAGTAAGGCCTTTTAGACATGTTATTAGATCTTTCTTCCCTTTTGGGTCTTTATGTGGTCAAAAATGGATTTTCCCAAACTAGTGACAATTAATGTATAGTAAAAACATTTTTATTAATTAACATTGACTATAATTCCTTGAAAAAATATTATATAATAAAATATAAAGGGTATTTATAGGATTAGTTTCTAGGAATCGTGGTACATATTACAAGACATACATGGAATATAAATAAAAACATAAAAGAATGTAAATACTCTTGAAAAGATTCTTTATTACCCAATTATAGATAATCTCACAATGTAATATTTCCTAGGTATATTTATCAAAAAATAATGATGAGGATAAATCCCAGTAAGGGATAAACAATGTAAGTGGAAATAATTGGTAAAACATGAACCATAACATAAGATAATTCACATATGAACCCGAGTCATAAAATAAGTAAATGAACATAAATCATGTTCGATAATTAGGAAATGTGACTAAAAAATAATCATTATACATTAATAAATATACCATAAAACCTCACCACTAAGGTGTTGTAAAACATATTACAAATTATTTTGAAAAATGCATCATAAAAGATTACCAAGGTACAATTCCTAGGAATCATAAACTTTTCATATCTAAAGAATAATTCATTATCCAAAGGATTGGAACATTAACATGGAATAAAATTCATAGGTCTATCATTATGTTTTCATCATCAATAAAAAATAAGAAGTTTATTTCAGTCTTAAACCAAGAATATGGAATCTGTGTTAAATACAATTATGTACCCAATAAATAGTAAAATTATTCATTTAAATTAATACTCATGGGTTAAAGTATATTTTTTTATTTGTGGCATGAAAATATTACATTGAAAATCAAGGGTTGATTTTGACATCATAATGGGTATAAAAAAGTGTTATCAAAATAGGTTTAATGAGAGGGAATGGAAACATCTCATTAACAAAGCTATAATATATTAAATTATGGTATTTAAAAAAAACTAACAAAAAAATAAATTATGGATCAAAATACTTAAATGAAATAAATACCTTAATTAAAAATGTGGAATAAGAGTTCCCTTACAAAGAGAAGATGCCTCTTAAATATATGAAGAGGATCCTTATAAAAATATAAATCTTTTAGAGATACCCATGATAGGGATATTGAAAGTTTATTTAGGCTCAATGTATTTAATATCAAGAGTGAGGAGGGAATATAGGGTACATAAACATGAATATGTGTGTTTTTAATGGATAAAATATTGATTATTTTATTAGAAAGTCTAAAAACTTATGTGTGCGTTAATTTTAATAAATTTGGTTTCTACGAAAGTGCACTTATTTTAGAATTTGGAACTTCTAATTCAAAATATATAATCTATTTTACATGATTAAATTTTTCAACGTGAGAAAAAAAATTTCTATTATGATGTGTGTATAACTCATAAATATGTTTTTTGACATAATAAATTATCCCAATACTATAAAAATTAACGAATACTTCATTAATTTGTGTAATAATTAAATATTTTCTTATGTTATTTTGTAATGAAAATTACATTTATTTAACACTTATAAATTTATCATATAACATACTTTTTATAGAAAATATATATATACTATTTCGAAAAAATAATTTATTTTATCAATCATAACATAAATGGTCACTTTATTGCATCTTCATAACCATTAATAATAAAGAACAATTTTTATATTTATTATAATGATTCTTGTTTTTTATAGTCCTTATCGAAGAAGTTATCTTTATGGGGTAATTTGAGCCTATGATTTTTTTTATTGAATGAACTATTATTCCATGTAATATTAGTTCCATGTATTCTGTTTCATGGTTGCAAATGAAATAAACCAGATATATCCCTTTAATTTTCCTAGTTCCACTAGTCCACATTTATAAACAATATGTAATGTCATTATAAAATGTAATAGTCTTTCAATATTATCCTAATAAAATATTCATTAAAATTAATATTTTTTCTATTAATAACACAAATGAATTTACTTTTTGTTTCATAATGGCCCAGAATAATTAATAAGTTGTGTTTTCATAATATATTTATACCCACAAAAAATAAATAAATAATAATTATTCATCTAGGATTATTGAATGCAGATGTCATGACACGTCCCTCGAGGCCCTTGTTGTGACTACCCTAAGACCATATTCCATATTCTAGGGGTTAGAAACTAAAAAAGTAAAGGCATATCTCCAAAAATGGGAAGGAATTTCCTTTCAACCTGCAAACACACAGACTAGGTAAACAAAAAGAGAAAACCACGTAGTATAACAACTAAAATAAATGTGTGATCTGAAGCAACATGGGATAGTATAAAAACCCAACTAAAATACAGTACAAAAAATGATAAATCAACTCTTGAGGTTGTCTACCAATAATCCTACCTATAGAGTAGGTACAACTCATCAATGTCGCTCTCCACATCAACAGGTCACCTCCATACACTGTATAGTCCTAGCTCCCAAATCTCTGTCAAGGATGCCCTTCGTCTCCACAAGACACAGTAAGGTGTGGTTAGAGCCCGTGTAGGGGTGAGTATAACAATACCTAGTAGGGACCCTGAGACCCCCGAAGGTATCCTAGAATTCCACAAAGGAAGAAACAAAAAACATGATCTCAATAAAAAAGGACAAAATAAAAGACATTTCAGACCAGTTATAACATACGTATATAAGTAAAGATGATTACTTGTAAATATAGATCCTCTTATTCTATCGAGAGGCTATACTATTGACCCACACAATATCCCTAGGAGCTAACCCACATAGGTTCACATGGCGCTAACCCACATAGGATCGCTATGCGCTGACCGAAACAGGATCTCTAGGTACTGACCAACATTGGATCACTATTCATTATTTACATCATGGTCAGCCAATAGAGTTCCATACTTAGCACAATTAATTCTAAGAGTATATACCCATAAATCCATTGGTCGTAATCCAACCTCTACGAATACCCCTAAATAAGTTACCTGAAAAATCACCATGTCATAAGGGTTACAACGCAACAGACGACGTGTCAGATGCTCGGTCTATATGTTATAGGCATTTTAGTACCGAGGGTATGGTTGGATTCAATTTCAATCAAACCCGACCACACTCAAATATTCTCTAAATCCAAAGTGGGGTATCTCAAAAGGACTGCCTTGTACTAAGTGTCCTTGTGCCGCAGACAGTTCGTCAAATGGATGTCTGATTTAAGAGATATGACCCTTTAAATGAAATTGGGGTCAAAATGGGTTTGGGTCTGGCCCGAACCGGTCTGTCCAACCCGACCCATCCTGTTGGGCCCAGCCCGGTCCCTCTAGGTCTATTTCATCCAGATGGCCCGTGTGCTTTTTCTGGCCCACCAGGCTTGGCTGTGGGCCCGACCTCCCCCACCAGGCTGCGTACGGCCTGCAGGGATGTGAAACCAGCCCGAACCATTTCCTGGGGGAGGCCCGCAACTGGACGTGGTCTAGCTTCCCAAATTGAACTATGTCCTTTTAGGTTAGTCAAATAGTGGTGCCATCCTGGAGACACTCCAGCAGACCTGGTTAGCTTGATATGGTCAAAGGCAAGACCCATGGGTGCTGGTCTACCCACCACCACGACTCGGAGCCGCGACACCTCCTCCGCGACAGCCCGTTGGCTGTCGCCGCCTCCTCTACGGCACACTACCCGCCATCAACATAGCCAGTGATGGTAGGCCACCCCTATCCTTCATGGAATCTACAGGCTCTGCCTCTCTCTTTCACCGCCACTGGTCACTACTGTCGTCGTGCATGTGGTACCGCACTTGCGTTGCTTCAGCGGGCCACCAGTGAAGTTTAGGTCGTCAGATTTCCTTTTTGTTTGTTCCTATAGGCCTCCCAGGACAGGACCTTCACTGTTTGGCCCTTGGTTTAATATTTCCTCTGTATTTATTGGTAGTCCAAAAATAAGACTTCATGAATAAGTTCAACGGAGGGTCCGGACCTTATTTGGTTTGGCTCGCTCCCTCCACATCATAGTTATATCATGGGAAGGAATATTAATCATTAAAATCCCATAACGAAACCCCACATCATCCTACTACATTAAAGAATGAAACGTGGATCAACCCATTGGACAGTTGGTCCGCATTCTTGATAATATTCAAGAATAGGAAAGAGGGAGGAATTAATCACATAAACCCCCTACCTTGAATACACTGCATTTGATGAAGACAAAGAAGTATAATTCATTGTTCAAGGATGTTATTCAGTGTTTTTCATCACCCGTCGATGTCCTGTTTGAATCCTCAATGGTGTCATCGAATCTTTATTCATCATTGGAGGAAGACGTCATCGGTGTTTCGTCAGAGATTTCTCCCATAGCTCTCCCAAACCCCATGCCAATGTTTTGATTAATTAAAAGAAAAGGAACTACCTACATTTCTGTCATTAATGTGGTTTATTAATGATCCCCAATTAATTTTCCATTAATCATACGTGTGTCGTGGTTAGGAAACCAAAGGATCATGTCAATAAATAGCTCTCAATCAATGAATAATGTTACACTGCATTCCCACCACCATCACTCAATAGTTTCAAAAAGAATAAAATAACTTCCTTAGTTATTTTATTATTATTTTTTCCTAAAGTTTGAAAAATAACATTTCTATCTGACTTTTTCTGAACAAAATTATGCTTTTACTAAGAGAATCTTGGCACTGTGAATTCAATGGTGCCCTCAGATTTCAATTCCAATCACTGGTTCAAAAGATAGAAAATATCATCTGCACTTTTACTGAACACACCTTAAAAGATGTTCAAGATTATATTTCGGGCTCTCTGAGACTCAGAATCATGGACTGTCAATTTTCACAGTCTTGTAATGACTTCATATAATAAAAAATTTATACGTAAAATCCTGGCCTTCACATTATCCCCACCATTGGTATTTAAATCTATGGAAGGCACCATAGAAGCTAAGGAAAACAAATGGGGGGTACTGAGTATGAATCCGAGCCTCCCACTTCGATGTGCTCTCATACAGTTTCCGATTATTCCACCAAACTCGCACTAGAGGCATCGACCGTCCACAAAGGACATACTTCTATCTATCCTCTATCTCCACGGGGAACTCTGTGAACTTCGCCCCATCGTCAATGTACAACATGCCACAGTTGATAACATTCAATTGATCATGAACGTACCTCCTCATCTGCGGCACATGGAAAATATTATGCACCCAATGCATCTGTGGGGGAAGAGTTAGGTGGTATGCCACCACACCAACACTTCTGAGAATCTAGAATGGTTTGATGAACCTCATAGATAGCTTGGCTCCCTGGAAAAATCGCCGTAACCCTCATCGGGGTGAGACTCGTAAGAAGACATGACATCCTTCCTCGGTCTCTAAGGGTCTCTATCTCCTATCGACATAAGACTTATTACTGCTCTATGTAGTCTTCATATGCTCCTGGATGATCTGAACCTTATCAGTGGTAGCTCGTACCAACTCTGGACCAAAATGGGCTGAATCCCCTGGTTCTGTACAACATAGAGGTGATCTTCTTGGTTTCCCATACATAGCCTCAAATAGAGCCATGTCAATGGTGGAGTGATGACTATTGTTGTATTGGAACTCCACCAGTGGCAGGTGGTCCTCCCAATTGTGGCCAAAATCAAGGACACAAGCAGAAATCATGTCCTCAAGTGTCTATATGGTCTTCGCTATCTAACTATTTGTCTGGGGATGAAAGGTGGTGCTCAATCATAGCTGTGTCCAAAATTCCTCCTATAATCCCTTCGACAACCAAGATGTAATACGAGCTTCACAATCTAAGATGATCATAGATGGTACCTTGTGAAGTCGTATAAACTCATATACATAGAGTCATCCATATACCTCTACTAATTCCTAGTCTCTAATGGGTACTAATTGGGCGGACATGATGATTCGGTCAATGATCACCCAGATGGAATCATGGCCCCTGGACGTACATGGTAGTCCTATGATGAATTCTATGGAGACACCATCCCATTTCCATTCCATTACTTCTAGTGGTTGTGCTAAGATTTCAGGAACCTAATGCTCATCTTGCACTTGTTGACAAGTGAGGCATCTTGAATCAAAATCCACCACTACTTTCTTCATCCCTCACTACCAGTACTAACACCAGATGTCTTGGTTCATCTTTTCCACACTCGGATATACCACCAAAGGGGATGTGTGGAACTTCCTCAACACATGCTCTTGCACTGTCACTGGTACCATGGTGCATCCTCTGAAATTGATGACGTGCTCCCCACCTTTAGAAAATCCATCATGGGTCCATCCTATGGATATTTGATCACGTCAGGACTCGCAATCAACGTCCCCAAGTTGTGCCTCCATGACTTGATGAAGGAGTGGGGGAGTGACTATCATATACTATAGGTAATCTGATCCATCTCTATCCATAAAGGATATCTGCAACATCACTAGCTACTCTATCGCCTCACTCAGTAACTATAGCACATACCTCTTGTTGAGTGCGTATACCTCCATGTTCCCCTTCCCATGAGTGTAGACTATCTCAAAGTCATATTCTTAGAGAACCTCCATCCATTTCCACTACCTCAGGTTCATGTTCTTCTATGATATGATATATGTATGTCTCTTGTGATTGGAGTAGATAGTAAATTTTTCATCCATGAAGTAGTGCCACCACATATTTATGGAAAAGACCACTGCTGCTAACTCCATGTCATGGGTAGCATAGTTTTGGTCATGTTGTCTCAACTGTTGTGATCTGTAGGTGATAAATTCTCTCTCCTACATCAGGATACATATTAGTCTAGTCCCTAATGTGTCATAGTAGACTACATACCCAACACCCTATTCTAGTAGCCTCAATATGGGGGCACTCTTCACTCTCCGACTTAGCTCCTAGAAACTCTGATGGCATCTCTCTTGCCACTCGAAGGGATATTCCTTCATTGTCAAAGCTAAAAAGGATGATGCTACCCTGGAAAATTCAGGTACGAATCTATGGTATTAACCATCCAGCCCCTTGAAACTGCTCACCTCAGTCATACTCCTGGGTGGATTCCAAGAAAGAACTGCCTCTATCTTTTCTAGATCAATTACAACTCTAGCCTACGAGATAATGTGCCCAAGAAAGTGGACTATCCTATCCAGAACTGGATCATTGAGGTATTTCCATAAATCTTCTACTCTTACAGTGTATCCAGAACTATCTACAGATGCATTGTGTGCTCCTCTTCAGATGTGAATTATATCAAGATGTCTTCAATGAAAACCACCATGATGTGATTGAGGTAATGCTAAAATATCCTATTGATGAGTCCCATGAATACTACCGGTGTGTTGGTCACGGCAAAAGGCATCACCAAGAACTCGTAGTCACCATACCGACATCGAAAGGATATATTTTGTACGTCCTCACCCCGTACCCTGATACGATGATATCCTGATCTGAGTTCTATCTTTGAAAACCATCGTGATCCCTTCAACTAGTCGAAGAGATCATCATTACTCGGTAGAAAATACTTGTTCTTCATGGTCTCCACATTCAGGTGATGATAGTCTTTGAAAATCCTCATACTTTCATCTTCCTTTTTGGAGAACAAAATTTTAGCTGCCCATGGAGAATCAATGGGTGTTACGAACCCCTTCCTCTGCAGGTCCTCTAACTCTATCCTTAACTCATGAAGCTTCATTGGAGCCATATGATATGATGTTGTAGATATAGGTGTCATCCCGAGGTATATGTTGATTTTAAATTATACCTCTATATGATGAGGTAGTCCCGAAACATCATCAAGAAAGACATTGGTATACTGGTCCACCATAATAGGATAGATTAGACTCCTCCCATCAACTACACCAAGGGTGAGGGTATCCAATTGATGAATGATCGGCTACACCCTCCTCTGAGAAAGTCCATCCTATGTTACAAAGGTTTCCTTTAAACCATTGAGTAAAAAATTGGTCTAATTATTGTGGACACACCATACATTGCGCCTAAAAAAGTCTATCTGAGCATGGACTATGGATAGAAAGTCCATACCCAAGATGACATCGTAAGGCATCGACCCTGGTACTTAGAGATACCAACGAAAGATCTTGCCCCCTAGAGTGAGTTAAAACTACCTGAACCAGTGTTTAATCATCGAATCCTCTCCCTTAGGAATATCTAGACACCAAGATCGAGCTAAAAACTCCATCAGAATCTCTGATCTTCGAACGAGAGCCTTGGAAATGAAATTGTGACTCGAACATGTGTCTATAAAAACTACAGCTAGGGTGGAGTAGACACAGATCATACCACGAATCATATCTGGATCACTGTGTTCATATGCCTTATCTTCATGAATCTATGCTCTTCCATGTCCACCTGCTCACTATGGATGGGGTGGAGCACCTGGGGGTGGTGGCATTATAACCTTAAATCACTGCACACTGCCTGCTGCACGACCATCTCCTATGCCACATACACCACCCTGCAGACCTCCCTGCCTAAATCTCTGACTCTGCCTCAGCGGTCCCTCGACCTTATACTTATCATCAATATGGAGGTTTGGGCATTTGTGATCCTTTTGACCTTTCCCGCCGCACATTTAGCATAGCCTACTCTTCTACTGACCTCTTATGCCATGTGATCTCCGCACTTCCGACCCTACATCATAGGGCCATCCTTCAGATGTTCTGGCCCCTTTGAAGCATTATTTAATCTAAAAACTACATGTTTTAGATGAACTGGCATCTTGTCGTCTGGTGGGGGAACTCACCATCAGTGCCTTCTTAGCTAGAAATCTCTCCAGCAATAGTGCTCACTCTAGCACTCCAGCCTGCATTGGGATATTGAGCAATATTATAGATGCTCGGATCTTTCATCGGAGACCCTACTCAATGGTTTGGGTCCTAAAGAAATTTTCCCTTACCATGTCAGTGGAGTAGTGGTAGAGCTTAGTGAATCTCTCCGAGTATTGGGATACAGTCATGCTTCCCTACTGTAAGTGATGTATCTCTTGAATATACACAGAGCATAGAGTTCTGGAATAAACTCCGCCCTGGCGATGCCCTCAATGTATAACCAGGAAAGATTCACCTCCTCGTGTTTATGGAGAGTCAGGATCATCAATCTCTCTACTGTTCCCTGGAAGAGGCTAGCAACTAAGATCACAATTTGATCTGCTAGTGTCTCAACCAAAAACAAAACCTGTGCCACAGTCTCCAGCCAGTTCATAGCCTACGGGTCTATCTCGCCTCAAAACCTCGGAGGCCACTGTCTCTAGAACTCATAAAACCCGCTCATTTGGAGTGCATGGTCTGCTAGTGGGGTTGGTGGCATCTGCTTCCCTATGGACAGGTGTACTGCTGGTACACCACCTGATGGTGCTATCGCCGTAATACTGCCTTGTACTGATGCCTTATCGCTCAGTGTGCTGTCATCAATATCTCTCACTAGAATCCAAGATGGCTGTCTACATGGTGGAATCCTGTAATGAAAAAGGTTCTACAGTATCAAAAAGTTATACTTGGTGAGATGAACCAAAAATAGATCAAATAAAAATAATATTCAAATCCCACGCAAATAGCTTTTTCATGTACTGAGTCAGAAATCAGAATTTAGGGTCCTGGTGTATGGATATGTCAGCCACCGCACCAACACTGGACTCCCCGAACTGAAATCCAAACTCAAGACACTTAACACTATTTCTCCATTTAAATAAAAGACTTTTATATCTTATATTAGAACTGACCATGCCTTGATACCACTTTGTAAGGACCCATCCCCCGGGGCCCATGCCCTGACTACACCAGGCCTGCCTTCTATAGGACAGAGTTTGGTGACTAGCACCAGAAAGTCATATACCTAAAATGGAAAGGAATTTTCTTTATAATAGAAAACACACAGACCTAGTACACAACAAGATATAACCACATAGTATAACGGCAAAAGTAAATGTTTGAATTGAAGTAGAATGGGCCTGTATACAAACCCAACTAAAAGAAACTGTAATAAAGGGAAAAAACTAATGAGGTTTTCTACCATGTATCCTACTTGAAGGGTAGGTACAACTCATCATTGTGGATCTCTACGTCAACCTGCCCCCACTATACAACGTCTAGTCTTGGCTCCCAAATCTCAGTGAAGGCTACCTGTCATCTGCACAAGACACAACAAGGCGCGAGCAAAGCCCATGCAGGGGTGAGTCTAACAATACCTATTTGGGACCCCAAGACCCTCGAATGTCTCCCAGAATTCCACAAATAAATAACCAAAAATAATTATCTCAATCATAAATCACAAAGTAAAAGACATCTCACACCAGGTATAACTTAAGTACACAAGTAATGATTATTTTTCATAAAGGTAGATCATATTATTCTGTCATGAGTCTATAATAATAAACCACACATGATCACTAGTCGCTAACCCACACATGACCTCTAGGTGCTGACCCACACAATATCTATATGCACGGACCCACACAGGATCGCTAGGTACTGACCCACATAGGACCACTATTCACTATTCACATTATATCCAGCCACTGGATTTCCGAACTTATCACGCTTTATTCTGAGAGGATCTTCTCCTCAATCCATTGGTCATACCCCAAACGACACAAAGTCCCACTAATAAGTAACTCAAAAAACCACAATGTCATAAGGGTTCCAACACAATAGATGACGCGTCAATCACACACCTGGTCTGTATGTTATATGCATTTTAGTACAAAGGGCCTGGTTGTATTCGAGATCGATCCAACCCGGACACACTCCAACATTCTCTAAAACCTAATTGGGATATCTCAAAAGGATTGCCTCATCTTATGGGTTCCAGTTCCATAAACAGTTTTTCAAACAGACATTCGGTTTAAGATATATGACCCTTTAAACGAAACTATGGTCAAAATGGGTCTGAGCCCAGCCTAACACGGTCTGACCAACCCGACTCGTCCCAGGTCGACCTGGCCCGTTGTGCTTAGTGTGAACTAGATGAGACCAGTATGGTTTGGCTTGGTCCAATATGGGCGACTGGGTCACGGGTTCAGCCAAGCCCACCTGGTTGGGTGAGGTCCAGCTTCCATGAATGGAATATGTCCGTTCGGGTTCCTCAATCAGCAGCGCCAGCCTAGCATTGCTCCAGCTGACCAATTCGTGTGGACTGGTCAAATGTAGGACCCATGAGAACGAGTCTGCCGATCTCCATGGATTGGATCCGCGATGCCTCTTATGTGCCAGACCATTGGATGCCGCTGTCTCCCCTATGGTGCGCCGCCCGCCCCCTAACCACCGCGGTGCTAGTGGGCACCACCTCTCTTTTTTGCGGCCACAGGTCTCTATCACCGCTGCCCCAGAGGTGGCACACTGGTGGGGTTTCTGCGGGTCACCGTTAATGTTTTTATGGTCTTATTTCCTTCTTGTCTACACAAACGGGCCTCTCGGGACATTTCCTTCACTATTTGGACTTTAGATTCATATTACCGCATTATTGCTCGGTCGCCCATTAAGAACACTTCAAGAGAAGTATGGTGAAGGGTCCGTGCCTTTTTTCTGTTAATCACATGCCCTCCGCATTAGCGTTATAACATGGGAAGGAATATTAATCATTAAAACCCTATAAAGAAACTCTGCATCATCCTCCATCATTAAAGAATAAAATGCAGAACAACCCGTTGGACGGGTTTTCCTCCTTTTTGATAATATTAATGAATGGGAAAGAGAGAGGAATTAAGCACATAAACCCCCTACCTTGAAGACATTGGATTCACTAAATAGGAAGGAGGATAATGTGTTTGTTTGAAGATGTTCGTTGGCATTCACAGTCTCCCATTGATGTCCAGTTCAAATCATCAATTGCATCGTCAAATCACCATTCTTTGATAGAGGAGGATGTCCCTTGGGTTTCGTTAGATATTTCTCTCATAGCTCTCCGAAAACCCAAGACAAAGTTTGGATTAAATAAAAGGAAAGGAACCACCTACGTTGCGTTCATTAATGTGGTTCATTAATGAATCACAGTTAATGTTCTATTAATCCTACATGCATCATGGTTACACAACCAAAGGATTGTGTCAATAAATAGATCTCAATCAAAGCCTAATGTTACACTGTGGTGCCGCCACTATCTCTCAATATTTGCAAATGGAATAAAATAACTTCTAAAATTATTTTATTATTTTTTCCCGAATTTTCGAAAAATGAAATTTATGTCTGACTTTTTCTATACAAAGATAAGTTTTGCCTAAGAGAATCTAGGCACTGTGAATTCAACAGTGCACATGGATTTCAATTCTGTGCGCTGGTTCAAAAGTTATAAAATCTCGTGCACACATTTACTAGACACACTTTTAAAAATAGTTTAAAATACTGTTTGGGGCTTCCGGGCCTCAAAATCACATGAAATCAATTTTTTTATTCTCATAATAATTACATATAAAAAAAATATGGAAAATCTGTGTCTTTACAACACAAAGCGTGTTCTTGATTTATATATTATTTTGTAAGTGGATGTTTTCATCTGTTTATTGGTAATTTTATTACACTCAAGGTTTGGATCTTGGTATTTATTTATGCTACTGAATATTCCAAATAGTTTTTATGGAATAACATATGGATTAAAAATGATTTAATTTTTTTCACTGATGCTATTCATTCATGGTCAATAAAGGTTCCATGGTGTGTTATGATTAATTATATTATGTTTTTAAAAATTATAGAGCTTTCTCTTGGGAAATTCACATATATCTATTCCAAATGAAATCATATTTCAGATCCACTATCAAAGATAATGGTATACACTTTTAGATTATCTTTGATATTTAAGAATCATAGGAAATATGGAATCTTTATTTTTCTACTTTTTATGATGGTATTTATATTCAATGTTGTATTTCTATATTGTGACTCCATTTTTTGGTTTTTTAATAATGTATGACACATGAATTATTATTATTATCAAAATTATTATTATTGTTGTTGTTGTTATTATTATGGTTATTTTTATTTTTATTTTTATTATTGGTGTTATCATTTTCATATTGATAATATTATTATTTGAGTTATTATTATTGTTATTAGTATTATTATTATTATTATTTATAATTATTGTTATTGTTATTATTAATATTATTACCACTATAAAAGAAATATTGTTATTATAATTACATTTATTAATAAAACCAGTACTATACATCTTCTTCTACTAATAATCTTATTATTACAAAAAAACTACTTATGTCACGGCGATTGTGGGAATTATAGTAATAAGTCTACTGGTTGGAATTTTATTGAAGAATTCCTGGGGCATCTTCTACCTGTATCTGGAAAGAGAGTTGTTATTATAAATAATAAAATATATTCTATTACATAGATTGTTTCTTTTCAATTTTATGAATAAATATGCTTAAGGAACATGCATAAGAGTTATATTTCCTTCTTTAGAGGTGGAGTAGAGATCATGGATTTTTTATTTAGTTGTCATATTTTAAATTTATTAACCATGTTGCTTATGTGTCACATATTTATATTTTAGAGTCTCCCTGTAATGTTTTAATTTCTTTAGTATATGGATGATAAATTTTTATATCAAAATACATAATTCAATCAATTTTTGTTATTATTATTATAATAATTATTATTTTAGTTATTATTATTTTCATTATTATTTTTATCATTATTATTAGTTTTTTCACAATCCATACTAGATGCCAAGATAAACTGATACATGACCTAGCACTAACATAGACCAATGTGTATTCTCAATCCCCACGGCTTGGAGACTCTCACTTGGCATCACACAAGAATCAATAGGGAACAATGTTTCCACAAATAATATATGGGGGAAAAATATAAAAGTCAATATAAAAAACTCCTCATTGAGAAAGTACCCGAAACAAACAGGAAAAAAATATGAATAAAGTACATGAAGAATACATTTTCATGTAGTCTTGAAGACATAGTTCAATACACTTTATAAAAAGTATAAAATAGCTCCACTAGTTACCATAACCACTCTACACTCCCCTAAATCAAGAATACCCACCACCATAATGTTTTACGTTCTATTTTCTTAGAGTTTGTAGAAAAAGCACAAAGAATATCATAGGAATAGGTAGGTTGTGATCTATACAACCCAGTAAGATCTCACCATGTGTTTCATAATAAATTATATAATAAAAAACCATTAATAATTTTAATTTAAATAAAAATATCCATGGAAAGGAATTTACACATTTTCAACAAAATATGCTTTCAACAAAAAAGATGAATGAATTGTCAAATAACACTTCCAAACATGCCTAAATAAAAGTTTTATATAAAAATGTTATATAAAAGGGTCTTTATGAATAAAACTATAAAATAACATAATGGAATTTAAAATCAATTCATGTACATCATTGCACCATGATCGCAAAGCATGCAGTAAGTTACTTTCTCGTAATAACATGATCACACTACTCAATAATAATCACAACTCAATAAATGTGTGAATAATAAATCTATCAACACCCTAACATGGGAACTCATTATGAGAAATATGGAGCCTAATATGGGATCCCACATAGGAAACCATGCTGAAGATTGTTTTTACTGGAGTTTTCATCATATTTTCATTACAACGTTTTTAGAGTCCTATACTGATTGTCCAAGTAACCAAAAACTACTCAAGCTCACAAGATCTCAAATCAATCAATAAATCATGGGAATCTCAACCAATTTAAATCATTCATAAATCATATTTGAAATGCCCAAATTTATTTTCAACATGCATTTACATTTCAAAACCAAATTATGGGGGTTTATCAATTATTGTTGATTCAAATCAAATTTCAATTTTAGAATAGTTTTTCAATAATCAACATTGGTCATTTCATAAAATCCATTTTCATTTCAAGGAATGATTTGTCTAAAAATCACCGAATAAATTTAATTATTTTGATTCAGTTTGTTTTTAAATTCCATGTACATTTCAAATATTTCATCAAATAATATTGAATACATATTTTTAACTCATTAATAACTTTTTTGAAAACAATCATAAAATATAGGGTTTCAATTTTATAGTAAAAACATATAGAACTACAAAACATTAATCATGAGATCACACGATCAACATCCACAACATGAATGCTAATAGATATTGTTTCTTCTAGAAATTGGGATGAACATGTTTGTTAGTGGTTCAATATTTTCCAAACGATTTCTAACGGCTATATTCGTTGAACTAGAAAAACTCAATGATTTTATATCCATTTGGACCTAAATTCCAAAGGTAGGTGCCCATTAGTGGTGGACCAATGAGGCTTATGAATTTGCATTGGTCGAGAGGATGGAAGGTCAGGCTCATCACACCTTTTTGAGGGGAACTATTTCCTATTCCGTGACTCTCTTATAGATTTAAGTTATGTTCACGAATCCTTATTAATTCACCAAGCATGAGAATTATTTTTCATTTAGATTTAGCAATCAATGATTAATATGTATGGGATTTAAAGAATCCTTTATATGTATTTGAGGTTCTCCATTAATAGAGAATCATCTATGTGTACTATGGATTCTTAGTCAATGGGATCCTTCAATACATTATATAGGAATATCTTGGTCATTATGATGATTGTATAGGTTTTAAATCCACTCAGTGGGGCACCTGAAATTTATGGTCATTCACAAGGACAGAGATTTATTTTGGAGTTGTGATTGTACCCATAGATGGGATACCTATCTATCCTTGTTAGAAAGGAATCAGAACCCACATAGTTCGATGGAAGAAGTGTGGGGATTAAGTATGATTGACGACCCATGAAGATGTTTCATGGTTACTTTTACACTCTAAGCTCACGTGAGTCATGGTTGGTGTGAGAAACAAGAGGCATCAGTAAACCTGAGGATTCTGCCATGAAAGATATGGTCACAAGGAATGATATGAAGTTTATGTATGTATGACTGCACAAGTAGATGAAGACTAGGACTTACTTTAGGAAAGAATCATAGGAATAGGGTCCATAAAGTTGTATATGCTTTATGGAGATTTATACTCTTAATTTGGGGCTTTCTCCTAAGATGAATGCCCATAATTATGGGGGGATTTAACTTGTGATTTGGGTTTATTCCTAAGGAGGATGCCCAGATCAAAGAAGAGGGGACTTGGGGATTACTCCTAACGAGGATTCCTAGATTAAGAGGAAATTATTATTGGTATTTATTCATGATAAAGAAGACCAAATAAAAAAATTAAGATTGTGGTTTACCCATGAGAATGATTCCCAATGTTTAAAGAAACTATGATGGGGGCTTACTCTTAAGAAGGAGGCCCAGGTTAAGGGTACTTGTAACTTAGGGCTTACTCCTAAGAAGGAGGCCCAGGGTAAAAGAGTTTGAGACATGGGGATTACTCTTGAGAATGAGGCCCATACATGGTCTATAAAGGTATTTGTGATTTATAGAGATTTAGATATTTAACTTGGGGATTACTACTAATGAGGATGCCCAAATTTGAGGGGACTAACTTGGGGATTACTCCTAAGGGGGATGACCGAATTAGAGAGATTTGGGGCTTAATCCTAATAAGGATGCCTAAATTAAGGGGACTATGATTGGGGCTTACTCTTGAGAAGGTGGCCCAATTAATTCCTCTCAGATAAGGAAGCCAAAAAAGGAACCATGCGATAAATGGATTTAAAAAGGATTCAAAGGCTTGTATACTGAAGAGTGAAAGTTAACATAAGAGGGGTGCACAAGTATATATTGGCGCGCAAGTATAGATCGTGCATGTCTTGGGCGTGCATGTGAATTGTGCGATAGATGTTCACTTGGGCGACGACCAAACTCTATGGTAATACTTGGGCGACTTTGAACTCAAGCCCTTAGTATCACCTCTAGAAGCTTCCAAAAGGGTGGCACACAAGTTCCCATGAGAGGGCAAGGCAGTGCGCAAGTATCTCCAGTTCCCTTAAGGGTTGGACCCTTAGGCGCGCAAGTGTTTCTGAATTATAACACTTAGGCCTTATTCTTCTTCTTTATAACCTCCATTCTAGGTAGGAAATTACCTTAGAGGTGTTCGAAAGACTTGAAGAAGGGACTTGGGAGACCAGTTATTGAATCTGAGTTTTGGAAAATTTGTCCTTGTCTAATGGGGGGCCCACAGGGCCTATTTATAGGCTACATGAGGTTTGGGCGGAAAAACTCTTTGGGCATGCAAGTGACTTGTGCACCCAAGGCTGGTGCGCAAGTATAATTTAGAAGCTTAATGCCTTGGTGAAATACATGTTGTTCTTCCTTTTTTTGATTGAGTTACTTCCTTTAGTCAATCCTTGGACTCTATGACGGGACGAAGCGTTAAAAAAAGTCCCCTCTCAGAGTTGGATCTGAAAAAGGAAAGGGGATCTGCCTCTATGGTAAAGCTTGATAACCAAAGGGTCGGGGGCGCGCATGTTCAGAGTGTAGGTGTTCGGGCATTTAGGTGACATGCGCTGGTTCTCGGGTGCGCAAGGGTATGGACTCACCTATAAATATGGGTGCCACTCTCGCGCAAAGCACCTAACTTTATCGAACCTGAAATTTCGTCGTGCATGTGAATTCTCATCATGAAATTATTGTTGTACGCAGTTGATAACTTCTATTAAATTGTGTCGTACTTCTACAGAGGTATTTTGACTTGGTGACAATACCTATACAGAAATACTTGCACGACCACACTTGCGCGTCTTAATTCCTTAGACATTTTTTTCCATTTCTTCACAAATTTTATAAAAAACTGACTTACTTAAAAGTTAATTATTTGATCTTTGTGCAGATTCAATGGATCCCAAAAGAATTGGATTAGCTGATGAGTTGGATATCAAGCAGATTGATGACATGATGAACATAATTGGCCATGACTACTATGATATCTGTGATAGTACTCTCTCAGATTTGGCCAAGTACGTGAATAAGTATCATGTCAATTTTGCACAGAGCATTTCTCTGCCTTTATATGGCCATGGTCATCTGCAAGGAGTCAATATCCCATATCCAAAGAAATATCTCCCAAATTCTTGGTTTCAAACTTAAACCAACTTTTATTCGGAAAATGTTTTAGTTGCAGGATAATTTTTCAATGATAGAACAATGGAGAAAGCATACAGAATGCATCATAGCCCTTGTGATCCAGATCCGAAACCCCACACACCTGAGCTGTAGCCGCATTGTTATCCCTCAATCTTCCAAAACTATCATATGGATCCATGAAAAGGCTTCAAGAAGAGTTGGGTCTTCTATCCAGGAGGAGTTGGGAAGACAACCTGGATGTGGGCATGTTTGGTGCGACAAACTTGTGCAAAATTTGTTGACGATTTGAATGGATCTCCAATATATGAAGTCGTTTGGGCTGGACATACATATGTTTACAGAAATGATAATTTTGTGACAGATCTAATTAGCCACTGGAGTCTAGAAACTAATTCTTTCTATTTGACTCATGGAGAATTAGGCATCAGTTTGTGGGATGTATACAAGATTTCAGGGGCTCCGATTCTGGGGGACATGTATGATGAGTTCATTCCTCCTAAGTTAACCTGGAACGATCCGGAGAAGACTCCGGCTCTAGCTCATGAATTGCTGAAAAGTTTATACAAGATCAAGAGTGCCACCACCTCCAAGACCAATTCTAGGAACGATATCCATCCGAATGAGTGGATGGACGTATTTTTTATCAAGAAGAGAGAGGATAGACCTTCTTGCACTCGTCCTACTAGTTTCCCCATAGCAGATAAGAGGGTTTCACTTGGAACATTTTCGCCCACTCTGGAAGCTATAGAATTTGATAAGTGGGGGTATGAAGTGAACCTAAAAATTCTAGCGAAGACCCGTTTGGTGGGATTTTTAAATTTGTGGCTCAGTGTTTATCTTCTACCAGTTAGGTATTAGAAGGGAGGCGTTAGGCCAATGACCTTCATTATTGCAGCCATGTTGGCTGAGAGAAAAATGGTTGGGTTGGCCACCCCTATTTTGGCGAAGATTCACAGGAGCTTACTCCATGTCTATATTGGTAAGTCTCCTTTGAGAATAGTGGGACCATTCCATGTTTTGTGGGGATGTATCTCCACTCACCTAAGGACACATGTTATACAATGTGGGGTACATGTTCTTGGAGGTTCTTTTAGGCCATCTGTTCAAGACTTTTCTATAATGTCTCTATTGTCCCTCAATGCTTATGATATCAAGCTGAGGCTAAGAATTTTTATGTAATTTCATTTCATTACTTATAGAAATCTGCCACCAGGGCGATTCGTTGATGATGGAACGTCTAGCATACAGTTAAGGGCGTATATGCTGGCATGCTGAGATGGTGCCTGGGCTACCAAAATTGACCGTGAAATTATATCTGAGGCCAATTCTTTATACAAATATGCATTCCAATTCAAATGTCTACATGAAATCTTGGTATCCCCTCTTGTGCATATCAGGTCATAGCAGCATCCGATGACTGCCCAAATACAATGGTTGCTGACATCCAGGGAGAATACTAGGGCGGTATTTGATTAACCAGTTTTTGAGGTACCAATTCAATTGACTATTTGGTATGCTGAATACTAGATAACATCATACCATAAGGGTGTATTGAATCAACCTATTTTCTGGGTGGGGATAAAGAAGAGAAATATTAGGAAAGAAGCTCTTCATTTGAAAGCTGACTCTTCATAATTTGAAGTGGATTCACCGGATTTCTAGGATGGGGATGATGAGGGTAGAGATGCATCAAGGCGGCCTTGTACTAGATATAATCTGCCAGCCAGAGTTATGAGGGCCACTCCCTCAACTCTTGGTAAGATACATCATTGAGGCGATTTAGTCATCATTATTCTAAAGAAAAACAAGTTTTATCTTTTTATATTCTATCTTTGATTGCTGGAGCTAGGAGCATGTTGAAGTCCCATATTGTAGGACCCTCCTCGCAAACTTCTGGTCCACATGCTGAGTATTTACGACCAGAGGCTGTCCAAACATGGTAGTGTCTATACTCCGATTCTAAAACAGTCTGGCTAGACTTATGCGAAGGGCTACATATTCCCATAGATGGGAGTCTACAGTCTTCTGTTGATATCCACTTCGAGGATAACCCTAATGAAGTGAGGGATTACATCAGAGAGATGGAAATTCTCATATATTCCACTGATGGGTCTGTTCTTACCACCAAGCGATTGAAGGAAATGATGGATCATGGTACTACTGAGGGGATTGATGAGGAATGTCATGATTACGTGGCTCCTGAATATTTAAGTTTATTTCCTTATTTTCTGTGAAACCCGATTTCAATCAAAGCTTTATTAATTAAGGAAATTACATTCTTCATCCTATATCTTGTTAAATAAGAAACTAATAAGATCCCTTCACCACAGTATAGCCCTAGTGGCAATACTCTTGGAGTCCCTAGATCTCCTCGTGAGCCAGGTGAGGTGTCTTCAGGACAGCATGCCATGGATGAAGATCTAGATAGGGCGTTGTTGTCTCTGATACCTGTTTTCAGAGATGATGACACCAGTCTACCCAAGAAGGCCAAGAATCAAAAGCACCTAAGAAATAATGCCACAACAAAATGCTTCATCAGTAGTGTTCAGTCTTTTGTGTAGTCATGAATTATAACTCATGAAAAGTTTTCTTATACTTCTTGGGATTGAAGGGAATTCTTCAATTTCCCCTTTGACTGAGAGGAATGACCCTCCTCCGAGGACAACAGAGGTTGTTTCCTAATAGTCACAAATTTGTGCTGACCAGGCTGCTCCTGAAGAAATGAGGAGAGAAGAGGAGCCAACTTTAGTTCCCAGTACTTCTCCTTTCACTACTGCAAGGAGAGAAGATCCTGCTTCTGGTAAATTAACAATACTTCATAAAAAATTGAATGAAAACATCAGCTAACTTCCATTATGTGATGCTTTAGGTTCAGCACATGCACCATGACATTTGGTGACCACTGCAACTGACTCTACCATTTTATCTGAGGAAGCTATCTAGGGTCAAAGATTGCAGGAGGAGAGTTGTCAATAAGACATATCAAATTCTCTCACTGGTGATACTATCCAAGAATCTGGGATATAATTCAAGGAAATGATAAAACTTGGCATGTCTTTTGAAGAAATTTTAGATCATGTTATATTACCATGTGATTTAGAAGATTTTGGACTTGAGTTTTATCCTTCATCGTGTAAATTTTCTTATGAATTTCCCTCCAACAAGGCTAGGCAATGCATTTCACCAATGACTTTCCCATGTTTTACAATATAGCAGGGCCGGGTAGTGGAATTTCTCAGTGACTATCATACCATGGTATGGTATCCATACCTTTATTTTCATCCCCTATGACTAGGAGGTATAGTGAGGTGACATGGTTTGATGTAGCTTTAGAATTACAATTAATAAAACCAATTTCCCCATCGATACATGTTCTTGCGATTTGACCAAAAAAACATATAGGAGAGTTAGTGCAACTTGACGTTAATATTATCAATGTGTGGTTATTGAATTCCATAAAATTTGTGTTTAGGTTAGACATGTGGGATTTTGGTCATTGTTGTTGGAATTTTGGAATTACTGGTGTCTTTTCTTCATGGGCTTAAATGTGAGATGGAGATCCCCTACTCTTTCATTTGGGTTTCTTTGATTAATAATATATATATATATATATATATATTTGGTACACACTTCTAGGTTCTGTTACACTACTTATATAGGAGGCGAAGACACATGGGGTATGCCGCATGCTTTCTATGTCTAGTTTCTCATTGTTGGATGAATCTACTCTCCTGCTATAGGTTGCGAAGGATTGATAGGTAGTTCATCTACTAACTGTGTTTGGACCCTTATTCATGGACTATATTAATTTCAACCTTATTGGGTTGACTTGTACTCTTTCACTATACCTTTTTATATCTATTTCTTTCTTCTTCTATTGCATCTTTTACTACTCCCCCTTAAGCTTTCTAGGTGTCCTACTGGGTATGTTCATACTCACCCTATCATGGGATTTTCCTTCATGTGTTTGGTCTTATGAAGAAAATGAATAAATTGACTATGAGTATAGAGGACCTTAGGGATATTGGGTGCATGTACCATGCACGATGGTCGTATTATGGGACTCAAGAGCTGCGACCTCTCAGCAATTTTACTTTTCTAGTTTTCTACTATCTAGGAACAAATTTCTCGTTGGGTATTTATTTTACCCTTTTACGTTTTAGTATACACTTATATAATTTTTTACTGTCAAGATGTTCATGAATGTTTGTTTTATTTTATATTAGTATTTTATCTTTTAATCTTTCCCTATATAGTTTTCTAGGAGTTGTCTTTGTGAATGTATATAAGAACATTGGAAAAGGCCTCCTTGAGTTAGTGTTGCCTCCCCCTGGACAATGGAGGTGAGCATGGGGTAGTTGTGGATTGAGCCATGACATGGGTTGAGTCATGACTAGTTTGTATTATAGTTGGTTCGATACATGGGACATTAATAAAACGTTCCATTAAAATGATTTCATTGGGTTCTACAGAAATAGAGTCAAAGTGTCTCAAGGGGGGATCTTAGACTGGGGAATCTAGTGATGGTGTGGTGGATAATGTAGCCACTCACTAGGACCTTGTCTACCTGTTGGTTGACTCAAAATTCCAAGACATTTTTTTGTAGGGTTAATGGTACATGCATTATATAGGATTGATCATTTGACTATACTTCACGAGTCATCTCCCAATTGTTGATATATATATATATATATTCATATGATCATAGTAGTCCTGGATAACTTTTAGGATGCCTCAGTGACACCAACATTCCAGGAAACTAGCTTTGGTCTGTGAAGACACCCTAAAGAAACAATGCCTCCATTTAGGGTCCATCATGAATCCCATTCATCTAGGTGGAAAGGTAGAAACACCTCCACATGTCAAGTAGCAGGTCATCCAAGTAGAGCATGTTGAGGATTTTCACATTCTTAGTATACTCTATGACTTCCAATGTTAGAGACCATTGAGGTTCTGTGGAGAGACCAATCCATAGGTAGTAGAGGTTTAACTAGAGTTAGTGGTCTATATCATTATGAGTATTTAGACACTGATGAATCAAGTGGTGTTGTTGGAGGTAAAACCTTTCCATGGAGTAGTTGGGCATTGGTTGAGCCTGGTTATGAATATGAATGATGTGTTGACACTGTCGTGGGAAAAATTCTAGTGAATGTTCCATGAGGTGTATTGCCCCTCCTTCTTATGCCCAGTCTAGATCTTGAAGCATATATAGATGAAGATGGTATGGATAATTATGAATCACTATGAGACACAGTTTATAGGAATTATTCATTACTCCTTTTACATGATATATGATGTATAATTCTAAGCATGGATGTTTGAGCATGGAAGCCATAGGGAGATTCAAGGAAGCCTTGTGACCTTGTGCATCTCCATCTATGTTGGGGTTATGGAGTGGGCACTGGTGAAAGATACAATTGTGTCATAGGGATTCCAGGTATTTGGATATAGAAGTGGGAATCTTATATTTGAGTCATCTACATCATCTAGAAGACACTGGGTGCTAGGATCTTGGAGCAGGACAACATTTCATGAGTAGGATCAGAAACGTGGTCACAAGGGGATAGGAAAGAGCAGAGTGGGAGGTCATCTCATAGAGGGGTGATTCATTGATTATGATGGGATAGTTAACATGGTGTTGTAATGACTAACCAGTTGTGCTGAGCAGCCCAAACAAGTAGCTAATGGACCACCTCAATAGAGGCAACATAATGATCAAGGATCTCTTAGGCTGGGACATGGTGGTCCCCATGGAAGAAGATCTAGAAGAGGAGTAAGAGGATCAATAGGTGGGGGATTGAAATATGATATCCTTCCACAACCACCACATGGAATCCGACATCATGACTAGGGAGTTGGGGACTAAGGCCGCAGACAACAACATGATTTGGATGCCTGTGATCTTGAAACACATGAGATGATTTGATGAATGATGTTTGATTATTCTACACTTGCCTAATTGTTATTATTAATAGGTTATATTCATTCATTTATCTCTCTAATCATAGTGATATATCTATATATTTGAGTTGATACTCTAGGACATCATCTTCATCTTGAGGCTCCTATAGGGAATAATTATTCTGTATCTTTCATCAATGGTTGTGAGAGATATCTCTCTATAAAGAGATGTTCAAGTGGGACCTTTTGGGAGTAATTATGGAAAACTATGATGTCATTGTGTGTGTGGATTGGATTTCCATGTTCTGAGGCTATATCTAATGTCACTACAGATGAGTCAGATGTATACACTCTGATGGGATGAGATTCACCTTTTATAAAGAGTGAGATATCAAGGCAGAACTGGTGGATGCTACGAGTAAGAGTTTTCTACCTATCACCCATAATTTTGGAAGGTTTTTCCTTAGTGTTACAAGATCTTCACAAATATGGGTGTCTTCAGTTGTGATGGATTATATGAATGCATTAATTTTATACATTTCAAGACTACCTATGAGGAGAGAGATGGAGTTTTTAATTAACATGAATCTATGGGAATATCTGATATCTTCTACAGAGTATCATATGGAATCTAACGAGCTCTAGGATCTATGGTTGCAGTTGGAGGTACTTCATGGGAATGGTTTCATTAGACCTAGTGTGTCCACCTGGACAGTTCCAATCCTATTCATGGAAAAGAAAAATGATAGATTACAGATTTTTGTGGTTATCATCACCTAAACCTAGACAAAATAAAAAAACGTACCCCATGATGAGTATTTAAGACCTATTTAACCAGTTAGAGGTGTGAGATGGTTCTACAAGATTGATATCAGGTTAGGATTCCATCAGTTAGGGGTTCACAAGGCTGATATTCCAATGAATACATTCTGATGCCAAAAAAAACACGTTGAGTTCCTAGTGATTCCATTTGGTGTAAAAAATCCCCCAACTGTGTTTATGGATTTGATGAAATGAATTTTCTAGGTATACTTGGAAAAAAATTTCATCTTCATTGACAACATAATTTTCTAATCTATAGTAGAGGAGGGGAATATATAGAACTTAAGGAAGGTCCTTGATTTACTTTGAAAGAACCAATTTTATGAAAAGCTCTCAAAGTGAATGTTCGAGATACATGTGGTTCAATTCTTGGGGGAATCCATTTCTGAAAAAGGTTTAGCCATGGATCCAATGATGATAAAAGTATTTCCTTTTTTGTAACCACCCATGAAGGTGTTTGAGGTGAATATATTCCTTGTATAGATAGGGTACTACGGGATATTTTTGGTAGTATTATTAAAAATCAAAACCCCTTTGACCACCCTGATGTGAAAAGGGAATCCAATTACCTAGTATGACCAGTAATAGAGGGTCATTGTAGTGTTTAGGAAGAGGCTGATAAGTGTGGGAATGTTGAGACTACTATTGGAAGGCATAGAGTTTGTAGTGTTCTATGATTCATCGAGAGTTGGGATCAGTTTTCTTGTTCATGTAGCAGTAGGCTGTTATCACATATAGGTAATGGATTTGAGACCCCATAAGAATAAATATTAAACTCAAAACCTAGATTTGGAAGTGGTAGTGTTTTCCCTAAGGATGTGGAGACACAAATTTCAGGGAGAGCACATTGTGGGTTACATAGAACAATAGATTCATAGGTTCACCTCCAAAAATAGAGACCTGAACTAGAGGTAACGAAACTGGTTTGAGTTCCTGCAGGACTATGAATTCAATATACTATATCCTCTAGGAAACTGTGATGTGGTATAAGATTACCTTAGTATGAGGTACCATGCTCACTTAGTGTTGGAAACTTTAGATCAGTTAGCTTCCCTACAGCTGACCAAGGGGGAGTAGAATGGTACACCATTTTTAAATAGATGTCACTGAATCCTTCATTCCTCAAGTGCGTGAGAGAGTCCCAACTCCGAGACATCAATTGTGGGGACTTATATGATCAGATATCTATATGAGACACACTAGATGGATATTCTGAAGGAGGAAATCATGAAATATTGTTCTAGAGTGGAACTATGGTTCTAGTCATGTTCTGGAAGGATTTTATGTGGTAGATTCAAGCTTCTACCCTAGTTATACATCCCAGTGTGGGTAAGATGTATAGAGACCTTCAAGATCATTTTTAATGTTCTATCATGAGAAAAATTGTAAATGAGTTCATCTCTTAGTGCCTCACCTATTATGAGGTGAAAGATGAGAACCACGTTTTTCTGGGTTTTTTATAGCCCCTTGATATATTGGAGTGGGAATGGGATGACATATCCATAGACATTATCACAAGGATTCCATGAACAATGAAGGGACATGACACCATCTTGGTGTTAGTCGATAAACTCACTATTTTAGTTCACTTACTTTCCATTAGGGAGCCATGTTCATTTGAGAGTCAGGGGTAGTTGTATGTACCTGAGATCATTTGCCTCCATGGGGTACCCTCAAAGATTTTCTCCGATCATGATGTACAATTTATGTCATGATTGTTGAGCGGTCTAAAAAAGGATTTCATGGCCCAATAGTGGATGAGTAAATCTATTCACCCTAATACTGATTGGAAGATCAAGTGCACTGTCAAGGTGTTGAAAGATATGATACGAGATTGTGCGTTGTAAATCGGCTAGAGTTGAGAGGATCACATGCCCTTGGTAGAGTTTTAATACAACAAAAACTTCCACAATACCATTTCGATGACAACGTTGGGGCCCTATATAGGAGACCTTGATGGTATCCATTGTCTGGAATAGAGATTGGTGAGTAATCTCTTTTGGTCCAACAATTTATTAATGTGACAATAGAGAAATCCCTAGTCATAGAGGAGTGGATGAGGATAGCCAAGAGGAGATAGAAATCCCACATAGATCATCATCATAGGCCGTATGAGCTTTGTCATTGAGATCATGTGTTCTTCCAGGTCTACCTATGATGAGTAATATTGAGGTTTGGTGAGGGAGGAAATATATCCCTAAGGATCATCATACCATTTGAGATTGTGAAGAGGGTTAGAGAGGTTGCTTACCACCTTTCCCTACCCCTAAAACTTGAATGGGTGCATGATTTCTTCCATATTTAGTATCTAAGGATATACATGATTAACCCTATACATGTCATTTACTATTGTGAGATCATGTGTTCTTGAGGGTATCCCTATGACGAGTAATATGGAGGTTTGGCGAGGGCGGAAATCTATCCCCATGGATCATCAAACCATTTGAGATTGTGAAGAGGGTTATAGAGGTTTCTTACAACCTTCCCCTACTCCCAAAATTAGAATGTGTGCATGATTTCTTCCATGTTTTGTAGCTATGCAGATACATGAATGACCCTCTACATGTCATTTACTGGGATCAGATGGACATGAAAGATGGAACCACCTTTACAAAGAACCCAGTGGTTATCAAGGATTGACAAAAGGAGACTTTTTTTGGATAAACCATCCCTTTAGATCATGTACTAGGGTAGCATTGAAACATGAAGGAGTGTTCCTAGGAGTGGGTGAGCCAAGTGAGAAATCAATATCCTATGTTTTTCTTGAGTTTTTCTTTTTTAGGATGAAAACATTGAAGGATGGAATGATATAGATACCTGAGTCTTACCTTTTATATATTTGAAATATTTCTATATATATTTTCATATCTAGGCACTAAGACAATGTGAGATTACGAGGCCCAAGTTTCCCCAAATAATTTTTAAAAAATATTAAATATATATTTTATATTTAACACATAATGATTGTAAAATAAAAAAGGATAACACTTAAACAGTTGATTGGATCCAAAATATGGGACAACATTTGAGTCCAAAACATGGTTTTTACCATAGGCATGGAATATAATGAATTGGTGTGATATGTTTCGACCCCTCACTCAGTGGTGGTTCATTTAAGTGAATTAATATATTTATTTATTTAATTAATTGATTAATTGTATTTGAACTAAAATTAGGGGTATAAATATATCATTAAAGGAAATTTTATTGGGATGAATCGTATTTTTGATAACACCAGTAGAGATCTATTTTCCTTTATTCTTTGAGGAATCAATATCGATCGATGATGAATCTTTGGATTATGATAGATTGGGACACAATGAATGAAGCTACCCCTTCTAATCATTTTGTGAGTGAATTATTTATCAACAATAGATCCAAAATAGAGGTAGGAATATTCAATTGGAGATTTCACTCCATTGATTAAATATTTGAATAGATCGATAGATGTTATTCAATCTTCACACCTATTTTAACCCTTTTATTGCACCCACGTACTGAAATATTAGTTTGTATTTCAGTTGTTTTCTAGTCTGAACTACCCATTCCCGATTGATAGTTCAATAATTCAGGGATGCGATAAATTTAAATGTTTTATTGTTCCGTTATCCCATGATTATTCTCATCCTTCACTGGTTAGATCCCTACAGTCTCGTTTTGACCATTGCTGGGTGCCACTGAGCTCGATCGGTCCCCAGAATCCAAGGAAGATATATGAAATGTGAACAGTTTGATGATTCGAGAATAGATATGGAAGTATTGTCAGGAGAGGATGGGAGATTTTGTGATCAATCATCATGAATCAAAAGTAGGATCATTAAGGGAATGTATAATAGATGGTGGAACCTCCAGAATGAATGATGGATGATTTCCAGCGAACGATGACTGGAAAGTGAGAATCACAGTTGGATCGATGAGATTCAGAAGGAATTGAGGTGAGACATATGATGGTAGGGACTTATTTGAATTGTGAATACTATATTATTATATCCAGAGAATCTATATAATACCCAAGTACACACCATGTAGTGGTATGAACACATGATATGTAGCACTTTTGTTGTAGCAGATAGGGTTTGAGAATTCATAAATGGGAAACATCATGTAATCCAAGTCACACATCATGTGATCAATCCCGATTTGAAAAACCTTATGATAGGACACACAGATAGAAATCCATGTGGAGGTACACGACCTAGGTCATGCCATGTACCGAAGTACACAAACATGTGGTATGATACACATACATGACCAATAGACATGACCCTAGTCCTAGTTAACTTGGACACGCCATGTAGTACACCTAGACATTGTGTACTACTACATAGATAGGGAGTCATGTACTATCCAAATACACAACCATGATGTGAAGTAGGGCCGCATGTCATGTGGTTCCCCACACACAATGTGAACCCCTTGATCACTTTTGAGAAAACTTCCATCATCTGTATCTACTTTGTTTAAACTTAGATTTTGGACTATGAGTATCCTATCATTATTTTTTAACATAGAATAATATGATTCCCTCAAAATATGATTTCAAGATATGATATGAAATATTCTCGGATTGGCACACACTAAGGAAAAACCCGATGAATGTAGTGATCATGAAGGAAAACAAGATATTTTGGGCATTACCATATAACATGGCTAGGAAGTGGAGTTCCCAAACAATGTATTTTGTGATTTACTATCCCAGAGGGATGGGAAGTGGAGTTCCCTGAGGTTTTCATTTTAGAAATTACCCTCCACAAGAGATGGGCCATAGAGTTCCCCGACAGCTTTTTCTAGGAGTTACCCTCCAGACGAGATGGATAGTGGAGTTCTTTAATGGATTCTACTAGGCATTACCCTCCAGTAGGGATTGGTAGTGAATTTTCATGAACAACCTCTTCTGGACATTACCCTCCAATAGGTCTATGTAGTGTAGTTCCTAGATGACTTTTTCAATCATTATTCTCTAGTGGGGATGGGTAGTGGAGTTCCTCAGTGATTATAGTACCAGGGTATAGGATCATTACCTGGACTTTTAGACCCCTTGATTGTGTAGCATAGTGAAGAGATGTGGTTTTACATATCTTTGGACTCACAAGGACAATAGAAACATACACCACAGATACACATTCTTTTGACATGTCCTAAAACCATGTGTGCAGGTCAGAGCCACCCCAAGCTGATAGTATCAAGGTGCGGTTATTAAATTCTTAATACTTGTGGGTTCAGGGTAGGCACATGGGATGTATGTAATTGTTATTATAGTTTTTGAACTATTTTCTACTCTTCTTCTTGGATTGAGATGTGATATGAAGACCCCCTACTCTATCGTTTTGTTATCTTTGACTAAGAATATATATATATATATTCTTCTTTTTTACCAAATTCTTGGGTTTAGATACTCTCTTTCTAGTAGAGACAATGATGCATGGGGAATGCCATGTGATATTTCTATATATCTTCTCCTAGTTGGAGGATACTACACTCCTTCTATATTTGGGGAAGGATCGACGGTTAGTTCATATACTCACTGTGTTTGGACCCTTATGATTGGAAAATCTTACTTTCACTATTTTTGGTTGATATGTACTCTTTCATTATACCATGTTCGATATATTGCATTCCTCTTCAATTGTATCTCTTACTACCCCCTATTGATTTTGGGTAATCCGACTGGGTATGTTCATACTCACCCCTAAATGGGATTTGACAACAAATGTCTTGTCTTATAAATATGACACACAAGTTGACAATGACTATAGAGGTGCTTATGGATACTGGGTTCTTGGACTACGTACGATGGTTATAGGTTGGGATTCAAGAGATTGGCTCTATTAGCTATTTTAATTTTTTGGTTTTATTTCAGGTTAAGACACATTTCTGGTTAGGCATATATTTTTCACTTTTCCTTTTTCAGTATGCACTACTGTAATTTTGTACTAACTAGTGGTTCATGCATTTTTGGTTTAATTTATAGCATTTTTGCATATTTTATTCTTTAACTATAAACATATTAAGGAGTTGGTTGTGTGCGTGTGTACATGTAGACTGGAAAATGCATCCCCATGTTATTTATGCCTTGGGAGCTTATTGCTTCCCCTGGCCTATGGAGGCGGGGTTGGGGTAGTTGCAGCTTGATCCCTGACATTGGTTGGGTCATGACAACCCAACATAAGGGAGATCAAAATGAGTAAAAATAAAGATATTAATGAATGTAACATGATGTTGTCCTAATTATGTAGAATATTTCATTTATTACTATTATTTGTATAACTAAGACTGTTATTATTATTATTATTAAATTTTCCACACTATTAGTATTAGAGGATTCATTGAAATAAGAGATTCTCTCTATATAATTATAGGAAAATTATGGTTTTTATCCAATGCTATTCCATCGTATGTGCATTTTTATCCATGTGATATTTTTATTAATATTTTAATGAAGATTTATGATATATATTATTCTACTTTGGTGAAGATGAATTCTTATTACCCAGCGAATCATTCCATTAAATTTTTCAAGTGAAGTCATTTTGATTATTTATTCTATGAATTTCTAGATATTATATTATGATGAAATGATGAATTGAATATTAAATAATGGTTTCTAGAGTGAATCAAAAATTAGAATAAAATTGAATGGATGCCAATAATTTCTTGAGAAAATATGAATATTATAGAAGAATATCTAGAATTAAATCAATGATTTCTTATTCATTTAGGTGAAGGAAAAGCTTAGGATATTTTTATTACTTACAAAACTAGAATCATTATATTTTTTGACTCGATGGATTGTTTACATATAAATATGTCATGTTAAACTCCCTAGAGGTCTTAGTTAGTGTTTAAATTTCAAAATATATAATCCTAATCACTAAATCAGCAAAATAATAGTAAATTAATTTAGAGTCTGGAGGTTAAACCACTGGGAACATATAAAACCCAAACCTAGTGAATTGATATTCTTTGATGATTAAGAAAAATTAGTGAATGAAAATAATTTAAAACAAAATATTGAGAAAATATTTTATATTAAGGATATTATAAGAGTAAAAATGAATGCTTATATTCATTATAACTCAATATGTTAAGAGATATTATTCATCATTTTCAGAGGATGTTTCATAAAAGAAAGTGATTTTTCATTTTCTTATTCCTAAATGTTGATTAACTATATGACATCATGATATAACCAATCCCACATGGTAGGTATCAATAAGAACTACCATGGTTATTTAAAATTCTTTTAATGATTCTAAAATAAAAATACATAAATTTTTTTTGTTGAATGTGCAAATAAAAACGGTGACATAATGTCATTCCCTCTCCCATATTACCCTATTTAACACTAGTTTTATTCCATAAATAACCATTAATCTCACTAAAAAAACAAGGGATATGGTAGAATAAATTTCATTTTGATATTAATCTTACACATGTTACTCAAAAAATAAATTATTCATTTATTTTGAAAAACCATACTCTTAATCTTGATGAATTGTCCATTAAGAAATCAATTACAAAAAATTAATTGTCCTCTCATCAATAATGAAATTGTAATATTATGGGATTAAAGACAAAAATTATAAGATATAGAATAGATATTTTCTATTATAAACACATAAATATTAGTCTACTATAATTAATAAATACATAAAATTCTCAATGGAATGATAAAATAATCTATTCAAAGTATCAACTTTGATACCTTTAGTTCTCTGGCCACCCTTTTTGTAAAAACATGGTTCTAGATTTCTATTCCACAACCATATCGATAGTATTTAGAATAATTGGGATATTAAACACCATTGAATAACCGATGAGGAAGTGTTATGTGATATCAATTTTTTATGAATTGTTGAATAGCATCATTAGGTAATTTAATTGTTGTGGCACATAAGAATAATATCAGCCTACAAAATTAAATTATATATGAAATCACTGATGATTCATTTAAAATTTCTCAGTCATGGTCTCTCTTAATTTAAATCCGATCTGATCAGGTTACGATGTGGAGATATCTGATAGTGTCTAAATTAGTAATCTGAATCCTCTAGTGATTCCAATTGTTGACCCTCCTTGGAATGGGAATTATACTATAATGTATAAATATTTTTTCCTCCAAATATAAAAGGAATGATTCAAAAATAGTATCCTTTATTTAAATAATTTACTTTTATTATTTCTATTTGTGGGTTTAGACATTGTAAACTCATCATATTTAATATATTTTTTTTGGAGAAAACCCCCATGTTATGGTATCAACTGTTATGGACCATATATTTTACCCCTATTCCATGAATTTAATATTATTTTCTTCAGGGTTTCAAAATACTATTAAAAAACATCATATGTGGACATCCTTATAGTGTAAAATAAATAATCTATCATGTAATCTATAGATAAATTCTTAATATCAGAATATATCATCTTCATAATTTTTTGTATATAACCACCCATAGAGTAACGTTACAAATATAGGGAGTCTCACCTAAAAAATTACTAAATCATCATTTATCCATATTTACATTGGAATACAGGTTTTTCTGCATGAACATCCACAAATCAAAATCATTGCATTATATTATATCATGACCCTACATGTTTTAGTGCCTAAATTGTGTTGAAATATCCTATCTACTAATTTCAAAACAAGTTAAAGTTAGTTATGGGGAACTTTGATATTTCTTGATGAAGCTATTGATTCCAATTAACCCAAATCAACTCATAATGTCAAGGATAAAAATATTTTATAGAAATTCATCATTGATGATTTTTTCCATAAAATCATCCATCATCCTAAAAATTTATCATTAAAGTATTTACTTCCATAAATTAAATAAATTTATAAAAATTAATGGAAAATAAAAGCAAAGAAAACTCTAATTATTAAAAAACTATTCTTGATTTATAGTCACTAATATCCCCCAAACATAAAGAATTTATTATCCCCAAGAAAAAATCATCATTATAAGAAAATGAATCCCGATAAGAGCAAGAGAAATATTCAATCATCATACAAATAAACAAAATTTCATAACTCATAATTCCAAAATGAAAAAACTCATTCAATTAATATGATTTCCAATTATGCATCACTTATAATTTATATTTAAGATAATTTTTCTCTTTTAGTCAAATTTTCTGAGATTCAATTATTATAATTAATTTGTAAATTATGTTTACTCGAAAAAAAATTCAATCATCACACCTGATCATTTATTTTAAATTATGATAAATTCCATATTTGTGAAATATATACAAACGATTTGAAAAAATAAAGTTATCAACATATAACATATACCATAAAAATCATGAAATTTTGTTATTCCTTTTTGAATTTCACTAAGGCTAATGGTATGCATATAAATTTTTTAATGTTCAGAACAATTGCAAAACAAGGAGGCCAATATATTAACTTTTAGTGCATGATATTCAATTATGATCAATGTAATAAACTTTCACAACAAAATTAATCAAATAGGGTATTATCTCCACTTCATTCTTCACATACACAAAGGATCACATGTTGAACTATTAAAAAAGTGATTAAAAAGTGATTTTTCAATGAAAAAACCATATATCATATAGTTATTCAAAATGTGGATGATGAAATTATTATAAATTACCTATATTTGTAAACCTTCATCCAAATTACACTCAATATCCAACACACTCACTATAATGAGATTTATGAATTAAAATATTTCTATGAAATTACCAAACACATATATAAATATCAATTAACATAGTTCATTTAGAACAAATAAATAGATTAAGTAGGAAAGGTTTTCTTATAATGTAGCTTTCTTAAGAATTTATTTCATGGTCTCCAAGGATTGTTATCTAATCAAATGTAATGTTAGGTATGAATAAAAAATTTATAATTACCTATTATTTTTATTCATATATATTACAAATTTTTCGATTAATATTTGTGACATAGGATAAATATCCACAAAAGAATATTATAGGTCTAGTGACATTAGAAACATGGAAACACGGATAACTGGTTCTTGAAAGTTTTACATAATCTCAAATTTAGTTCATCATAACTGGAACCCTTATTATAAATATCATAAATATAATATTTATTCATAGCCTCTGGAAATAATACATAATAAAGGGTGATCTCTGATTCTCAGTAATGGAAATAAATGGAGATATTAATGATAAAATATGAATAACATGGGTATAAAGGTATTAGAACATGAACATACCATTTGAAAACAATTCTCTTCATATAATAGAACATAGGCATGGTTTATGGAATAAAACATGGTTTTTCATTATACATGGATTATAAAGAAAGAAATGTAAAAAATATATGGGTGCATAACGTAAGAAAAATAAATATATTTATGGAATACACATATGAATAGAAAATAATTTACATAGTAGTAATGGAGGATTTACAAGGATATCATAGTGGATTGGTTTCACTCATCAATCCATCATTTTAGTTAATTTCACTTTATAAAATATCACATTTTATAAATACCCTACTGGAATATGTTCACTATCCATTCCATTCATGTGTTTCTATTGAGATATCAAACATTATCCAATAGATCATAAGGTTATAAAATTATGGACCCACCATTCACATAATAAAAATTATATAAATGTGTTTCACAAGATCATAAAACATACATCATATTATAACCCATAAAAAATAAATTATTTTTTAATCATTTCATTATGGAATAATCCATTTAAAATTAATGGGTATTATAGAAATTTCATCAATTCATCAAAGAATAACCCAGGGAAACAAATTTCCTAAATATTTTGTAGTCATAAATATAAGCCATCTATAGAGTGAAAAAATATGACATCATTAAAATATATAACAATTATAGATAAATTAAAATCAATGGGTATTGTAATTGATGAATATATGTTTCATTAAAAGATCATTTAAAAATTCAATAGGAAAATAAACATTCTTCATTGAAAGTAACTTTTTAAAACTAAAAAATCACAAAATATTGTGAAAAATCCTTTTATTTGTAAATAACCTAACAAATTTATAAATTAATATTTAAATAATTTAGTGTTAATGATGTCAAAAAATTATATTCATTCCATTCAAGTTATAATAAGACATTCCTTTCACACTTTGGTAAAAATATAAAACCTACCCGATCCATAAAACATAAAGAATGATTCCTCAATTTTTTTTGTAAAAAACCAATAATAGATAAAAATTACTATATTTAATAATAGGGTAATATTAAAAACATTATTGAAAATAGTTTAAAGAAAACCTAGACATGATAGAAAAAATGATTTAGGACAAAGGGAGAAATACAATCAGTTTTCCATTAATACATTATTTCTCTCTCTTGAATTCATAATGAGAGAAAAATAAATGGAAAAAATATATTATCATAAAATAAAAATATTATAAAAATATGAATTTATTTTGTCAGGAATTGATCTTATAATTTCCTTTAATGTAAATTCAAGCATAAACAATCCTGATTTAAATGAGATTGAAACATAAATCCATTACATCTTTGGTAACATTTCAATCCTAAGCCCAAAAAAATAATAAAATTAAGTTAAACATTTAATATCATTAAAATAATTCCAATCATGATATAACATATCAAAAGGGAATTATATACACAATATAGAATAATCATGTAGTGAATATGGAATTTGTCTCTTAGAAATAAAATTGAGACTAGAAATACATTACCTTAAGTCTTGCATTCCTTATTACACAATCGATATTATTAAAAAATAAATATTGTTTTATAATAAATATATTAGATATCCATTATATTTTCTCATATATTTTTCTACTTACAACCATTTATCCCCAATTTATTAATAAATATTTCATTAAATCATTTTTATTGGTGTTAACTTCTCCATCTTTCATATATGTTTTGGTTCTATAATTTCGTCCATATCTATTACTAATAGTTACATTCTATCTAGAATATTAAATATTATATAAAAATCATATATATTTACTATATATTCATTTTAGTAATCCATAAAATATGGACATAGAAAATGAATAGAACCGTTCGTAGAGACAGTAGACCGTACAAACTCATGAATGGTCTTTAAATTTTCTCAAAGGAAAAAATGAGAGAGTGGTAAATTTTACTTCAACCTTATAGAATGAATTTTATATTATATATATCATGTATATTTATTTAATATATCCTTATTACCATCCAATTCCAAATAAAATGAAAAGAGTATCACATCGCTTCATAAAGGAAGTAGTCCACATATACACATAAGCGACATTAACCTTTTCTAACAGATTTGTATGTAAGTAGGAATATTAGGTATTATAATTAAAAATGTATAATAATGTCTTAAATATCATGTATATACATTATCCCTATTCTTGAGAGGTGGTGATGGAAAACGACTGACACCGACTCTTAAAAAGGTAGTTCTTCGTAAACAAGATTGATAGTTTTGTTTCCCATTTTAATAGATGAGGAAATAGATATAGTTACCTTAACATAATAAAATATTATTATATTTTATATTATAGTGTTATTATTTCATCATAGTTTAATAATATTTTAATGTGGTTTAAGAATAAATAAAACAACAACAAAAGGTTAGGATTCTTTCCACTTCTTCAGAAAACCATTTCAGGTTTATACCTAAAGAATTAATTGGATGGATTAATATTATTAATATGAACATTATAATGTGGGGATGGAATTACATAAGGTATTTAGATAGTTATTTTAAAAACCAAAATTATTTGTATGTATGAACATGATGGGAGAAGGGCTTCTCATTTATAAATAAGGCAGAGAGTCATTTTTGTAAAAATAAAAAACTATTTAGTAATAGGAAGTCAAAATCATCCCAAGTGCCTCAAAAACAGATAAATAAGGGATACTATTAAATATATGGTAAGGAAAAATCTATAAAAAAACACATGTTTTAACCACAATATTTCCATACCCTATATGTTTCTTTAAATTTATCCTATTTAGTTTTCACCAAGTTTACTGTCTATTTCAATTTACATAGCTAATTTAACTATTAAAAATAAAAATAAAATGATAATTATTATATAATTTTGACACCCATATTATGTGATTAAAAAAATATTTATTATGTAAAAATTCTATGTTAATGAAAAATTAATTTTAACAAAAAATAATGTTATGCCAAAAACCTCATTTTAACCATATTCGTGATAATTAATTTTTTATGTTGTTACTATTAATTTTAATCATAAATTAAGTTGAAATTATTAAATAATATTATTTATTAAAATTGAAAATATGGAATCTATTTTAACAAATTAAAATCATATATGTTTCATAATATAATTTATAATAAATCATGTAGACATGATAAAAAGGGATTTTGAAAAGAAAATTTTTATATATGTATAAAACATTTTCATATCTAATTGAAAAAAATCTTGATTTAAATTAATGAAATTGTATTATTTATATTAGTATTGAACTATTCTTTTATTGAAATTAATTTTTAAATATTATATCATATTATAAATAGTTTGAATGAAATGATAGTTTTATATAAAAAACAATATTTTCACAATTCCTAGAGAAATTATAAATTTTAAGAAATTATAAAAAATCACTATAAGATAATTTTTAAAAGTTGATTTAAAAAATGAATATAATTTGTTTTAAATAAATTTTGTAAATTTTAAATAAATTTTCTATATGTATTTCTCACTAAATCTGATAAAAATAATTCTCGTGGAAAATGTATTATTGAACCATATAAGGGCATAACGTGAAAATATATATTCATTAACCAAAACCATTATAAATGTTTTATAAATATTTTTATTCTTTTTAATAACACGAGTTTTAATGAATTGGTTATAATGGTCATATATAAATAATAATATTAGTACTATATTTTCATTTGTCAATACTCGATATTGTGTCTAACAAAATCTATCAAAAAAATAATTTTATTTTTTTGTTCAAAATATCTCACGATGTTAAAAATAGTTTAGAATTTTAGTCAATGAATTTTATCAATTATTTCATTGTTGTTAAAAATCTCTATTATTTTATAATAATAAAAATTTGTTTCTAATAATAATATTTATCCCAAGAATCTATAAAGAACATGTATATGAGAAATAATATTTCATGAAGTCTTATATTACCTCTCAGAAAATTGAATTAGAATGTATTGGTAAATTTGGCCATTCAATGTAAATTAACAATCATTCTACTGAATGAATGTTTCCATGAATATCATGATTTTACAAAATATCATCCATCATTTCACAACATCATCAAGACTAAAATTAACGTGAATATTATACAATTTCCAACAATGAAATTATCATTTATGAGTAGGATTAATAAAAATTTTACAATATGAAAAACTATTTCTACTAATTAATGAAATATGTTTGATTATTTAAGGGTAAATGATTCAAATAGGGCCAAAATATTTTTATAATACAAAAATTTCATATTTTTATCAATTTATAAAATATTGTGCAATAGATATTTCCAAATCTAGGGTTCAAAAATTGATTGTAATGGAGAAATGAATGAGAATGTAAATTAATTTTACTTTTAAAAATAGAATCACTAATGTTACAATCTTTATACGGATGGCTCCAAATGAATTATTTTTATGTTTCAATGATCCAAGAATGAAAATAAAAACCATTCACTAAGAGTATGGTGAGCACACGAATGAAATTTTAAAAAAAAATCTTATAGATGAGGGGATTCTAATAGGATTCCCTTGTAAATTAGGTATAAAATAGAAATAAAATATAAAAGAATTCATAAATTATAATAAAATGTTTATACAAGTGTAAATGAAAAATAACCCATTATGTATCATGATCATAATTAGAGTTGGGGATTCCTTAAGACTCCTTTGTGTTCTACTACAATTCTGAAATGTATTATAATTATCCCCGAAGGATTAAATTAATTATTCTATTAGATTTTTGGGGTAACTGGTTGTAGATAGAATGTTTCAAGACCATGTGGTTGTTGGTGGATCCTTGATTAAGAGGGATTTAATATCATATGTGGTTGTGTATATGAATTATGACTCTAAGAGAGTATCTTTCATCTACCCCATACCCATAAATTTATAATTGTCCTTGATCTAGTGGTACAATTTCAAATTAGTCAAATAATATTGAACAATTATAAGGCGATCCCATTGAGGGGTCGAAAACATTGTGTATAATATAAAAACATGGGTAGGGGACTCCTCTCAGTATAATATTTCTAGAAGTGGGAAGGTTCACTAAATAGTGTTGGCATGAAGCCATTTATAGGGGTAAATGTTTTCTATGATTATGGGGATGTGGGTTTGTATGTTTCTTTTGGCACTAGTGACCATTATATAATATGCCCCATTACCAATAATATGATACCAAACGAAAAAATATAAATGAAAATTTGGAGCCAATATTTTTCACTTACATTATGAATAGAATGTATTGAGATTATGTCTAAAACATGTTTAGAATATAGAATATAAGTGGAAGAAATGGATTAGAGGTGGCCTGAGATAAACCATCCTCTCTCTCATAGGTGGAAGTTTCCAAGTAATACTCATCTTTCCACACATATTGATTCCCACCCATTCTTAGTAGGAACATATTCACCAGAAAATACAGATCTATCGTATAGAAGTCCATAATTTGTCTACATATATATTACCTCTCAATTGATGAATATTAAATATATTTTCAAAATATAGGCCCGATTCCATCAAAATTTTATTTTCATTGGAGACTAGGTACATAATATTATTTATTCATGAAATACCTTCAACATATCCAAGAGAGATCTACCCACAGAGTACTCTTCCTAGAAATACCCAACTTAGAAACATTATTCATAATCTAGGTGAAACAAAACATAATAAAGGGTTAGATTAGATAATTAGGGATGGTAAGAAAGGGATATTCCAATATTGAAATAAGAATGAAATTATAACATGGTTATGATAGCATGAGATTAAAATTTTAAAACCATATCAACAATAACTTATATAAAAATATTGAATCATGGAATTAATAATGGATGTTTCTATGAAATGATTCCTTATTGAATCAATGAACATAGGTCATGAGAGAAAAACATTTTCATGATACATAAGTATTTTCTATACATATAATACAAAAACCATGTTATGTTTTTTAGTATTACTACAAAGAAAATCATAGTCTATTCGGTACACTCCCCATCCTATCATACCACTAGTTAAGGATCACTCACATGACTATCATACTAGAGAACGTCCCTTGTAGATATGAAATCACTATACATACCACTACTTATTATATCACAAGATAACCATCATTATATAATTTATATGTAGGGTACATAATTATAGGACCACCCCGTACAAAAATCATAACCCATTCATATGTGTTGCCCAATATCAAAAAACAAATCTTGTATATTTCAACCTCGGTTTCTCATTTATGTATATTACATATTTTTAAATGAGTATCCACTACATTATATAAAAAAGGCCCGAGGACTATAATTGTTTTTTACAATTTGAAACTTGTATCATAATAGTTTAACCCAGGGAAATATTTTAAATGTTCCCTAAAAAGGTCTTACCATTTTGTACTCTTCGTAGAAATACCTAACATCAAACATTTCTTTTGAACATGGGGAAATTCAACATTATAAATGGTGAGATGAGATCCCTAGTAAGGTTAAGAATAATAGATATCAATCAATGATCATATAAAATCGTAAAAAAATTAATAAGTGTATATGATCATGAACATAACTTATAGTGTTCATATCCAACCTATCGTTGATCATAAACATGATTCATGACATAAAAAATATTTATTTTAAAAACAAGGCCCATAAGGGTGATATTCATTATAAATAAATCATGTACCATAATCTCATTTCATAAAAGTGTGGAACTATCATATATATAGAAAACCATTTCATATTAAAAGGTTATATTCCGGAAATATCAACATAGTGGACTATATATTATCACTTATTCTACCATTGTGGATTATGACATACCAATTTCAAATAGTGGTTTGAGAAACACCTATTTCCCATATTTAATTAGGACTTAATAGTTTCCTATAGTGGATCAGGACATAACTATTTCCTATAATGGATCAATACCATCAAATTGATTCCCATTTTTATCTCATATGATATAATGAATTACCCAATGCATTGAATTGAGATATATGTCCCACTAGTTACATAAATAAAATTATAAACATGTGTTCTATAAGATCATAAAACATTCATCATATCAAAAACTATAAAATGAAATCATTTTCATGAAAATTTCATCATATCATAACCTCTGGAAAATAGATAGGATTTATAATCATTTTGTTCTTTCATAATAGTATAACCTATGAAAAAATAGAACGTTTTATAAAAATTCAATCATGTAATTACCTATAGATGAGATATAGGTTTCATAAATATACTTTTTCCTAATAACCATTTCAGATAAAGATTATGATTGCTATCCTTGGTTTATATAACTAGTAAAGCATATGTAACCTCAATGGATGCCATATTTGATTGAAAATAATTTTGAAATGACCCTTGGGGACATTTTATGAGGGAAACAAATTTTCATTGAAAATAAAACCTTAACACTTATAAAATTTTTAAATTCATTTTCATTGAAAATAACCATAAAAACATAAAAAGGAAGATGTAAAATCATTTAAAACATTTATTTAGGAAAATATCCTTTCTACTTGAAAAATATATATAATATAAAATATTTTTATAATATTTTTCTTTGATAATAACTTTTCAAACATATAAAATAATCTTTAAAGATAATAATAGCCATGTCGATGAAATGATTCATTCATGATGTACATGGTAAAATAAATATTGTGTTAACATTTTTGGTCAAATGAAAATGGGAATTATTCAGGAAACAACATTAAGATTTCTTTCAAAACAATTTTATAAATAAATTAAAACATGATTAAAATTTAATTTTAAAATTAATAAAATTAATAATATTTTTTTAAAAACATTGTATTGGATGATAAATGATTTCCAGTCGAAGATAGAAATAAAGTCATATTTTGTTGAAAAACATTTCATTGTTTTTTTAAGAACCAAAGATTGAAAAAATTTGGTTTTTACATGAATATATAAAAAATAACTAGATGAGTATAAAGTTCATTATAATTCATGATACGTTGATCATGATATATCAACATTAGAAACTTAATAAAAAATAATCCCAATAATTGGGGAGATTGTAACAAAAATCATTTACCTCTCTAGTAACCTTAAATAATAAGACCTATGAAATGATAAAATAAAATTAATCATTATAAAATCATGAAGATAAATAAATTCATGATACTAAATTTTAATTGGTATGTATACAAACATCATAAAATGATATAGGTTCATAAAAAACATATTTCTCAATGAAGGCAATTTAAGAGAAAAATACCATACAATTTTGGTGAATTTTTACCCATAAAATCCATAAAATGGAGATCCTAAAATGGATATAGAAACTCCAATAATTATAATTATAATAATAATAATAATAAATCCATGGTAGGTATACACAACACATAAAATAAATAGGTGTGGAATATGTAATGTGACACACAAAAGTAAAAAAGTGAGACAAAAATCTCTTACCGTAAGTCTCAAAAATATTTATACTCTTTAAAACACCCATTATAATAAATATAATTTTATTTTAAATTAGTTGAATAGTAATAAATAAATATATCATAATATATTTTATTTACTTATGTTTTTTTATTAACTATTTATTAACAATCACACGTTAATGTTTGGTTTTATTTAATAACAACTTTGATTTTCGTATATATTTTATATTTGTATTTTTTTCCTCTTAATTTGATCGTATTTATAAAATATTCATAATATTTATAGTGTCATAAATTTATAATATATACAGTATATATTTCATTAGGTTAATTATTAAAATTTAGTAGTTGAAAAAGAAAAACATAGTTCATGGAGATGATATGCCATATGTATGAATGAACGATTGTTGAATTTTATATTCTCATTGAAATGAGGAAAAGAAAATGATATATTACAATTAAATAATAATATTTATTCTATATATATGACATATTTTTATAAAAAACATCATGAACACCTTCCATGTATAGTGTGAATGAATCAAATCGCATCATGTGGCGGTAGTCCTCCGTACACATGAGCAATGATATCATATTCCAAAAAATGGAAAGAATAAAATTATTTGTGATATAATAATTATATAGGAATAATAATATAATAAGTATCATATATAAATAATAAACCTATAATTATGTTCAGCCTTTAGAGGTGGTAATAGAAAAAACAATAGTCATCGGTTTGCGAGGCGTTAGTCTTTCCTACACACGAATGATGATTTTGGTTACCCATTGGACTGATGTGGATAGAGTTGTCGTTAATTACATTAACATAAAAAAATATAAATATATATAATATATTTAGGTTATTATATCAGCATGTTATAATAATAATTTAGGGAGTTGTAGGAAGAAATAATACCACAATGCTCGTTGAGGAACTTTATATCTTCTTTACGTATCCTCCTTAGATTTTCACTGAAATCCTTATATGGTTGGATTTATATCCAAAATTAGGCTTCTAGGATGAGAGGAGGGATGTTTGAAAGATTTTTGGGAATCTACTGGAAGAACCAAAAGGGTTTTACGATGTAAATAATATAAGATAGTGAGTGGAATTTTAAAATTGGGGGAGTGGGATGACATCTTATTTTTTAAAAGAATTTAGTGCTCCCACGTTTTCCATATGTCACAAGGGTAAAAAATGTTCCATTAACAAACCATAGGGATATAATGGTAGATATATAACTATATAATAGTTTTTATACAATTTTATAGGTCGTTTATACCCTTAACATTTTAGTATAACCCCACGGTAATCCCATTTTTAATTTAACCTCGATAATTAATTCCTAATGAACTCACTGGTCCTTTTGATTAGAAATTATGTTAAAATTATTAGATTATATAAATTATTAAAATTTAATATATATGATCCATTGTTTCAAATTGAATTCATATAAGTGGAAAAATTTAATTTACAATTTATCCCATAGACACGATGAGAAAGAGAGTTTTTAATGAGAAAATGTTCAAAAGTTGAAAATGTTTTTATATCAAAATAAATTAAAAATTGATTATAATTACCAAAATATTATTTAAGGATGTAAAATTGAAATAATTTATCTTTATAATAAATTTACAATATGGCTTAACTATGGAAATAATTTATTAAATTTACGTTCTCAACAAATCTTTTGTTTTTTTCAACATAAATAAAAAATAATTTTTTTTAATAAAATTATAAATATTAACCATATCATAATTTATTCATGATGCTTCAGAATATGAAAATTTCATTTTAAAATTAATTTCATAAAGGTTTAAAAAATTATTTTTTTGTTATTCAAAAAAAGAAATAAAAATAATTTTTTTGAGAAAATATTATTTTTGAAACATATGAAGACATTACACAAAATTAAGTATTTTTTATCAAATTGTTATATATATATAAAACCAAAATACATAATATTTAAAAATAAGTTATTACTATTAATAATTATAGGCTAAATTGTTATGTTATAATGGTTACTTTTGAATAATATTAATAATATTTCATTGGTTTTTTAAGACATGGTATTATATGTAACACAAGCTAACTTAGGGTTGTATATAGAGCAATCATAACATGGTGTTTCATGTAATGAAATATATCAAATAAATTTATTTATTTAAAAAACAAATTCATAAAAACGCAGGGTGTTACATTTTACCCCAATTAAAATGAATTTATCCCTCGAAATTCATTACCCTGATACAAATCGATGAACATACTCCCACCTCATCATATCCAGAAGATCCCACACAACTGCCATGACCCAAACCAAGCTGGATATCAAGCTACAACTACCCTGGTCCAACCTCTATAGGACATTTGGTGGAAACAATCTCTGAAGGAATAATTTAATTCATGGATACCGTTTCTTAGAGTACATGTAAGAATGCACCCATAAAAACCTCTATGCAACATTTCAGAGATATTAAAAGCATTTTAAACTAAAATAAATGCATACATATATCAAAAACCAAAGTAAATACTGATTACTGAAAGTGTAAAAAGGAAAAAACACACTCCCATCAAAAGGAAACTATAAAAGCATTCATCCTACTCAGAAGGAGGGCATTTTTGTCAAAATGAACTTCAAGAAGGATCCTATCCTAGCTCCGATAAACACCTTGGTCATTCTAACTCACTAATCTATTCCTTCCTTAGGTCCTCTAGGGACTCGCTCTAAAGGCCTATGGTCTGTAGAAGGAAAAAATATATAGGAAAATACCATGAATGGGTAAGTATAAAAATACTCAGTAGGTGTCCCACAACCCAAAAGAAAAATAGCCAACCAAAAGGAAATATCCTGATCGACCTAGAAAGTGGGAACCCCATAAAGAGAGGAACTCTATATAAAACTATCCTCAATAGTACATGACTGGTAACCTAAATCAATGAATCCCAAACAATAGAGTTAGGAAAAATAAAACTCATAGCTCAACCAAGAAAGAAGTAACCTTATACAATAATAGGGGACTCAACATGGTGAGTAGATGAACAACAGTTTGAGTTTTTGACACCCATAGATTGAGAGTAACCTTATAAAACCATGAGAATATACACACATAATGCACATGGAATACCCCATGTGTGTTCGCCCCCATAGAAGGAGTGTAACCAAAGCTAAGTTGTGGGCATAGAAGATGTATATACATAATCCACAAGGGGTTTAAACCAAGAACATGACAACACTACAAGGGCTCCCATAATAATCTAGATATACTCATCTCTGAATCTATGTATAATGAGGTTATGACCTCATACCCCACAACATGATTCTACTAGAGGATCTAAAGGTAAAATAAAACTAGGAGAAGACACTCCACGAGCATAGACATCCTTGATGGAACCTGTATGAGAGATACAATCCATCAGGAACAATATACCATTACTAGTGGTACATCCATGATAATTCTCTACATCATAAATATCCTACTAGGTCCAGCTCTAGTGACCATCATAAGAGGTCCTACAATCTCTAACTTGTGCCCTGCACAAGGATGATAAAACCCAAGTGAAGAGGCATATCCCTCACTGTAACACCATGATATTTTATGAGAAGTATATTTTTTATGTCTTGTGTTATATGTAACATCAACAGAATCTTTCACTGCACACAACACTAGCTTGGCTTGCGTTACACGCAATCACGACCTTCTTCGATAGTGTGTGTAGTACGCAATACCGAGTTTCACTAAACAACGATATATTATTATAATATTATAAACTAGCCGTCTGAAATAGTATTAACTTAATTTTTAATTTTAAAACATTATTATCCATCTTACATATTTTCTAAAACATGGTATGAGAACAAAATATATTTTTCGGGTAAAATAAGTAATTTTAAAAAAATGCAGTTTTTCCGCCTTTTGATGGCACACCAACATTAAATCTAGTTTTTGACAAGTTTATAAGTTCAATTTGAAAAAATACTTCTCCAGAATCAGGATATAAAAATTTACTTTGGATAAATTTTTCATATTATTCTAATAAGTTTCATATTTTAATGAATAGTAAAAACACGATTTATTTTAAATAAAAAACACCTTTTTTCATCGCCATATTTTATATTGTTAAATTATAATATTGAATGTTTTTAATGTATAAATAGAATATATTTTTACCATTTAATATAATGTATGTCATTAGCATTAATTTTACATTTATTTATAGGTAAAAACATTTCAATCTTTGGCAATGTTTTAACTTTTAAAACCTGTTTGCTTAACAACAGGATTAATTTTAAATTAATTAATGCAAATTATTTGTTTTTAATTTTGTGAAATGGATTCAATATTTGGATTCAGTGGGTCTAAATTATGGTAATAGGTTACTTTTATTTTTTTTTTTGATATTATGAATAGTAACTACGGTAATTTTTATTTACTGCAGTTAAAGGTAAATCGGGTAATTAAGGGTAAATATAAGATTATAAAATTACCCTAACACTTGAAAAAATCCTATTGGATAAATAAAATTCGACTCATATCACCTAATGGTCGAAATATATTCATTTCATGGACTTTTGACCATGAAATAATATAATTATTATTAAAACCAATGAAAGGGACAACATGTCACTCTCTTAAATCTTATAAGTGTAATAATTTTAATTTAGGTATAAACATCATAAAAAAGCAGATATAAATAGTCCCCAGAAAGATAATAAAATTATATACTTCATATAAATTTATGTATAATTTATAGGGATTAAATAATTATCTTTAATTATGACACAATAGTGATGTTGAAATTATTTTATTGATTGAATTATCAAATAAATGATTTTAAAGGTATTAAAATAAATATTATCTGAACTATTTAATGTTCTCCACTAATTTTATATATAAATATGACATTTAATGAATCAATTAAATCTTTTAGTTCGAACATATATTCAGTGTATATTTTATTTAAATTCAAATAAATAAATAGTTTCATAATTGACACTATTGTTATTTTATAAAAATTAATTATTATAAAATTGATTACAAACCAAAAATATATTTAAAAATTATAAATAAAAAATTATATGGTCGGAAATGTAATAAAGTATACAATTATGGAAAATTAAAAACATATAAGTAATTATTTATAATGATTTAAAATTTAGAATATCATTACCACAAATAAAATTAAATAGATTATATAAGGAAAAATCATGTTGGTAATGTTTAAAATAAGTTCCCAACTTGTCTAATTTTTTTGGTTGATGATATTACACCCTTATATCATCTAAGATTCTGATTTGAGTCAATTTTGAAGGTTTTTATGTGGGATTATAATTTATTATAAATTAATATTTCTTATAATTCCAAAGGTGCCCCTCTCCTCCCTTATGAAAGGGCACCTCCTCCCTCTCCTCCTCACACCACATTGAGCCTTAAATCTCGGCCAAAACCTTCCAATTACTCTTATCCACATCCCTAGAAACATCCTAGAGGTCCTGGTCTTCTTCAAAGACTAATATTAGTGCCCTAAGAGGACGTTTCAAGGAGGAGTGTCGAAGAAGAGGTAATATCTGTTACCGATTCTTTCAAATTTATTTCATCTTCTACTTCTTCTTCTTTAGTTGTTTCAATATGAAGTAATAACATCAGTATCACTCATATACTAATATGTTATTATAAATATTAAACAACCCTATTTCACCTTCTATCCATCCTACAGAAAATGAAATCAACGCGCGTGCGTACGTACTAAATACCGTCTTCACGCCGTGGTGTAATCTATTTTCCACGAACACCTTAATTGGACGGGTATAATGGTGTAATGAATAAATATATATGATTATTTTAAAATGATATTGATTCTGAAATAGTATACATACACTACAATATAATTCCACGATCATGGGAATGATATCATCGTTCGTGCGTACGTACGGCCTACCGTCTCCACGATGTGATGTGACACGTTCTACATGCTATTAATTGAATAATGATTATATAAAAGAATTTAATGAGTAAATATGATATATATTACACTAATTCCATTTTGGAAACGAGTTATCTATAACCTGAAAATAAGAATAAGAATTTATTCGATAAAACAAGCATAAAAACATAAAGCAATAAACACACGAATAACAAGTATCAATTAAATATTACTAATAAGAAGCTAAGAATATGACCATATATGATATCATAACAATGATTATGAATCTGGAATAAGTCAATGAAATTATTTAAATCATAATACAACAGGTTCGGGCATGTACAATGCATATCAGACCTATGGTAAAGGAAAATCTCGCAATCTCATTTTTATCTGAGATTGTTTATACTTCAGAATTTACAGGTGAATATTTATCATCCACATCAATGATTCCTCAATATTTAATATTATTTCTATCCCCCTAAAATTTTTTAAATCCAATATTACTCATTGGTGAGATGTATTAAAATGTATGAAATGAAACTTTTGTCGTTTTTTGTACAAGGTACTTTTTGACTCTTCCGGTCAAAGTACAAGAAGAATGTTTTTTAACTCATATGTAATGAATGGAATTTTTTTATGATTTCATAGAAAATTATTTCCATGAAGATTACTTTACAAGTTTTAAAGTTTATTTAATCAACTTATTTTAGTTTAAAATTGTATGACATGTTAAGAAAAGAAAAATGTTTTTTATGTAGAAAGAATATTTTCCTCAAGAATGGAGTTCAGGTGTTTTATCAGAATTATTTTCCATCTAAGATAATATAGGGTTATGTTTCTATCCCTATTGTTACATTGATTTGATTATTTTGTGATGGAATTATTTTAATGAAGTCCTTCATCTTATATGAATTATTTTATGATGTCACGATGTTTAAGAATCTCATTTGTATTACTTGGGTTATGCTATGATGTATGAATTATGATTTTGTGGAACATATAAGAATGGTTTCATTATGAGATGGGTTGGACCTATATCTCCCTCCAATGCATTGGGTAAAAATTTATATTTAATGAGATAGACATGGCTTGAATGGCAAGTTAATCTGGTTCAGTGATACAGGACTGGAACGAGGAGTGAACTCAGTTCAGTAATGGACTTTGTCCGCTATGATGTTCTTGGAAATGAGCCTTGACTAATATGACAGGATTTTCTATGATTATGTGTGTATACCAAAAAAGTTTCGTGTTTTAAGTTATGATTATTGGGATTACATTTCACCACTATGATTTATCCCATGTTATGATATTTTGATCTCTTTTGTAGGTGACGATATTCAAAATGTTATGTTCTTATGAGTATGATATGATTGATATTTATTTTGTTTACCCTTACTGTGAATTTGAGCTCACCCTTTTGTATGTTTTATTTTACCCATGTTAGGAAGAAGGTTATTAATTAGGATACGCCAAAAAGGGACTCTATATATGATGAGATAAATGAGACACAATGTAGATGATTTAGGAAATAGTTTTTTATGTTTCCCAGTTTCTAAAGACACTATACCTATACGGTCCTTGCATGATTTTGTTATATGTTGTAACAAGTATCCTTCAATTTTTATTTAATAACAATGTATGTAGAGTTTGGGTTGTTATACTCGCTGTTGCACAGAGTAAAGGGAGCACTACTCTAGACTATGCACCATAATAATCCTCTCTAACAAGAGTAAATAGAGGGACCTAGACCTTGCCACTGATCTTTAATCGAGGGAGTACTACTCCAAACTAAACAAAAAAACCACATTCTCTCCTGTATGGAGTGGCCCACTCCTCTTCTCGTTTTCGTAGAATTAACTCCTAATCAAGAATTACATGTAACTAGTGGAGGGGCCCACACATCTTAAATATACTCAACAAAAAGGGATAACTAACTCCAATGGAGGAAACACTCCCCACTACTTCATGGAGATGGGGGTGTACTACTATATAAGTGAGGACCCATACCATGGTACGATATGGGAGTACCACTGAAAGGATAGAGGACCCATAAACATGATGTGGGGTGTACCAATATGGGGTTAGAGGACCTACACCCTGTAATGTCAGGGGAGTGAAATTCTACCAGATTGATCACTATTTTGGGACCCACACCCTAACATAATAGGAAAGTACTGGTCCAAGGCTAGATGACCCACTCCTTGGTATGATAGGGGGTACCATCCCTTCTGAAAGTATAGGTATAGAGGACTTGCACCAAAGAACGATAATGGAGTTTTGACTCCAAGGATAAAGGACCCACATCCCAACATAATAGGGGAGATCCCACTCTATCTATACATCACATATAGAGGACCCTTTCCCTGGTATGTTAGGGGAGTTCCTACTCCACAGATAGAGGTCCCACACCCTAGTGTATCTAGAAAATAAGTATAGAGGGCCTTCACCCTAGCATGATAGGAGATCAATGTCCAACTATACAAAGGATATGGGGAATCCACACCCTAATCGATCAATGGAATAATATCCTCAAAAGAACCACCCATTGGAATATAACCCACACCCATGTTGTGGGGTGATCCACATCTATCAAATAAGATAGTTAAGGGAAACCATCACCCTAATGAAACATTGGAGTACCACTACCAAAATCTATCATTATGAACCATAAAGATCTAAAAAATCATTGTAGCATAGCCGAATGGATCATCATGATTATCACACTTCATATCGCAACACTACTACGACAAGGGGACTCTCTCCATGATCTAGTAGGTGATCACTACTCTACTGGTCTAATTATTCTAGGGGACTAACATCCTAATGTATAAGGGAAGGATAATGACCCTGATGTTAACCCAGTGATCCACATTGATCACTTACCAAGGTTAAGTACGACCACACAAGAATCTTTGTAAAAACAACCCATCACATATCAAGTAGACTAAAAAATATGCCACCATCAAATTCTAAATTGAACACTTCTCAGGATAGGCTACTCACAATCCTAAATTTGTGTCTTAGTGAACAAGATATAGAAGATAGAATAAATCAAGAAGATTCCAAGGAGTACACGATGTGCACTAGGGTCCACAAGGTGTGTGAGCCCACCTGAGAACCTAATAGTGTATACAATCTACAGGGTTTTCAATCCAATGTTGGTGTAAAAAAAATGTACATCCCATTCATGGAATATCCTACTTCACTCGCCCACTAGTTTCGATCTTCATCTAGAAGGTCAGAAAACCATGTCCTTAACATTCCATGTATCGCATACTACAAGACATATTTAGGATAAAAAACCACTTGGACGTTTGGTTTTCCCGTGTCCATGTCTAGTACCACGGGTCTGTGTAGTTTGTCCTTGTACTTTTACATGGCCATGTGCTCTTACACAGTTATCCCCATCCATGTCCCATGGGAACACGGGTTAGGATAGTAAAAGATGTGTAACACTAGTATTGGACATGTAGGCCCCAAAGGTATTCAGACCTGAATAGGAAGGGATACTTTTCTTGTTTCTCTAGACTAAATTCCATGTATACCATAATTCATGTTGGTAATTACCTTCAAAAATGTCCGATTCACCCCATTTTACCCTGAAATTAGAAAACAAACCTAGGAGGGATCTATAGAAATTTTATTTGTGATCTATAACTATAAAAAAATTTATAAAAAATGGGGCCAGAGAGAAAAATCAAAACCACCTACCTCAAGGGAGAAACACCAAAGAATTGGGTGTTAAAGGATGTCAACATTGTAATTATCCCCAATCTGAAAATGATCAATGCCTGAAAAAAAGAGATATATATCGTTTTATTGAGTTTATTCGTCCCTATATCATTATTTACAAAGGAGGATATGATTTACCTCATTGGTTCATGTGAAAAAAATGAGAGATGGGAAAAGTGTTCAGTTATATTGATTTTTATTAATTAAAATCATTTAACTCCCTCTTTAAAACTCCATCACCACTAACCCATGATCGAAAACCTGGTGCAAAAAAAGTATATATCATGCCTAGGGTAAGCATGATGATCTGAAATCAACCACGACCTTAGATTTGTGACCTGAGTCTCTTCTAGAGAGTTATTCACATTTCAATTGAAACTGTGTATGTATGAAAAAATATATTTAATATTTGTTATAAAAGAACAACGTCAAGGATAGTTGGGCCTCATATTCCCATTCCTATTAAGAACCTAGATTTAGAAATATTCTTATAAATATTACAATTTCATATAACTCAATTCTCATGTCAGTACACATAGAATCTTCAAACTGGTGGTCTTCCAAAAAAACATTTATTAGGTTAGTGTTCTTATTTGATAGAGCATCCTATGAATAATCTAGAATCCTAAAAGGTTATTTATCATAAAAAATATATTTCACTAGTGGTATTACATATTAGATTATATCATATGATGGGTTTACTATATACTTTCACAAGAGAGATACAAGGAATAACTCATGGACTGTAGAGAGATTTAGTGGAATCACCAACAGATAAGCTCTGATTCTAATACAATCATGAATGTTTATGTAGCCAAAATACGTAGGGATTAGTTTTCCCTTATTTCATCAAAAGATAAATTCATATAAATTCCTTCTCCCCAACATGAATTCTAGATCACATCGATAATTTTCATCATCACATTCCTATCAATATTTTTTAGTACATATAGTTTACTTAACGGTTATAACCTTCCATGTCATGTTATAATTTTTATTAGGTCCCAATAGTTTCCTTCCTATAAATTTATTCCATTACGTTAGAGTTCTAAAATTATTTCCATAAATTCATCATAAAGCGCAATCCCAATGCATGAGTGAATGAAATTTTCTCTTGAAAACTAAACTTGTGAAAGGTGTTGATTCCAGCCACCTATGAAATCCCAACTAGAAAATATCATCACATACTCTAGGATTTGAATGGTAAAATCAGACATACCATCTATGATTAAATGATATGTACATCTGAAAATCAACACTGTATCAAGATCTTGATGAATAATTCCCCAAAACATCAAGGTAAGGCTTTTTTACTAATCATATACAATTGAATGTGGAACACATGAAACCTTACCACTTCATTAATGTATATTATAGACAAAGGATATAGAGATAAATTTATTCTAATAGTAAGGAAGTGTTCTAAATTCATAAGGTAATCAAATACAACTATTGATTAATTCAATATCAATGATATAATAAACACTAGTGGATTCCCATAAATTAAATCATATGTAAAAAGTACAAAATAATTCTTCCTTAAATAACGTTTTTAGTACAATATATACAAAACTAAGGGGTTGTATTCCCATAATTTTCTCTTAATATATCCATAATATTTATAAACTGTCATATCATAAAAACATAAATAGTTGTTTTAATGACTTATGATCAACCTTAAACTCATAAACTCATGATGGTATCAATAAAACTTATTTCAATATTAAATTTATTAATATACACTAAAAATATTTAATTCACCCTTTAATCATTATATAGGCTCTTAGCTTATACAAAAAAAATTCCATTGGATTCTTGGGTTCAACCATGTATTCATAGAATATCAAATCTTATTTATTTATTCCAAAATTATTGTAGATATATATATAATCACATGAAATTTTACTAAATTTTGAATACTGGGATTTTATTAGGGCTCATTAATACAAAATGAAACATGAAATTTCCAACCATGTAGGAGAGGATAAGTGTTCCCTATGTTTCTTGATTTAATTCATTTATTTTTATTGTAGAATATTTCCATTTTTCCTTTGTATTTAGAGGTAGTTTTGTCTTATCATCCACATTAACAAATGGATTGGGTCATTGATTCTCTAAATTCCAAAACTCCTTGCACTTGAAACAATATATTATGGGTGGTGCATCACTTAGTGTCCTCTTGTCCTCTATTAAAATTAATCACACATTAATCTTATTTCAACATTCAATAACATTATGAAATTCCTTTTTCATATATAATGAACCTCCCAACTAAACTCATGTATTTTCATTCATTCTTCATTATAAATTTGTAGAATATGGTTTCCTAGAATTTCATTCCACTGTTTCTGTTTTCACAAGATTCGATTTTACTTTTCTTACCAAAACCATAACAATGGTGGGAATATACAATTTTTATTTGTACCATCATTGAAAAAATAATTAATTATTCATATCTACTACTTCCTTTTATAACCAATGAATTTTAAATACATGGTCTAAGTCCACCAATGAATCGGTTTTGTTTTCTTTTAGTGAGGATGATTAAACATTAAGTGAACCTTGAATGTCTTGTAAAAATATCTTAATATGCACTAATAGATTCTTGATTTTTTCTCTTAAGCACAAGGAATTCCATATCCAACATTTTTCATATAATATAAGGTAATTATACACAAAACAATATCCAATTAAAATATTTCCATTACATAACTTTAATTTATTCTTATTCCCTCAATTTTTTAATATTAGTCCACCACTATTCTACTTCATATTCTAAACAATAAATAGACAAAATTAATGTTCATGCTATGAACACTGATGATTGGAAAATATGCTTTCTGTAGTACTAATCCATTTTTCATAAAATAGAGAATCAATGGATCCACTAAAATAAGGTGTACATTTCATCACGAAGGACTCAAAAGATTATTTTTTCTACCTTTTCTCTTTTTTAATTTTAACATGTTTTATATCTTAAAATTTTCTTTGAGCATATAAACATGTTTTTTATTTCCATCCCCCATGTCATTTGGTTTCTCCAGATGACAATCATTTCATTTTATATTGAATTAAGCATTAAAATGACTCCCTTTGGTTCTATCCACTGATTAAAACCATAAATTAGATTTTGAGAAATTCTAATAGTGGTGGAATACTAGATAATCATGAAAAATCACATATATGATGTATAAATACAAACACCATCCTTTCAATCTATGACACCATAGGTTTATCCAAGGTAATTCATAGTCATCATATATTTAAATCATTCACAGAAGTTTATAAAGAGTTTTTGAATTTATAAATCATATCCCCCAAGAGTGTCAAACCAGATATGTTGTAAGGCCCATTATCATGCACTATTTTTCAATCAAGTCTAGATCAATATGGTGTTTTCAGGTTATCAACTCTATGAATATCTATTCAAAATCCACCTCAACTTATAGTATCCATATAAGGATTCATTTCTTGGAAACCACTTACTCTATGATTTAATAAAATTCCAATACATTTTCGAATAATTTGAGGAATCCTTATACTTATCCTTAAACATGTTCTTATGGATATAACAATGGGTTTCACATCATTGTTCCTAAAGGATAACTAAACCTATCCTCTAATACCACCTATTATGATCCAGAATTCCCATCAATGGATATTAAATCTTTTAAGATGAATATTTATTAGATTACACAAATAGATGCCGAAGGACTATAATAGCTTAGTAAATTTGGAAAATTCAAACACAATAATCTAATTTTGTGAAACATATTCAATTTTACCCATAAATATATACCGATTTAGTTCACTTTATAGGCATACCCTATATAAAAACATTCTTCCTAGCTAAGGGATAGAAAATATTATAATTTGTGAGCTCAGATTCTCAATAAGAGATATCAATCTATGATCCTATGAAAGCATAAGATAATCATAAAGTTATGTGATCATGAAAATTATTTTTGATGTTCATACCCCACCTTTCATATATAAAAAACATGATTCATGAAATAGATTTTTTTTTGAAAACATGGACCATAAGGGTGATAAATAATAAGAAATCAATCATGAATCCCAAGATCATGTCATAAAATTGTGGAACCATCATAAATATAGAAAAAAATTCATCTGTTAAGGTTAACTACCATAAATATCAACATAGGGGTTCAAGAATTATAACATATTTTAATATTGTGGATCAGGACCCATCTATTTCCCATTGTAGCTCAAGGCACACTGATTTCCAGACAAGATCAGGACACACCTTCTTCCCATAGGTGATAGGGACTCACCTATTTCCCATAATGGATCATGCCTATCTAATTGTTTCCCATAATTTATCTCATGATATATAAATCTTTACCTAATAAATTTAAGGGAGATATAGGTACCACCCTCCACATAATTAAAATCATACACATGTGTTTCATAATCTGATAAAACAATCACCATATCATTACCCATAATATGAAATTATTTTCATAAACATTTCATTCCATCATAACCTGTGGAAAATAAATTTTCTTTATAATAATTTCATCATTGAATAATGAATGAAGAAAAGTTGTTATTAGAATAATTTAATCATGTTATTACCCACTTAAGAGAGACATGGTTCATAACAAATTATTCATATTAAAACATTTAGATAAAAATAAATAATTGTATCTTGGGATCACATCCCATGCAAAGAAAAGTAATATAAAAAAATGTCATTTTAGAGGGAATATAATTTTAAAAGGACACTAGGAGAAATTTCTTGAGGAAAATATATTTTAATTAAAAAAAAATTAAAGGAATTTTTTTTTGAAAATATGATTCATTGAAAATAACTATGAAGACATATAAAGGAATTATTAAAATTTATTTTAAAAAATTCTCTATAGAAATATCCTTTTATTTTTGAAAAAAAAAACTTTTCAAAATATAATTATTTTCAAAATCATTTTAATTGAAAATAATATTGAAAAATTAAAAATTAATCCTCAAATAAAATAGTTTTCACAATTATGGGATGTTTCGTTCATTCCATTCACATTATAAAATTATTCTTTTGATAATTTTGATAAAATCCAAACATTAATTATTTAGAAAATTTAATGAATATTACATTAAAATAAATGGGTAAATAAATTAAAACATGGGTAAAAATTTATTTTAAAAATAATATATTAACATTAAAACCGTTTAAAACATTTTTATAAATCACTATTTTGGTAGAAAATGGATTTCCAACTGTAGAGATAAAATAAAGTTAGATTTTCTTAAAAACGTTTTCTCAACTTTTTTATGTATAATTGAGTGGAAAAATTGTACCAATACATTTGGATATCATAAATAAAAATATAATAATAAAATTAATTGAAATTATTGAGATTTAATTCATGAGATATCAAAAATGGAGACTTAATCATTAAAAACCACGATAAACTATGAGATTACATCATAAAACCCATATTATATTTGTATGATTGAATCATAATACCCAGTAAGGTATAAAATCAACTAAAGATTTAAAATATCATGAGAAATAGTAAATTTATTATATTACTTTTCAAATCGGATGTATACACACCATGTAAAAGTATATAGCTGAATAGTATATCATATATCTCAGAGAAGGAAAGTTGAGAAAAAAAATACATTACCATTTTGTAAATTTTTTAACTGTAATCCCCCATGAAATGATATAATCAAATAGATATGTAAATCCAAATAAATATTAGTATAATAATTAGAAAATACATTCATGGGATGTATACAAACAATATAAATGATATAGGTGGGGAATATGACATCTGTCTCGCAGAACTGAAAAGTGAGATGGAAATCTGTTATCATAAGTCTCAAGTATAATTTATACTCATTAAAAACATATGAATAATTAATATAAGTTTATTATAAATATATTACAGAATCATAATTATATTTATTATACAATATATTATTTACTTATGTTATTTTATTTAGTATTTTTTATCAATCTAACGTAATGTTACATTTTGGGAAATAATTGATTTGTTTTTTTGTATATGAATTAATTTTTTTATTTTTTCACATTAAATTTATCATGGTTACATAATATTAAGAATGTTAAAAAATATATAAATATCATGTATATTAATTATATATTTCATTATAGTAATCAGTAAAATTAATTTATGGAAAATGAGATACAACGTTCATGGAGATGGTAGGCCATACGTACACATGACCATTTATTCCATTTTCTTATGACATTAAAAGGAAGAAATGTAAATGGTATATTAAAATTAATGAATAATTTTTTTTCATATATATATATAATGTTTTCATTAAACCTATCCTTAATACCTTCCATGTAAAGTGTGAATAAATCACATCTTTTCAAGAGGTGATAGACTACTGTACACACAAGCGATGTTATCATAATATGAAAAAGGATAAATCATGATGGTATGTGTGATATAATAATACAAAATGGATAATAATAACATAAATATCATAGATAAACAATATATACATAATTATGTCTGAGCTTTTGATATAGTAATGGAAAAGCGAATGACATCTGTTCGAGAGATGGTGATTCGCCGTACATATAAACCATGATTTCGTAACCCATTTTATATAATTAGAGATTTTTTTAGGTCATTAAATTTAGATTAAAAAAAATACATTTCTGATACATAATGTATTATATAATCATGGTATAATGAAAATTTAAGGAGGTAGATGATGAAATAAAACAAAAAACACCAATTGATGAATGTTACACCTTCTTCGGGTATCCTCCTTAGGTTTTCTCTAAAATAATACCTTGGATGGATTTAGATTAGAAATAATTATTTGAGGATGTGATGATGGAGTTTTTCTAAGTTAGTTGGAAAGATATTTTCTGAACAAAATTGGTATGAAGGTGTGAAAAAATAGATGAGAGGTTGTGGCCTTTTATAAGTCGGGGAGAGGGAACTCAAGGTATTTTTGCAAATAATTGAGTCATGTAACATTATTCAAATGTAAATGGGTTGAAAATTTTCCATTATAAAACCTTAAGAGTTTAATTCTAAAAATAATCCATAATTATTTTTAGACAACTTTGTTGGTCATTTTTACCCTCATCGTTTTAGTTAAACCCATGGTAAACCAATTTTTACCATAATAGTAATAATTGATTTTTATTACATTCATAATAAATTTAGATAAAAAAATAATTTGAAATTATTATATAATATACATTTTTCTTATTCTATGTTTTGAATAAAATTTTCCATATTAAATTTATAGATTTGGAAAATTGTAATTTAAAATTAATGTCGTAGATATGATGTGAAAGGATGTTTTAAAAGAGAAAATGTTCAAAATTTTACAAAGTATTTATTTAAAATTACAAAATAAAATTGATTAAAATGACCTAAATTGTATTATTGGATGCGAACATAATCTAATTTTTCTTTAAAATCAATTTAAAATATAAGTTAACTTTATCAATAATTTACACAAAAAAGAATTTTTCAAACCAAATTCAGTATTTTTAAATATCCACAAAAAAATTAAATATTCCAGAAAGAACCAAAACATTCATCCCAATAAAATTTTTACATTTTGATTTAAAATATGATGTTTATTTTATAAATTTATTTTTCTAAATGTGTGAAAAATTAATTTTTCATTGTTCACGAACTTAAAGAAATATCATTTTCTTGAGAAAATAGTATTTTCAAAACATAAAAATCCGTTTCCAAAATTAATTATTTTTTATCAATATATTTTATTTAAATTAAAAAATTAATATTATATAAAAAATATTTATTACTATTCAAATATCTTGGTTTAACGACTAGTTCGTAACAGTCACATTTGAATAATTTTAATAATATATCGTGTTTTTGCAAAAACTCTGTATTGTGCGTAACAAAATATATCTCAGTGTTACATATTGTAAAAGACTAACTTGGGGTTATGTGTAGAAAAATATACATAAGAAATATAATTAATTTTTAAAATTGAATAAAAACGTGAGGTGTTAGAAATTCAACATAACATAACTCTTGGAAAATAAATGAGATTAAAAAATGATTCATTCTAACATAACTGACCATTGTGGAAGAAAAATGTTTAATAAAATTATCCATAAATAATCATCATAATAATACATCCAAATAATAATAGAAGATGTTATAATAGTATCATAAACCTATAAAATAATATGTATTAACAAAGGATTTTATCATAGATGAAAAATGTCTATAAAAGGTAACTAGAACATTTCGTGAGGTTAATAAAATTTTCTCAATGTAATCACTTATTTAAAATATAGAAATTTATAAAATATTAAGGAAATAATTTTCTAAGAAAATCACCTTAGAAACATGTAAATAAATATCTATAGCATTGATCAATTATTTCGGTGTAAAATTTTATTCCTACACTCTGTGTTAAAACAAATATTACATCAACTTTTTTTTGGTAAAATGTTTTAAGTACCTCACTTAGAAAAGGAGAAGAAAATTCCTATGAAACCGTTATTAAATATTAAAAATGTTTCAATTGTATTTATAAATTCATTGGATAATATTAAAAAAATAATTAATGAATTTTTAAAAAAGATTGACGTAGTAAATTTTGATTTTTGAACGAAGAGATAAATAAGGTTAGATTTATGTAAAAAACTAATTTAGTATATTTATATCACTATGAGTGGAAATTAAATTAAAATTTGTAATCTACCAAAAATAATAATAGGGAAATAAAATTAATTTTTTCTCTTGGTAAGTATATCATAAAATTTCATCATCAATTGTAGAATCATAAACAATTTTAATGAACAATGAGATTATATTATAAATCCTCTAACACTCTTGTAAAATTTGATTCAAAACTCCCAAAAAATAATATATTAAAATTAAAATTTATAATTTATTATATTTACTATTATTATGATATAACATTTAAATGGGGAAGCATATAGGCATTATAACATAAATAGAATCATAACATTAAACATGTCTCAAAAAATAATATTTAAACATAATACTCTATCCACTTTGGTAGTTTCTGAATAAAATCCTCATGAAAGAGATAAAAATATATTGATTTTAAAATCCCTATAATTTTAATTAAAATATGAATAAATAATATTCATGGGATATTTAAACGCTACAAAAATGAAATAAATGGTGAATATAGAATATGTCTCAAAGAAATAAATGTCGAACAAGAGATCCCCATCCATCAAGTTTAACTTTTAATGAAGGCACTCTAACATCCTGTAGAATAAATATGAATTTATTATAAATATATACAATAAAAATTTTCATAAATATAATAAATTATTACATTTAATCATCCACTTATTAATGATTCCTTATTAAAATCATCTTTCCTGGGTTTTAATAGTTTCATTTTTCACTGATGTTTCAGTTCTATATTGATATCCCTTGTATATTTATCATATCTCCATAATATGTATAATTTAAATATTGATATAAATATAATATATATTCATTATATACTCATTTTCAATATACGATAAATGGTATATATAGAAAATTAAATTTTAATGTTCATTGAGATGGTGTGTGGTACATACACTTCAACACTATTTTCACTTTTTAAAAGATAGAAACTAGGAATAGTAATAAATAAATAATCATTTAATAATAATTATTTTAGAAAATATATTATATATATATTATTAAATATATTCCTACAATTATGTATGTAAATCTCTAATGAAAATTTGTTTACATTGTTTCGTGGCGATTGTTGTCCAAACAAATGCACAAGAGAAAGTATCAATATCCAGTGGATTTGAAGGTTATATGGTGGATATGGTATTATAATTAATAAATTATATTTATTTCAAAAAAATAATATTTATTTATTATTTTCATACATATAATTACAATTGTAAAATGGTGATGAAAAATGAATTTCACTGCTACGTGGAGATGGTAATCTATTCCTACGCAAGAGCGAAGTTTCCAATTTTCATAGGATGAAAAGGATGTGGAAAATGGATGTGAAATAATATTAATAAGAACTAATTATATTTATGATAATGGTTTTATTAATTTAATTTGTGCACAATGTATTTATTGTTATTGGAAGAAGAAATAAATTTGAAAGAGTTGATAAAGGCAATTACCTCTTCTTCGATAGACTTCCTTTAGAACTATTCTTAAGGACCAATATAATTTGTTTTAAGAATATAAAAACCTATAAATAGTGTGAATAAAATCTTATGATATATTTGGGTAGGTTATGGTTTATATACATTTCTCAATAGGTTATAATGAAAATATAGAAGTGGTGTCCTTTAATAAACTACGGGGGGGGACACTATTCTAGTTTTAAAAATATTGTAATATAATAATAGATCCTTCATGTTAAAATGGTTCAAAGTTTGAATGTATGATAATATATTTATGGTATTTTCCTAATAAAACCATAAAATCAATTTCATACAGGTTTGGATATCATAATAAATCTTATTTTTTTTATGAACCAATTTTTTAAATATTTTATCATTAAACGTGATAACAACTATTTAAATCATAATGGGTAATAAAATTAATTACAAGTTAAAAATTGGATTCTCATAGGAGAAGATATGAAATTTTAGACCATATATTATCCATTATTCCATTTAAGCTATTTTAATGTTTTTAATTATTTTATTAAAATAGTATTTTTCATTAAATATCATTAATGTCATTTTTTACACTATTTATTTATATTGATTTTATAAACATCGATATAAAAAATATATAGAATAAAACATTGAAAAATTATTAATATTTAATATAAAAATTTAATATTAGATGTTCTATACAACTCATCCAAATAAAATTTACTTTTAATGTTTTTTAAATCATTTACATGATTTTTCTACTACTTCAACAAGCACATTATCATCATTATGTATGAAATAAATTTAATTATTTATTTTCTAAAAATATAAAAATATACTATAATGAAAAATTTAATTAATATATATAATAAAATTTTTTAACCAAATAAAACCATTTTCTATCGTTATGTAAACATTTTAGATACATTAAAGTCATGATAGTTACATTTCGGAATTATCTATACAAAAAATAATATGAAAGTCATTATGAAAGATAAATTGAGCTAAAATACCTTAAATTATAATTTCTCCTCAATATGGTCTAAATTATCCCTTGAAAATTAATTAAGTAAACTTTTCGGTTCATTTTGAGAACTTATATCAGGGTTTAAACATGTTTTACTCACCCTTATCATGGTGAAAAATATTTACCGCAATTACTATTCATATTGAGCATACATAAAAGAGACATATTAACCAAAATTTGACCTCCTATTTCCAAAATGGTATCCATTTTTTGATATAGAATAAATATAATTGGTAGAAATAAATATTAATATAAATGTGTATAATGTAATGAGAAATAGTTTTTTTTTGAAAAAGGTGTTTTAATCCTAAAAACTATCTTTTATCAATATCATGAATATTTCTAGTTCAAATGGAATTAATTAGATTATTATAAATAAAATTTAGTATCTTTAAGTTTCTGTGAAAATAGAAAATATAATGTGAATATTAAATAAGATTATTTAATGGAAATAAATGACTTTATTTGAAAATTTTGTTTTTTCACTATTCTCTACAAAATATATCATTTCATAAAAATATATAAATTACAATTTATGCTTATTTTAATATGATGATTCCAAAAAAGAATACAATTTTATAAAATCCTATAACTAAAATTTGTGTATATTAATTATAATTTCCATGAACAAAATAAAATTAAATTCATCTCTGAATAAACCTCCTTTCAAAATCAGGAAATGAATGTACTAAAAATTGATCCATTATTAAATAAGAATTAATATATATATTTATATTTAGTAGGATCATTAATAATATGTTTCATAATGTCGTTAGTATTAATCATAGAATCAATTTTCCATATTTTTTATAATTGTACCATATAATGAATAATATTTTCATAATATATCTAAATTTTATTAATTCTTGATGTTTCATGTAAAGAAATATATAATTTATATTATTATGCTGAACATTAATTTTTTTGTGTTAGATAGGATATCCATTTTACCAATATAGGTTATGGGTTTATCTCAAATTAATACATTTAAATACTTTTCCATATAGTTGACTATATTTCAACCAATGAGTGGCATCTTCAACATCTTCATTGGGCCTTGGATGAAAAGTGAAAAGTGATATGCCATGATTATCTCTATCATACGATTGATATATCATAATTTAATAATTTCAATGTTTATCCTAGATTAATATTAATCTCCTTTAGATATCCAAGATTGTGTTATAGCTACATGGATAAATCAAATATGATCACATTTTTTGATGATGCATTTTTTCTTTAGAGCATCATGTCTATTACTATGATCAATTTAAAAAAAAAATCATAAATCATTTATAATTTTTTAATATTTAAAGGAAGTAACTTAGTATATGTAGATGATTCAAAAAATTCTAAAATTGTAAATTAATAAGCTAACCAATGACTAAATAGTGAAATTATTTCTAGAATTCATGGCCAATCTATTGTCAATGAACTCTACACGAATCCCCAAAGTAATCAGAAATAGCTGCATGAATAACCAAAACCCACATTATAAGACTCAAATAATATTATAATACATTCAATTCAGGGTTTAGATGAATTTTTTTCCATAATTTTTTCTAGGAACACCTCCAATTATAGTTTTTTATTTATTTAGATATGTTTTTTATATAATTTATATAACTACATGCAATGGAAATTATTGGAAAATCAATGGTAATAAAGTTAGTGGAATTTAACTTAGATTTTTAATGGCGAATTTCATAGAATAGGGTAAGGGTGTGATGAAATAATACTAGAAGAAAAAGTGTTGGGTCTTATATAATGGGTTGTAATAGTGATTTTTAGAAATTGGTTCCCAATAATGGGGGTTTTGGATGGGTGATTGGGTTTTGAGTGCATTGATAAATGTTGTTTGGAATAAAGAGGTGGTTGGGATGAGATTTAGGAGGAAATTATTCAACATCACATGTATATGAGGAGGTGGATATAGATATTGGGGGTATAAAAATCTTTATGTGTACAACGATTATAGGAAATTAATAGATTGAATTGGTCGATAATGGTATTTTATGAATTTTTTTGGGTGTTCTTTAGAGAATGACATTGATGTAATAGAAATAGGTAATGAGGAAACACTTCTGGAAATAATAATTTTATTTATGAGAAAAAAATTTTAAATGATAATAATGGAATTGAAATGATGATCAAAATTCACATTAACCATTATAAAATATTGAAGATAAATTAAATTTTTCCTAGGGAACTAGGGATATGATATATAGATAAGTGGATTTGAGGTGTTATGACATGAAATTATAGTTTTAATAATATATTGAATGTATATAAAACTCATCTTGAAATGGACATATGTGTTGTAGTGTTATTAGAGGCCTCATGATCTTGAAAATCTAACTATGTCATGTATTGTTGTTTGTAACAAATCACTATTTTATGGTGACTATAATTCATATTCCATGAGTACTATGTATTTCAATTTAGAAATGTGGATATTGTTTGGGACATCCATATTTTCTGTAGTGACTAATTATTGAATTCTACCTCTTATTTAATTTGGTGGTGTGTTGTAAGGCCTCGTGATATGAAGGTGTACAGTTTTCCAAGATTTCATAATGTTTCACCTTATTATTAATCAAGGATCTACTAAATGAAATGATAACTATGTCATGGTTACATCATAAATATTCATAATTAAAAATGCCAATTTTCTTTAACTATGAACATTATATTCTTTTCTCCCTTTTTCATCATGATTTATACTTCCCCATATAGGTCAAATAACACCCTTTTGGATAGTTTATCCTACTAACTCTGTATTATCCTGAATTTTTATTAGCAGTGTTTTAGATTTACAATGGGTGGGTTGAGAGACCAATTTTGATATTCAAATTCATACACTATAATCATAGATAAATCTACTATAAAACCCAAATGAAATAATTAAATTGTCAGAATACTTGTGTTTCCTCCCAATAAATTCATTATTTAAATTTGAAATATCATAAAAAATTTCCTTTATACAATTCTATGTGAAAGGATACTATAATTGAATATTTATCGATGAATGTCTTGAGAAAATTTATAATAACACTAAATGGTTTCTATACAAAATTATTAAACTCTAAAACACCAATAAATTAAAAATGTGTAAACAATAACTAATCCAATGATATTTACCAGATATTCCATGGGAATAACTGCACTTATAATGGGGATCCAAGATGAAAGTTCCTTCATGGATGTAATCACAGGTCTTATTTCTCATGATAAATTATAGACCTCCAAACACATTAACCCCAAAAAATACTGACATCAAGGCTTACCAGTGATTTCATTGTCAAAGGAGGAGGTACATCTTCTCTCTATGGCTCTTTGCTTTTCTCCAGTTATTAAATTTAAAAAACATCGACCCTCTTTAGTGTTTCTTCACAAAACCCTAGAAAGCATAAGATAAAAAAAATTTCCATAATAGATTATTGAACTATTCGCATGTTCATTTTTTTGTAGAAATATTACTATATACTATGGACTCGTGGTTTATGGTCTTTCATGGGTTCTTAAATGATGGGTTTTAAATGGTTCCTAGAATTCAATGTTGATGATAAACACCCAATCGTTCCTATCTGACTTGGATTCCTAGGATTTCCTCTACATCGTTTCTTGAAGAATACTTTATTCTCCATTACTAGACTCTTTAATAATCCTCTCAAGTAGAAAAATGCTACATTGGACATATGATGATGCTCCGTTTATAGGATATGCATTGAAATTTGCATTTTTAATGTGTTTCCATCATGGTTTTGGATTCAAAATGGGTATAATGTGTTTATACAATATGTGGTCTTTGAAAACATTACAAAAGTTTTTAAAAGATTCATGAGAATATGTTATAATACAAATTTTTGTGATATTCAAAGGAATCCCCCTCACCCCTCCCCCAATTCGAGTAGATTTTGGTAGAAAAGGATGCTCTAAAGGCAACCCTACTTCTTAGGAAGATATTCATAATTATAACACTAAAATCTTGAGCACTAAAGATGCTTCAAATCTTCAATATAACAACCTCCGTAATGATGAGGTTTTTAAATTTCCAATTACCTATAAGAAGGGAAAAAATCAATCTCATCCCTGAAGATCATGGGGGTAAATAGGCTATGAAATCAGATTATAATAAATCAATTTATGAAGACAGTGACAACACCTGTCAATGAGAGGATGATTTATTAAATTTGAGATCTATAAAAGGAGAAAACAATGATTGATCCTGATGTATTCATCACTTTGAGTTCTAGAAAACCATATAATCGTAGGGGCAATGCAAATATTGAGAGGATAATTGTCATGCACTCCTTAACTTCCACGATGAATGAGAAACATTATTTACCCCCACATCTTTTCCCTACATAAAATTTGTATGAATCCTTATATGTATCTCACTATTATAAATCATAAGCTTCCTCAAGTTAAAATAATGAAAATAATCCTACTAACAGGGATTCTTATCAAATAGAGGAGAAATTAGACTTTCTAATGGATCTTAATTATTGGATGGGGGAGAATAATTCAATTACCTTTCAAAAATATAAAAATGGTGACATGATATCTGATATATGTCTTGATATCAAAAAAAGGATGTTATTAATGATTTTGAGGAATTTTAGAAGGAACCAAACTTAATCTTCAAAGATATTACTTGGAAATGAGATATGGATTCTAGTTATCTTAGACACTATTGGGTACTATCTCCATCAATTTTGAATAATGGTTTTTCATTTGATGTCTCTATTTGCATACCCAAGATGATTTATCTTTATATATAATATCACAGATATGAAAATCCTCTCTCAAAAATCTATTTTTCTTTTTTTTTTGTAAACATGGAAGTACTACCTTTCTAGAAGCATGGATTCCTTATCAGTTGATTGATTTAGTTGTTGTTTTGTTCAGACACATCTGACATCTATAAAACATAATTTTCTTATAGTTGGTTCACCTCATTTTCCTAATGGTACTATTTTATGAGAGGCTGATGTATCACCATTTTTATATCTTGGTGTTTCTTACCTCTTGAAGAAGGCAAGATTGATGATAAGGATATTTTGGTACCTTCATGTTGGGTTAATCTACCTATAAATATTGTCAACATTTGGAATTATAAAGGTGGAAAACTATACTTTCTTGAAGATTAACATATTTTCTATTTCGATTATTTCTACGTCACCTAGATCAAACATGGTTGTAACTGGATTTTCTCTAGTCTAATAGTTGTAGGTTCTTCAAATTATAAATTTTTTATTTTTTTTGAAGATTTTATTTATGATTTAAATCTCTTTGAGTCCTGAATCAGTGGAGAAGTGGCATCCCTAGACCTCGTTTATCATTATCTGGTTGACATCAAATTGGATGTGACAAGAATTACTTTACCTTTAGATTGATGAACATTTCATGGATTTATCTATAGCTAAAAAATGGACTGTTCTGAAGGTGATTTTTCATTTTATATATTTGTTCATTTTTCATTGTAATCTCTTTCAATTCCTGGTTAGTGCATACACAATACAACTCATGTTCTCCATGTATCTTTTGATCTATTTAATAATTTATATGGGGGTATGGGTTGGGTGACCAAATAATGTATCACCTTTTTCAAATAAAACAGTACTCTTAAATTAAATAATATCACCTTGTCTTCCATGTGAAGATCCATCCTTTAGATGTGCCGATCATTCAATATTATTATTTTTTCCGAATAGATATAAAATTTTCGTGATAAACTCTCCAAATCATTCAATGTGTATCATGTTCCAGTAATCCCTTTATCCAGTCATTATATTCTTTGATTTTCACACCTTGACCATCCAAAATGAGCTGATGGAGAGATACATATTATTATGGAATTATTTACTAATAAAATACTTATATTGTGGGAAACCAAATATTTTTTATGGATAATCAATATTACCAAATTATTTCATAGATTTTTCTAATGTGGTACTTTCATATGGATCTCCTTGTTTTATCCAAAATTTATTTACGCTCTATGTCTAAAAGCTAGACGTTTCTTACATTTTTAAGATGATATAGTTTTCTATTGTTATAATTCAAATTAAACATCTTGATCATGTATCTTTTTTTTTATAAATATAGGTTCCCTTTTCATGGATTAAAATCATAAATTCCCAAATATAGTAAAAATGATCTTATATTAAAATATTTTCCTCATTGTTTTTATTTTGGTTGATGTGGATTTTACATCTTCGGAATAGAAAACATAGTCAATAGATGTAAAAATTTATGTATTCCCATATTATTTATGGAAGGGTTCCGTGAGTTTTATTCTAGAGACATTAAAAACCATTTCTTCCAAAATCAGTTATTATGTAATTTTATCTATTTTATTAATATTCTGTGTTTACAAAAAATGAACACATGAATTCAAAATCCATTTCACATTATGATGTAATGATTGAAAAAAAATTGTAACATCTCAATTTATGTTTTATCATGCACTTCAATCTATAATTTATTCTTGTGTATTGTGAGTAATAAAACTCAAAAAAGTATCCCAACCAACATTTAGGAACACAAATCTAGATCTACCCATCTCTATAGTTATATGTTATTATCGTATGACCCCATAAATATTGAATCACAAACCCTACAAATAAATTAAACTATTATTATTTAAACTAGTGGCATAAAGTCTGGGTATCCAAGTAGTTTATGATGTCCAAAAATTGTTTTCATGTAATGAGCTCAACAATAAATAAATTCTCATGTAGCAAATCATCTTAGATTTCAACTAAATTTTCATCGTACCTGTTGGGAAAAACCCTCCTAAAGAGATGATCAACAACAATACATTCCAAACCAACATTTATCTCAAATCTCAATGTTAAAATATAAGATTAAATGAATTCAAAAAATATATTAAGGTTCAGTATCTTTCATTATAAAAAAATTACTTATTCCAACATGTTCTTTATGGACCACTAATTTTTGCAATACAAGGTGTGGTATAATCCTTCAAAAATAAGACACCACAATATATAATTTCTTTTCTATAGTGGTGTTATTCATATATTCCTCATTCATGGTTTTTCTTATATAGTTTAAAGGTTGAAAATATTATTCCTCTTTTGTATGTGAACTTCTCACACTATATAATATCTATCATCACGCATCATTTGAAATCATTCTCCCTTATTCAGCGGTAGAATGATGGTTGTAGTGACCATTTTTTTTACCAAATTCTAATGTTCCTCCTTGGAATATTCATCAAATATTTAGAACACATGAATGGATATATGGTTTATATAGTTCTATGAATAAATCAATTATTTTTTTTCATAAAGGACAACATGGACCAAAAAACATCATATCCCATATACCATGATTAGATATTATAATCTCTATAATAACATTTATTTAAATATTGTACACATAAATATATTTTTTGGAAATATGGTTGATAGTAAAATTTATTTTTTTCAGTATAAAATAAAATTTCTCCCAGTTAAGAACATGGTTGGTGTCCTGAAACCTCTCGAGAACCATTTCTATGTTCTTCAACAATAATTTTAATAACCAACCATATAATATGAATGATTATATACAAACAATTACAATATCTTTTTCCATAATACAAAAGTTATTTTACATACATAGATGAAAATTATTGGCTGTATTGATGTTTTTAGAAGGATTGAATTGATTAGAGAAGGATTAGTATGGATATGAAAATGTAGTCATTTCCTGGGCCTTATGTACCATCCCAAACATGCTTTTCATGGTATAACCACCTAGGAAAAAATAATAATAATTCTTGAATACCCTTCCAATATCTAATTATTTAAATGTAAGGATAAATTATTCTTATTTTTTATATAATTATAAATTCAATAGTAATAAAATGATATCCATACTATCCTTGTACATGTGGAAATAATGTCATCATTCTTTTTCATGACAGTCTTCCACCATTTCTTTGAAACATCTATAAATGAGATCAACCATTTATTTCTTAAAATATGGTAGACTATCCTTACATATATTATATTTTTGAATACTCCAGGAACACCCCCATTGAAAGGGTTTACCATCTTTGTGGGTATCATGTCAGATTCCTCCCATCCTATAATATGACATTGTGAGTTCACACAATGCGTTTGATTCATTTAATGTCTATAATAACCCCACATATAGCCTTATAAATTTTCATTACTAATAATTTGAATCATTATTCCTATTAATTAGTGAGGAAAACATTTAAAATGACTAGAGGAACTTCGCCTTCACATAGATACATCTACTAAGGACTACTGGGATGTATTTCCAATTCCACATTCAGTGACATAGAAATCGGGGGGTTGTAAAAAAAAGATTCCCTCCAAATAAATTCTACCACCTAAAAACCATTATCTACCTCTATCTCCATATTTACCCACATACCTTCCTCAAAATACTTTTTCCTAAAACAATCCTTCTTCATCAAATTGGGTATCTAAATATAATAACTATCTTCCATGGTTGTGATTATATAAAAATACTCCAATTAATCTCTATGATTCATTAATTTAGTAAAATAAAATTGAATATCTTTATCTACATAATCGAAAAAAATCACAGATTGATGTTGATAAGAAAATTTCAGTAGCAATGAAAGGGTTACCAATACTGATCAGAACCTCACATTCCTCCTCCATCTAAAGGATCTGAAAATTAAAATGGAAGGAGAATTTGTTTACCATCACTAAGATATCCTCAAAAATTACATGGGGGTACAAAAAGATAAAATTTTATAATAATAGTTCCACTCTATTGAGATTATGATTAAATAATTGTTCTTCTTAAACACAATTAATGGAATCAGATTATACATTATTAGATATTTAAAATATCGTTTCAAAATATACATAACCATATTGTGAGATGAATATAAAAGTAGTATAGATCCTGAAGCCTTAGTGAGTATTTTTTATACCATGTCATATATTTAATCTTATGTTTATGTAACTCTTAGATATAATAATATTGTTTTTGTTCAATAACATCAGTTTGAGGAACATTGAGTAAGAATACATTTTCTAATAGCCTCGAAATAATTATTAATAATATGCATCTAATGGAAATCCACAAAAAAAATTATATCACCATTTTATTCACATATGGAACATGAGATCTAGTAATATAATATGTTTATAGTAGACCTAAAATATATATAAATTTTCCCATTTCTCAACTACCTTGTCTTTATGAGATTATTAAATTTATTTTCCTTGTTTACATCTATCTACTCTTAATTTTTCTTATGGAGGTTAGTTCATTTATGAATCAAAATCATTTGAATTAAATTCTTCCATCACATGATACACTCTTCCCATATTGAATGTGATTTCATTCATATATTCTTTTCATACATATATATTTTCTACAAATATATTGAGTGGAAGCTTGGACAAATTTTGAGATAACTATCCCAATTGTGTCTCAATGTTACAGAACATTCCCTAGTTGTTCACCAAATTGTTTTAGTGATGTTTTCGGGTTATATAAAACTATCTAGGGTACCCATAATTTTTAATAATTTATTTTGTAATTAACTCTTAAAATTAGTTCTTGGATATTTATAGTTGTGGTTGGTACACCTAATACTACTAAATATATGTTTAGGTGCATTGAAATTGTTTTTTGAAAGGATTAGTTATTTAATATCCTTAAGAAACGCATATATTGAATTGTCTAAATATAATTATCTACCCCAAATATATCTCTTACTGTAATGTCCTCGATCAGATTCCATGCAACAATGCCCCAAGCCGATCATTCACATGACCTCCGGCACACCCCTGCCCGTATGTCAAAGGCTACCAACTAGCTATGAGGGTCTGGTAAGCCAGTCATGGGGAGGCTATACCCTCTTTTATCAGTGAAAAACACTAGAATATGTTAATATGAAATATAGGAAGTATATATAATCATAAACATTACTGATGTCATAAGACAACCAAAATCGGAAATAAGGTACTCAATTGAAAGGGAAGCATGCCATGCCAAAGTAAGTGCCAAAAGTTCCAAACACGAAACTAAATGTAAAGACACTAATGACTCCCAAGTGGGTACTAATAATTTCTTGGTTCTCTCATCCATTATCCGACCCTAATAATCAATCTAATATAGTTCCCTTTCTGTTAACCTATCTGGTAATAAAAAATTCTATTGAGGTACTGATCAGGGAGCCCGAGTTGGGTGTGCGTACAAGTCACTAGGCCCCCACAGACAACATCTAAAAATAATATAGTCAATAAAAATGTGTACATTTTTTTAATGAATAAATAATTCAATAATGTGAACATTTTACATTTATTCGTTTACCGTTTATTTAAACACAATTTCTTTCAGGTTCCCATGGACACCCGATCCACAGTAACTGCTTCATCCCTCACCGGAGTCTGAACCATTCATAAGGGATATCAAAAATCTAAATTTTCATGTTACAATTCATTATTAGAATTCAAATGGAATTTATCAGATACATAAACATGTAAATCTAATAAGAATGGTTAATTTTCAGTATGGGTACTATCCTCACGGTTCAAAAGTGAGTAATATGAAATGAAGCATAAATTTTTCCTAGGAAGAACAATAAATCTCTCTCAGTTTTTTCCCAAAAGCTCCCACAGTCCATCACAAAACATAGAATCTCAAGCAATCTTTTTCTTCAAAGGCTCACACAATCCATAAAAAAAAATAGAAGCTCATTCATTCTTCTTCTTTAAAGGATCACATGGTCTTTCAAAAAATAATAATAGAATCACTCTTACTCTTCCTCACACCAAGGTTATCCCATGCGCTATTCCATGCCAACATAATCACAACCACTAGTAATGTCACCAATCATTCCATTAATTAATTAAACCACTAATAATCCATAACCCATTTACATAAATTATCCTAATGATTAATTATACACATTAATTTCATTAATTAATTTCCACAATTAATTAATCATATTATATCCTTTATTTAATTCAACAGTTAATGAAACATGTCTATCCCATTAATTAATTCCCAAATTAATTAATCACATCCATTCAGTTAATTAATTATACAATTAATTAAACATATAAATTCATTAATTATTTCCACAATTAATTAATCATTTCACAACTTGACATCCAATAATTAATTCACCCATTAATTATTCCCAAATTTCATTACTAATTAGACAATTAGTTTTTTATATAAATACACTTAATTAATTCACCAATTAATTAAGTACGTCATTACCATTAACTAATTAAATAATTAATCAATCAATATCCACCAAATAAAAATCCCATAATTAATTCCACAATTAATTTTGTCATTCAAAATTTCAACATATCATAATTAATTAAAAAATTATTTATTCAAATCACATTTTCATTATGAAAACTATTCCCATAAATAAATTATATAATTAATTAATCAAGTTCAATAATCACATTAAACTCATATTTAATTTGAGAATTAATTATTCATGATCTGAAATCCCAACATCCCAATTCCTCATTTATGTAAATTAATTTATTCAAAAAAATAAATTAATTTAATCATGAAAATAATTTAAAAACATATAATATCAATTATACAATTACATACATAGAGTTTTTATCAATAATCTGGGATTTTAATTTTTGAAAACCAACCATAATTCATTGACGGACATTCACTCAAAGGAAATCCCAAAAATCTGAGCTGCACAATGACACAGATTTGGGTTTCAGATCTTGATCCCCAAACCAATATCAAAGATATCAAGATGTAATCAATATAGATCTAGATCTACAATGCTAGATCTATATCTCAGTAAAATGGATTAGATTCAAATAACTAGGGGATAAACTTCAAAAAAGTATTAAGATATGAAAAATGAATCGATAGGATAAGGATTGTGATTATATCCACTTACTAGAAAAAGAATAGATCATTATTCTAGGATTCAAATCATGAATAATGGAGGCTGGACAACCTTAGAATCCCACTAGAAAGATCTCGAATCATCAAAAAATGTTATTTTCTAATCCATGGTCGAAAGGAGGGTGTTCTAAGGTTTCATAGGATTTTAAAATATATTTTTGGGTGAAATAAAACCACGTGCATGGTTTTTCAAGGCTAGGGTGCACAATTTATGAAACATTGTACCAATAATGTGACCCTCACTACCTGGGTCTACATAGTTAGGTGGGATAGGCACACAGTTTACTATAATAGTGATCCAACCATGTATAATCCCCTTTACTCATAATTTTCTTAAATTTCCACCCAAACACACTATAAGTAACAAATCTAACCAATGGAAATTAAATAAAAAATATTACGTAAATTTTTATCGAAGATAACTCTAGAAAAGGTTGAGATCTTATAATATATGCACCATATAATAGCTCATCCTCGAGATGTACTTCCATATTTTCATAATATTCTGAACCAAAAAGATTAGTCCACTGAGCCCCCATATTTGCTTTCCTTTCCCATGTTTTCTCTTATAAATTTCCATGTTTCCATAACCCACGAACTATCGACATGATCTTTACCTGAACCACTTTCCCTCTACGATCCAAAACAAGAATTAGAGGCTCCTCAAAGGATGCATCTATCTCAAGTTCAACCTCATCCACATCAATCACATGATAAGGGTTTTTGGTGATACATCTGTAGTTGTGACATAGGGAAAACATCATTATTTAGAGTATATTTATATGGAAGAGCCAATCGATATGACATTATCCCAATTCTCTCCACAATCTCAAAAGTTCTACCAAAAATGGGTGATAACATGACCTGTCAATGTATCCTACAATGACCAAACCTCGGTAACACTTGAAGGAATAAATGATCACCCTATCCAAACACTAGGGGTAATCTCTGTCTTTTAGCATATGAATTATTACTACATTGAGAAATATCCATATTTTTTTTAAATAATATGTACATGCTCGGATATATTCTACATGAGACTCATCCCCAATAACTCTAGCTCCCCATCCTCTATCTGGAAAAGCAGTGATCTATATGGCCTACCATAAAGAGCCTTGTATGGTTTCATCTGTATTGCTTCCTGATAATTATTATTATTTGAAAACTCCACTAAAGATAATTGTTTCTCACATGTCCTGCCGAAGTCTAGAACACATTCTTATAGAATATATTTAAGCACCTATATAGTGGGATCTGACTGCCCATCAATATGCGGAAAAAACTATACTCAATTATATCTTTTTTACATAGTGCCTTCTATAATCCTTTCCGGAAGCATGATGTAAAGCACAAATCATGGTCTAAAACAATAATCAATGGAAACCAAAGAAAACATACTATATCCTAAACATATAGTTCTTCTAACTGGTATACTGTGAAGGTTTCCCATATTGGAATGTAATTTTCTAATTTTTTCAATAATTCCACAATTACCCAGCAATAACCATTATTCCTAAGCATCATCAAAAGTCCTACCACAAATTCCATAGCCATGTCATCCATCTTCCATGGTAGAATGGAAAGCTGCTGTAGCAAACCTAAAGGTCATTTATCCTCTTATTTCACATACTGAAAAGTGTATTATCATGTCATAAACCTATCTACCTCATTTTTCATACCCAACCACCAAAACTATCATCATAGATCACAGTACATTTTTGTCACACCTGGATGTACCACCCACATTGAGGCATGAAATTACCTCTTGAGATCCTCTCGCATACTCGTAGGCATAGAAAATTTATTATTCATGTATATGATCTCATGTTAATTTATCAACCAGTTCGAAGCTGTCTCCTCGCCTTTAAAGCTTTCCCTCATGTCTAATCACTTTTGATTCTCATACCATCTGTCCCTCATAGATCTCTAAAGTGTAGTATCTACTGTAATGGAAACTGGATTCATCTGCTCCTAAATCTCCTGAACCACCACATAAATTTCAGCTAACAAAGTCATCATCTTCCACTAAACACTCAACTTATAAACCATCAAATTCTAATTTTTCTAGCTTATGTAATCAGCCCCATTGTTTCCCTTTCCGGGAATACATTCTTGTTCAAATTCATAAGACTACATATATTAAACCAATATCTAATGTGTAATATTCAAATATTTCTATGTCAATATATACTTCAAGATCTTATGTTTGGTGTAAATTATAATCTTTTCACCCAAGAGATAGTGTCTCTAACACATCAAATCATATACCATCTCTTCCAACTTGAGGTCATGTGTAGGTTAAATTCATTCATGAGGCCTCAACTGTAGTGACCCATACGCCACAAATCAATATCCCTACATTAGAAAAACTCCAATTAAAAGCCCATAATAATCTTAATAAACCATTTACTCCTCAGCTGACTTAGGTAAGAAAAAAATGGTGTCGATGTAAAACACATACTCAGCTCCTTAAAATAGTTCTCACATGATTCCATTAACTCAAACTTTATCCCATTCTTGGTCAAGAATTAATGAAGTTCTTCGAAATGGGAACATTCATGGATGAATCTCTTTTAATATTCAAATAATCATGAGAACTTTTTAATATTGAAAACATTCATGGGATGCTCCCATGAAAACACTGCCTAAACCTTTTCTAGGTCCATTAACACACCTTCCTCTGATATGATGTTCCCTTATAAGTGTACCTAGTCAATCCAAAAGTGACACTTATATATCATGGTGAAAAAATTATACTCTATTACTATACTCAATATGTTGTCAATATGTTGGACATGGTTGTCATGAGTCATGGAGTACACCAAAATGTCATCTACAAACACCACCACAAACTAAACTAGGTAAAAATGGAAGATTCTATTCATCAAGGCCATAAAAAAACTCTAGTGCATTCATTATCCCAAAAAGAATAATGAAAAAATCATATAATCCAAACATTCTTCTGAAATAAGTCCTCGGTATATAAAAAGTATGAACTCTTAACTAATGATACCCTGATCTCATGTATATATTTGATAACATGAAAAACCCCTTTAACTGATCAAAAAGACCATCGATACGTGGAAGTGGAAATTAGTTTTTGAAAGTCATCTTATTGTTCATGTGGTAATCGAAAAAAATGTAAACTCCTATTATACTTCTTTGTGATCAATACAGGTGATCCCCATGGTGACATACCTGTATGAATAAATATTTTATCCTTCAATTCCTCCAGCTGATATTTGAGTTGTTGATGCTCTGTCAATTCCATTCTGTATGGTGGAATATGTATTAGGTCGACCCCGGATATGAGATCAACAGTGAATTAAACATCTCTCTCAGATGGAATCCTGAAGAAGTATTTAGAAAGACATTCTAAAATAGTTCTACAACCAGTGGAAGTAAATATTTCTTAACAACTTCATCATCTAGTAAAACACATGCAAGTTGGAATGTGAGCTATCCCATTTTTTGGGTAATTGGCCCTGCTCGACCCACCTGGATATCCCACTCTTCCCCATGAATATAATGGTCACCCTTAGAATATGTAAATGTAACTCTCCATTGATAACATTCTATGTGTTATATGTAGGAAACTATCCAATCCTTTCCCATAATTAGGTAAAATCCATTCATGTCAATGATATATGGATCCCATAGAAAATGGTACTCATTGATCTCAATTGATCATCCCTTGAAAATACATATGTCTCTAGATCGTACTCCCAAAGGTGTATCTATTGTCATTACCCCAATAAAAAACTCCACCACCAGGTTCTAACAATTAAATATTTAGTAGATATAAATGATTTATTAGAACATGTACAAAAAAGACACTAGATAATGTAAGTGATATAAGAATAGTACCTCTCACTGTTGACGGATCAGCCTTGCTATCCACAATTGTTTGCTGCACCACATGTTACATTCTTGTCCCTCTTTCTCAAGATGCTTGATGACTTCCCTAAGTAACCCCGCTCTGTTGATGTGTGTGATCTTACCCAGAAGCACCAAATCCACTTCCCCTGCTACCTTTTCTAGTAGAACATCATCTACCCAGCTGATATGGTGTGGAATACCCCCTTCCCATTCCCTGATTCTTCCTAGCTATACTGTCACTAACGTTTTGCCTCTGGTTCAGGTAGAACCTTTGTAGATGTCCTATATTTTCGTAGCTTCAACACTCAAATATTTTCCAGGGTTAATGATTACAGAAATTCCCCATCCTACCACAATAGTGTAAAACCGTCTTGTTATGGTCTAGTGTGAGAAACCCTTCCCCCTAGATACTCTTCCAACCACTTCTCTGGGAGAATTTTCTATAATGATGTTTCCTGTAGTTAGAAGGAATACCTTCATACCATCCACTAAAAAACACATGTACCCCAATATAAGCCTCCCCCAGGTTCCATTCATAAATGAGATTCCAATTTACCAATTCTGTAAACTTCTTCTACCTAAATATATTCACATGGGACATAATTTCTCACAGAAATCCATCATGAAATCTTTTTTCTAAAGTTGAATCATCTACTTACAATGCTGGATCAAAATTCAACAAATATGTAAAGTGTTTGGCATAGTCCATCACAACCATATTTCCCAGATTAAACAAAATGAACTCAACATATCTCTCTCTCCTCAACATATTTGTGTAGAAGTGCTTGAAGAACTTATCTTAAAATTCCTTCCATTCCATAGCATCCATATTTGCATCCGGATTTTGAATATCCCACCAAACTTTTTCTTGACCACACAACATGTAAGCTATCTTCTTGACTATCTTTTCAACAAGAGTCTCTAGGTGGTCATGTAGAGTCTTAATGGACTCATCCCAAAACTCATCACCCTCAGGTCTACCCTCTCCAGTAAATATTGACGGGTTCTATAACTAAAACTCCAATGTCAGATTAGACATGAATTTAAAAATCCATCTTGGGACTATTTCCTTAAATTTCATGAAATATGTGAAGTTCCATTATAACTTCCCTCCTACTTCCTACCTCGGTACTATCTATGCCTCAGGTTCCACCACTGGTGTGTCATCCATAATAATTTGTTCTATTCATCCTTTAAATAAGCATTTTCGGGGAGGTATATCTCTAAAATTTCAAACACACATCTTAGGACACATAACAACACTTTATCTCATTTAATCTAGAGGAAAATAGAAACAATCCATAACAATTTCCTTCCCTAAACCTCACCACATGGTAAAAACCGAGGTGGTATTACTACCCTTAACCACCATACACCTACGCCTAGTTTACAAGGGTAACCACAATATCCTTGTTTAAGATTATCACACAGACACCCATTTATCATATCATTGATTCATTTTATCACTATCAAATTCATATTATCCCTCTTTTCAATTTAATATCATAAACCAGGAAGATAGTTTATGTTTAAAAACATACTCAAAACTCATTTTCTCATGCATGACTAAGATGATGAATGTAACAAAATTTTAATGAGTGCCTAGAATAATGTATGAAGAACAAAATATCTTACCCTTTTGGGACACAAGGGAATTATTAGAAATATCAGAAAAATTATCACTGCACAAAACAAGTGCTCACCCATGGTGGAATAATATTCAACTGTAACAACAGTCAACAATAACTACAATCCCACCATGAGTAATTGGGTTTCCCCAATACATGGATTTGAAGCTCCCATGCATGAGATCATTACCCGATCATGAATTTTACTGGCATTCATTATTCCTTTTCCAAATAGAAATATAAAAGAAGAAGAAATAAAACTAGACTTCTGACACCACTTTATAACATCCCGTCTATGGTGCCACACAATGGTTTCCCAGGCCGTTCTGTCACATTAACTGAAGCATACCTCCCCATATTCTAGAGGTTTTCATCTACCAGCGAGGGTCTGGTAAGCAATCATGGGGATACTATACCCTCTTTTTTCAAAGTAAAACCCTAGAATATGTAAATATGAATTAGTGGAAGCACTTACAATCATATACAGTACCAATGTCACAAGATTACCAAAACCAATAATACAATAATCAACTAAAAGGGAAACATGCCATGCGAAAGTGTATAAAATGAAACTAAATTAAACACACTAAAACTCCAAATAGATTCGTGAACCATTTACGGATCCCTAATCCATGATCCATCCCCAATCATTAATCTTATCCTGATCCCTTACCAATAACTTGTCCTACAACAATAAAGTCTATTTGGGTACCGATCATGTAGCTTGAGTTGGACATGATAACAACTTAATAAGATAACACCAATGGAGACTAAAAAAATCCATCCAATAATAGTATATTCATTTTTATAAAGAATCAATAAATCAATAATGTCAACATTTTACATTTTTTTCACTAACCCTATATTTATCCACATTTTCTCTCACGTTTCAATGGACACCTAATCCACAATACCTGCTTCATCCCTCGTTATAGTATTCCCAAGGGATATAATAAATCATAATTTCAATGTTACCATTCATTAAAATAATTCATATAGCATTTAGAAAATATATAAAACCATTAAATATAATAGGCCGGATTAATTCACTCTATGGGTCCTGAACTCAAGGGATTGAAGTAAGTAATATAAAACAAAGCATAAATGCTTCCTAGGAATAATGAGGAAGCTCTATCAGTCTTTTCCCTCAAAGGATCACATGATCCTTCAAAAAACAAATATAATCTCACACAGTCTTCTTATTTGAAGAATGACATGGTCCTTAAAAAAAACACTGAGTCACACAATCTTTTTCTTTAAAGGCTCTCACAGTCCTTCATAAAGCACTAATATAAGCTTTCGCAGTCCTCCTCACAGCTTGCTTATCCCATGTGATATTCCATTCCAACATAATCAAAACTAAAATCCATTTATTTAATCATTACATTAACCAATTCAACAATTAATTTTCCATAATACATTTCCATAAATTATGCCATCAATTAATTAAACACATCAATTTCATTAATTAATTTCCATCATTAATTAATCATAAAAAATCAATTAATTTTAAAAAAACTTTAACCATGTTTATACCATTAATTAATTCAAAAATTAATTATTCACAACCCTTATGTTAATTAATTTACTAATTAATTAACCATATAAAGTTCATTGATTAATTCAATAATTAATTAATTGTTTCTCACCTTGAAATCCAATAATTAATTGACTAATTAATTTTGAAAATATTTAATTACTAATTTAATAATTAGTTTTTCATATAAATTCCCATAATTATTTCCCCAATTAATAAATTACTTTACTCAAATTAACTAATTAAACAATTAATTAGTCAATATCCACCAACCCAATATCCCCTACTTAATTAAATAATTAATTGTCTCATTCACAATTTCAACATATCAATAATTAATTTGAAAATTAATTACTCAAATAACAATTTCATAATCCATACCATTCCCATAAATTAATAATAAAATTAATTAATCATAATCAATTATCTAAATGACTCCATTTTTAATTTAATAATTAATTATTCCTGATCAAAAATCCCAACATCCCAATTCCTCATTTCTATTATTTAATTTATTCACAAAATTAATTAATTTAATCAAGAAGAAAATTTAGAATCATATAATTGAATGTATAGAATTACATACATACTATTTTAATTATGAAAATGGGATTTTAATTTTATACCACTTACCTTAATATTTGGACAGACGTTCAGTGAATGGAAATCACTAAAATCCGAGCAGCACAATAATATAGATCAAAGTTCCAGATCTAGATCCCTAAACTGATATCATAGATATCAGGATCTAATCAATCTATATTTAGATCTACAATACTAGATCAAGATCTAAAAAAAATAGTTTAGATGTCATGAACAAGAGGATAAACTCAACCAAATGACTAAGAGAAGAAAAAGGAATCGCCATGATAAGGATTGGGATAAGATCCACTTACTGTAAGAAGAAAGAATTCCTGAATTGGGATTTCAATCTTGAATAATGGAAGTCAGGAGGTATTTTAATCCCTCCATAATGATCTATAAGTTCCAAAAAAATGTTAATTCTTGATCTGAGATTGAAATGAGGGTCATTAGAGGGTTTTTGGGATTTTAAAATAGATTTTCAGTTGAAAGAAAACCGCATAAACAATTTTTCGTTGTTAGGGAGTATGGTTTAACAAACTGTATGCCAAATGTGGGGCCCTCACTACCAGGGAACACATGCTTAGCTTGGATAGGCACATAGTTTACTCTAACTGTGCACCAATCGTACAAAATCCCCTATACTCAAAAGTTTCTAAAAACACCACTCAAACAGACCCCAAGTCATAACTCTAACCAAACGTACATAAATAAAATGAAAAGTACATGAATTTTTACCCGAGTTAACCCCCAAAAATATAAGGATCTTAAAATTACCTAGTATCCATAAAACTTATTATGACCCAAATATAACATGCTTATTTTTTACTATAATTCTAGCATTTAAATAGTTTGTCTCACAAATAAGATTAAAAATTCCACAACCCAATGTTTTATTGTCTTTATAGATTATTTATATAAATAATTAATTATACTTCATTTCTTCGACATCTTCGAATGACATCTCCAAATAAGATACCCTTGCAGATATATTCCTGAATAAAAATTCTTTTGAAAATTTGAAACAATATAAGGGGTGATTTCAAATGATGCAAAGGAATACAAATATCGACGAGTAATAATGGATTAGAAAATATTCATGTGTGAAATCATTTTCATGGTAGAAATTTATAAATGAAAATAACATGGAATCAAAAGAATTGTTGATATGGAGTGATATAAGGATATATAACTTTAAATGATCAATCATATAAAAGGGTGTAATAATATAGGGAGATAATAAAATAATAATTGTTCAAGAAACATTTTAATGGGATGTTGGAAAACATATAAATGTGGAATATGTTAAGGTAAGGAAATTATAACATTTTGAATATAGATAAACAATATAATGAAAAAGAATTATGTAATGATAAAATATAAAAACAATCCTACATGCACAAAATTATGTGAACATAGCTAATGAAAACCATTTCTGTTTAAAAAATCATTATTTATTAAGATATAAAAATAAAACCAATGAATTTGATAGATATATTGGTCCCCACCCATCAAATAATGATAATCCATACATATGTGTACCATATTATATCAATCATTTATCATTTCAGAAAAACCCAAGAAAAGGAATTGTGTTTTGTAAGATTTTGAAATGGAATAAAAAATTAAAATTCCCTAGAGTTTAGTGGACACTTTTATTATTATTATTATTTATATCTATAATTTTAAATAATGTTTCTCTATTATTTCAAATGGATTTAAAGATTATTATAGAATTTACCCCACAAGATATGGTCAAAACTAATTATACATTAATCATTAATAAGTGGGATATTACAATAAATGAACTTAAAACTAAATACTACACAACATGCATTACTACTCACTGTGGATGAATTGTGTCCATTAATAATGCATAAATAAATTTGGGGTAAAAGATAGAAAAGATGAAGATATTAATGACTAATAAATATCATCGATCATCATCAACAATTAATATCACCAATAGCCAAAAAACCTATAATGAAAAATGACACCATGAACGGAAAACGAATTATGAAAAATCTATGATATAAAATAAAAACTATGTCACTAAATGTGAGGGTGGGTTGAAAGAATAATTTATAAAGTCTATATATAGTAATAAAATTTGGTTTTTATATATATGGTAATTCTAAATTTGATTATTTAAAATATGGTCATAATTTTTTTTCCATCTTGCATATATTAAATAGGTATTCAAAATTCAAGTATTTTCAAGTAGTAAACTCAAAATAATATAACTCAAAATGAAATAATATTATTATTTTGAAATATTATAATTATATATATGTATATATATATATATATTTATGTGTTAATTGTAAATATGAATATTATTACCATTATAAAATGATATGATTTTTATATAATTATGATAAAAATTTAATAACAATTTAGTAGTAAAAATTAATTTTTTAATATAAAAAAATATTCTATTTTTATTTGTTAAAGGGTAGTAAGTATAAAAGTTGTAATTAATTTCTCCACAAACCAATTTTTAAGTATATAATATTTGATAGTAATAAATTAAATTTATTACATCTAAAATATTTTCAAATCTGAAATATTATACTAACATCATTAATATTATAAATTGATATGGAATAGTATTAAGAAAAATTAATTCTTAAAACCATCATTTATTAAACAAAATTTATTTTCTTTTATATATTTAATTTACATCTAAAAAATAAATTCATACTTTTTGTAGTCTTTATTTTTAAAAATTAACATCATTTATGAATTAATCAAGTTAAAATTAACTTTTTTTTCAAATTTTTCGTAAAATAATTGATTTTAGGGAAATAATGATAAATATGTATTTTACTAATACTGGGACATTTAGGATATTATTATCCAATAATGATATTTTTTTTTCTGAAACCCTTTTTATTATAAACAATATTTTTTATAAATTAAATTATGCATTTTATAATATTTTAAATAAAATCTATGCTTTATCATTTTAGATAATTTAGGTAATGTTTTAATGAAAACTATCATTTCATCTATTTATTTTAAAACAAAATTCCCCTGGTGGAATTAGATTTTAGACATATTAAAATGATAATTAAAAATTCTTTGAATAATATTAAAATTTTCAATGTAAATGTAATCAATAACATCAATAATCTTATCCTATTCATAAATCTTATTATTATAAATACAATTTATCTAAAAACTATTTTTTCAAGCAATACATGAGGAATTGTTAAAAGTATATATTATTAAATATATAAATTTAATACGATAAATTAAATTTAAAATCTTAAATAATTAGGTTTAAATTAACTTATAGTTATCATTTTATTTTTTGGAATTTAAAATAAATTACGATGTTACAAATTAGTTACCTCGATACAAACAAAAAATGATAAAATTTAAAATCCAATATTAATGACTTATAAAATTGTATAATACATAAGTAAAAAACTGTGATTTAGGAATTTTCAAACTTAACCCTTCTTGAAATATCTTATTTTCCAGTTTTTCTTAACATTCCATGTGAAACATATGATCTCATTATATTAAAGAGATATATGTGTCGAAAATTCCCTTCTCTTCACAATTAAAAGGAACCACCACCCCTGTAACTCTCCATACTTATAATTCCCCTTAGTATTGACCCAAACTATAAAATAAAATATCCTCAACCCTCTCCCCACAACATAAAAGATTTTATCTTTGAAAATATTAAGATAAGGTTCCTTGATGTGGTGGACATAAGAGGAAAAAAATATAGAGTTGTAATATTTACCACTACAAATTTCTAATTATTTTATATTTATGGAACCCCAAGAAAATAATTCCTAGTGAGTATGATAAAAAATTATTAATAATATTTAGTTATTTTTCTTTTCTAATTTCACATTCATTTTATACATTAGACTGATATCCTTGAGGAAAATGACAATATTGTCATGTGTGGGTGTAGACTACCTCCACCATGAATGTTGTAACAACTTTTTAATTACACACTTCCATTGATGGAATAAAAAGATAATTAAAATTGATAATATGATATTTATAAAATTTTAATGGTTCTGAATAGATATTATATATTATATACTTTGTTCCATATATTTTTCATGAATTTGAGCATCGTTCATGTGTACGTGTGGACCAATTACAATATGAGACAATGTTTCTCCTTCATTATCAATTCTGACTATAATGAATTAATTAATAAACAAATGTAATAGAAACATGTTATTTAAAAATACATAAATACTCTATATTGATAATCATATACCTTTTATAGTTTATATTTGCAAAAAAAACTATAATTGTAAATTTTATTGTCAAAAGGGACTTATTAATGTACCATTAATAATTAGACTATAATTTTGAAAAACAAATTATTGGATCAATTTTATGATAATGGAATAAAATAGGACATAATAATATAAAATTTTGGAGATTGTAAAATTATTTTACTAAACATTGACCATGGTGAACATAACATGGATGTTTCTGAGAAATTGATCAAATTACATCAAGTATATGACATAAATAAAAATGATATAATAAATTATTTTCAAATTATCATAAATAGACGTCATAAAAAATAGTAATGGTAATACTTCATAATTTTTTTTAAAAAAATATTATTTTGATTATTATTTATGTTAAGTGGAAGTAAATATAACTATTTAAAAATAATATAACTCATAATGAAATAGAAAATTTGATATTTAAATATTGGATATATCTGTGTGTGTTAGGTATATATATTAATATTATTTTAATTATTAAATTATGTTATTCTATATATATGAAATTAAAATAAATGATTTAGTAATAACTCAATAATAAAGTAAATTTTGGAATTTAAATATTTATTTTAGTGGTACTTATTAAAGAGTATTTAGTATCAATGTAATATTTATTTTTTTAATCAAATATATTGTTATGTTTTTTCTATTTAATACTAGTGCATTAAGTTGAACCCATTTAAAATATTATTATTTAGGAACAAATATGTTAACATCTTTTAAATTTGAAATTTATTTTAATTAATATTAAGAACACATAATGTCGAAAAACATCATTTTTTCAATAAAAGAAGAATTCATTATATAAATAATATTATTTGGAAATTGAAATGGATAAATTTATGATTCATTATTTTGTAACATGATCATAATATTTGAATTTCTACTGTAAAAATTATCTTAAGATATATATTTTATATTTTACTACAACAATTGAATTTAAAATGAATGGTAAAAAATAACTAATTTAAATATATTATTATTTTTATAGCATTATTATATAATAATTGAATGATTGTTTTTTAAACACTTCTTAAAATTTTAAATAATTTTTATAATTTTAAAATTTTTTTTAAATTACTATAGATAAAAACCAAACATAAAATTTTGGAAAATTTTGGTTATGTTTTATGAAAAAAAATATTATGTTTTATTTAATAATATTTACTCACTATGAAATTATGTGTATGACTTATTTTAATGTAAATTAAATATTCTTTTATTAATAATATTCATTTTAATCTTAATATAACCAATGGAATTGATAATTGTTTCTTAAATATAAATATTTTTCTTAGAAATACACTATTTTTAAAAATTAGATTTTGCGAATTTCATATTCTATTCTAAAAATTGTTTTTTATTTTAAATGGAAATACTATATTATTAATTATTTTTAATATTTAGAATAATTAGGAATAAAATATATAATATTAATAAATTTATTTTTGGGTATTTAAAATAATTTAATTAGCTAAAACATAGTTATGTCATTAAAAACCAAAAATGGTACAATTAAAAAACTAAGAGTAAATATCATAACAACATGTTTAAAACATATATAGCAATGTTATATTTATAATTCATCAAAATCAATCCTTACAAAAAAGAATTTTTGTCCCATTTTGATTCAATTGCCCTATAATACATGTGATTAATTTTTATTAGATAGTTATATGTTCAAAAATTTCCCTTTAATCCAATAATGAAAGGAACCACCACCCCTCCAACTATCCACACTTACAAATAATCGTAATATAAAACAAAAATATGCCATATCCTATCTTAATTTCTATAAAAAATTCCTAGATTATATGTTATTTTAAAAAGATATAGATATGATACCATAAGTGTGTGACCGAAGGGGAACATCCCAAGTGAGTGGTAATATTTTCCACTATACCTTCTTATGTTTCTACTTATACCAACATAAGAATATTTTATACATGAGAGTATAATACCAATAATATTATAAATATTCTTGTATGTTGGTGTACTATTATAACATCCATTTTATTATATCGTCTAAACTCATTGAGAGAAATCAAAAGGTGATAATGTGTGTTTTTGGAATTCCATCTCAATGAAAGATGTGTATAATTATTCATCACCGATGTTTCCCTTACAAATAACATTTTTTGAACGGTTTCTAACAAATCTGTTTATAGAATCTGAAACACCCAACAGTTCTATATCTAACATGACTTACATTCCAAAGGTATGCGCTAGTTAAGGATATTAATCTATGATGCTTAAGAACTCACATTTGTCGAGAGGATGTGAGTTCAGGCTCATCGCACCCTATTGAGGGATATTGTTTTCTACTCCTGGATTCTCTTATATATTTAACATATGTTCATGAATCCATATTAACTTACCAAGCATATTGTAGGTTTCAATATAAATTTGTAATCAATTATTAGCATGTATGGAAATCTGAATCATCTGTATGTATTCTAGGTTCATCATCAATGGAGATATCTGTGTGTATTCAAGGTCCTCCATCAATGGTATCCCCCCTTATACTACTTTGATATTCATCAGTATTTATTACAAAAAACTAGTTTTTAATCTAGTTAGTGCGGAAATCTTTAATTTATGGTCATCTGGGTAGATGAAAGTCACTCTTGAATTTATTTTTTTCTAGGGAGATGGTAATTTACTCCGGAGTTTATTTTCATCCAAGAGAACAGAGGTTACTCTAAAATTTATCATTATCTATGTAGAAAAAAATTGATGTTGGGATCGCACACATATATGGGATTCCAATGTATCCTTGTGAAAGGAATCAGAACCCACATAGTTCGGTGCCGCTTAATGGGACACATCATACCATTTAAGGTCGTGTGATAAGGACCCAACCATATAGTTTAACATCATGTGGAAATGAAATCTAGGTGGAAATTTCCTAGGCAATGATTGGGGTGGAACTTATGCCTACGTAACCTCAGGAACATGTAAAGGATATGAGTTTCCATGTTGAATTAGGACCTCCTAGGAATGTGGCCAAGAGAGAACATAGTTGATTTGGTATGTTGGGTTTGAACCTCAAGCAGGATTCATATGTTTCCCACTTGGATGGGAATGAAATCCCACATAGTTAGTAAGTCTTGTAGGGAAATATGGCCCTTTGAGTGAAATATTTTGGGGCTTACTCCTAAAGAGGATGCCCTTGTAATAGAGGATCAGAGATATGTCTTAACTCATTGAGATTTAATAATGCTTAATTCAGGGCTTACTCCTAAGGAGGATTCCCAGATTAAGGGAATTAGGATTGGGGATTAATCATAAGAAGGATACTCTGATAAATGGGATATTGTTTCTCTTTTCATGGATGAGATTGTATGGAGATCGATCCTTATGTAGACTTCATAATATCCAAATTATGGTAGGAATCAGAGTTATTGTAGTTCATTTCATTATATAGGTTGTGAGGGTGTTGAAATAATTACAAATATCTATGGCCACATTGGTCATGCTTAGTGTGAGAAATAATAGGATATAGAAGATTTAGCAAACCACACACTCTTTCTTCACCACAATTGGTGCAAAAATTGGGGAAGAAGAAGAACAAGTGGAAAGCCTCATGGGCTACCTCGCGAAGACCATTCGCAGAGCCCCCATGGGCCCGCGGCCACCGTGGATCAAGGACCCGAGATCCTCGACGAGCCCATTTGACGTTCATGATCCCACCAATATGTAAGGAGGTAGGATGCCCCGCAAACCCCTTTGACGTTCGTGGGCCTGCCACAGATCATGGAGGCGGGATGCCCGGTGATCCCCTTTGACATTCGCGAGCCTACCATGGAGCAAGGAGGTAGGATCCTCTGTGAGTCGATTTGACGTTCGTGACCCACCGCGGAGAAACATATATCTTCCCACTGAACGATCTCTACATTGTGGCGCCTCTTGCCAATAAATACAGGGATTCGCTCGAGCCCAATGGATGGATCATCCGACCTTTCACCTTCTTGTCTCTCAAATCGTGAAGTACTTTCTACTCTGCAAACTATGGGCTTATCAATGTAATTTTGCATCATTATGTTCCTACACCTTTTCTTTAATTCATCCCCACTTCATGGAGGGATTCCATTCATGGAGCCCATGGGCCTCCGCGAATGAAGGGGATCATCAAGGGGACTCGGGTCTTCGCGGAGCATTTATTCTTTAAAAAACACCCTCCATACACATGCGACCTATATTATAAGGTAGGGTCACTATGCTTTGCGAAGCACATTGCTTCACAACACCTTGCTTCGTGAGGCACCCCTTGCTTCAGGAGGCATTGCTCCTAAAATGCCACTCCACTCCGCGAAGCACCTTTCATATGTACATGTTCCCTATACTGATGTTAGGCCTCTTAAATTATCAAATCATTCCCCTTCAGGAGGCCCCTCCACTACATGGAGAACCAGATCTTCCCAAGGATTCTACCTATGGGGCCCTTTACTCTACAACTCCTTTTCCTGTGTGACCCTCTAGGTTTGTACGAAGTAAACTCAAAGTCCCTTGGGTGGTATTTCACATTGCATTGTTTCACCTCAAGCTTCTTCCCATAGGCACACTAATGGAAAATTCTTCTTTTCATAGACACAATAACATGGACCCTTAATGGGATCACCTACAAACACTCCCTAGTCACGATGTTGCTGGTTCCTTCCCTTCACCAAGGTGTAAAGGGAGCTGGTTATGTATGCCCAGGGGGGACAGAGTAAACCAATGTCATCCGAGCTGCAGGACGTTAAACTTCCAAGTTCCATCATCCTTATCACATGATGTTAAACTGTGACCTCGCCCCATGCATCCTATGCGGGGTGCCCTGACTCGGACATTCTTTACGCCCGCTCGTCTCCATGGGAGTGAAATCTTCCTCAAATGGAATGAGATCCTCTTTACTGGAGCGGTGCCTATCTGCGGGGAAGGGAAACCACCCTAGTATAAGCCCGTAACCTTTCACATCTCATGTCTTCTTCCTTGACGAAGGCGAAAATGCGAGAGGGTCACATGGACCTTCGTTATCCCGTCCCACTCCTGTTGGGCTTCCTTTAATTAGGACTCTTCCCCGTACTAAGTCCCAATATACATATCCCATTGATGCTAACCACGCTTAAGCCCCTATTTCAACTTTGGGCCACTAACCATGTGTACTCCCCATTTTACATTCCATGGATGCACTTTTCGCGATGTGATCGTCAGGTCTCTGCTGGCTCTTGTTTCTCACAGTGAACATGACTCACATGGGCTTAGAGTAAGCATCAACCATAACATTCTCCCAGATAAACTTAAGAGTTTAATCCCCACACCACATTCTGAACTATGTGGACTTTGATCCTTGTTAAGGTTATGTATGTATGAAGCCTCCATGAGGATTAATACCATCACCTACTTGGTCCCTTCCACTTCTTGTTGGTTCACCAAGTCTTCCATTATAAACTAAGTGGACTTTGACCCTTACTATGATAATGTACATAGGAATCCTCCATGAGGTTCAAGCAAATCACCTACTTGGTCCTGGCGACTTGACGTTGATTCACTAATGTAAGAACCCAGATCTTCATTTCAGGTATGTTTTTCTTTTTTTGGTCATTTTTGAGAAAAAATGAGTTTCTGTAAATTTTTGAAGTACATGCCATGTACTTTCTATGTACACGCCGTGTACTTTCTTGTCGCGCCAGGCTGTGTCCGGGACACACACATGGTGTGTAGGGATGAAGTGGAGGCCACTTAAATTAGAGTACGGAAAAATAGAGTACACGTCGTGTACTCAAGAATTACACATTGTGTATTTTATTTTTTTTCATTAAATGGACGGTCGTCGCGCCTAATGGACACAATCATCTTCTTCTAGGTCTCATCCAACCGAGAGATGGCGTACATCCTCGGAACTTCTCCAAATCCCTATTCCTTCATCTGTTCTCATATTTGACCGCCATCGATTATGTTGGAACCGCAGCGGTGATTTCATCCTTCTCCTAGAGCCTTGTTTTCCAATTCCTTCTCTTTTGTATGTTATCTTGGGTTGATTTTTTTTTGTGCATTTTCATCGATCTACGCCGTTCTAAGGATAATCAGGACTTGTGGTTCAAGTATATTGTTCTCCTAGGATCGAGATAGGTGGTTTTTTCCTTACCTTTTGATGTCTTTGAGTTTTATGTGCAAATTCCACCAATACCCAAGAACGGGGTATTGCATGATTACCTTTTTGCCATTGTGGTTATTCCTACCTTGTGTGAAAGTTTTTGTAGAGGTATATTGATCATGTTTGTGGATAATTTCCATGCTTGGATGTTTTTCCCATGCTTTGTTCTTGTTGCAACCTTTGGTCTATTAGCCTTTGGCCGTTGTACCTATTTCCATGCCTTGTGATCAAAGGACGGTATGATGTTGTTAACATGCTTGTTCCTCTGTAGACTGTTTAGCCAAGTAGCTCGATAGTTGAACTTTGGTTATCCAAGTAGCCCTATAGGTGTACTCTGACCTTATAGTATTAATATGCACTGACTGGCACAAGACCGTGAGAACCTGGTACTATAGAGTATAAGGGATATACTGAGTGATCTTCCCAGAGAGTCTTGGTTATTATAGAATACATGGGATAGAGTGAGTGAGCTTCCCAGAGAGTCTTAGTAATAATATACTATAGGGGATTGACCGAGTGAGCTTCCCAGAGAGTCTTTTTTATTTTAGAATATAGGAGGGTAGACCGAGTGAGCTTCCTCCAAGAGTCTTTACCTTGTTTGAATGTATTTAAAACCTTCCCAGGCTAAAGGAGGAATTGACCAAGTGAGCTTCCTTAGATAGTTTGTGGTATACCTGAGGATATAGAAGGATTGACCGAGTGAGCTTCCTCAGAGAGTCTCTAGACCTTGGGGCCATGAGGGTTAGACCACGTGATCTTCCTCAGAGAGTCCCTGACTTCCCTAGACTATAAGGGGAATTGATAGAGTAAGCTTCCCCAGAGAGTCTTATAAATTCATATGACCAAACCAGAGGGGCTAGGTTAAGTGCACTGCCCAGAGAGTTGTGGTACTTTTTGGATAGACCAGAGGGGATGGCTGCGAGTACTTCTCAGAGGGTTTCATGTTTGTGTTAGCTGTTTCTTCACAACTACTTATTGTTCTGTGGATTGATCACTGTTGTATATCATCTTATTTACTGCTTACTGGTTACTTCCTGCTATTACTACAACTGTTTACTGCTTATTGTACTATTACCTACCATATACTCACTAACTGTTAAGCACAGATCTTCAGGTGGTTTACTACTGGGATTTAGTCTCACACCCTGTTTGGTTCATGCTTCTGGTCCCAAATAGACTATGTTTTTGTTGGAATAGACAAGGGAAAGTGCCCTTCAACTTCTGGTACATGATTTCATGGAGAATGAGAGCATGGGTCCAAGCTTTGGCTTGCGATACTGAGGAGTTGTTAACTTTCATTTGTTCTTGTATTGGTACTATTGTATTTTTCAGCACTGTGACTTTTTTGGCTGCTTTCCTAGATATGTATCATGCATCATTTCATATATATATATATATATACATATGTGCTCTAGTTGTTTGCTGATTTAGTTTACCGTTGTTTATTATTATTGGTTATTTAATACTTCCTCTATTGCATATTTATTTACTTCTACTATGTACTCTGCCAATGAGGGAATTGTTTCACCACTATCACACCCAAGGCCCTCACTACTAGTTGGCATCCTCTGACATTTGGGGAAATGTGCTTGAGGCAATGTGACCAACTGGGTACAGGGCGCCTATGGGTGCCTTCTAGAACCGGGATGTTACAAAGTGGTATCAGAGGAATTAGTTTCTCTTGACTTACTTTTTTGAGCCTTTAGCCAGGGATAAGATGGATTCAGTACTTGGTAATAAGCTGTACTTGGGAGTAGCTAACCATTGTACAAGGAAAATCCATACTACCTCATTTATTGCAGTTTTCTTGTTTTTTAGATTTTACAGTTGATACGATTTCAACTAGACTGATTCACATGACTTGTGTTGTTATTGTTGTTACTATTATGGTTCTATTTATGTCTCAACCCAATGAGATGAGGGTATGCCATCTCATGCATCATATAGTCACTTGTTAGAAATCAAATTCCATGCATTATTTCCATGCCATCTAGGATGAATTAGAGATTTCATGTTGTTCTGATAGACCTTGTGTAGATTATTCATGTTGTTTTGATAGATACATTGATAGAATCCCTGTTGTTTGATAGAGGACTGTTTGTATTGTACCTTCCTTAAAATGAATGACAAATTTTGATTCTTGAGTTATTATGGGCCCTCTTGAATCGAAAATTGGTGAATCATTGACCTGTGTTTCCTTATATATGGCTGTACTAGATGCCAATATTTTGTTCGTGAGGAGTATGGGCCCTCATAGATCGGAATTTGCCACCTTCAAGCCTTTTTTTCTGTGCTTCTGGGCTTCCGTGTAGTTTCTGATCTACTACCCGGAAAAACCCAAAATACACGGTGTGTACTTTATGACTACACGTCGTGTAGTTTCAGACCGTGTCACTAACCGTGTGAGTAGGAACACAATGTTGAGAAAATGTCATTAGGAACACACCATGTATGGTAGGTGCACGCCGTGTAGTATAGAGCCATGTACCCGACCGTGTCACTAACAACACGGGTCAGGGAAGCTCAAGTAGAACACTCCTTGTTGGTAAAGAAAGGGTCATGTAGTCTTGTTCTAGGTACCCAGCCGGGTCACGAACAACATAGGTATGTGTTATCTTCTCCTATACACGTCATGTTTGTTCGGAACATGCCGTGTAAGGGTCTGTCATGTAGCCGACCATGTAACTGACAACACCGGTTGTCGAAACCTTGTCTAGTACACGCCATGTCCTTAGTAAACATGTCGTGTAGTCTAGGGTTAAGAGGACCATGTGGGATAGCTATGTAATGAGACATGGGCAGGGGAATAAAGTTCATGTACATGCTGTGTGTGGGGAAAACACACCATGTAGTTAGGGTGTTACAAAACCAGGGGTGGCAGGAGTACACGCCCATGTATTTGGTTTAAGTGAACATGCTGTGTAGTTTTATACACGCTATGTAGTCGTGTTTTGTAAACACAAATGTTTCCATCTCCTATTCCCATTTTGTACTCTTGTGTTCTAAGTCTTTGATAATCTTGATCTAAGGTGTTCTTTTGATATTTTCAGAGCTATGCCTCTGAGACGTCCTCCGATTGTACGTCAATTGTCAGACGGTGATCAGTCACCGGATATGGCCGACCAGGTACCTCCTGCAGATCCTTCTATTGTGCCAGCCTTGGCCCCAACAGTTATGCCCATTGCAGGCGCTGACACATAGTTCAGGGAGGACTTCTTGAGGATGATACAGACTTTTCAGGGAGCACCGACTCCTACCCTGTCGATGGCCAAATTGACACGGGTCTTTCAGTAGCAGCATCCTCCTACTTTCTCTGGGGATGGAGGACCCAGGCTAAAGAGTCATGGTTAGAGGCCATGCTGATGATCTTTGAGCATCTGGAGATACCCCAAGAGAAAAGGGTAAAGCTGGCAACCTATATGCTCTGTGACACCACCAAGAGGTGGTGGGAGGTTATCTCGCAGTCAGGGCTCCATCAAAGTATGTCTTGGGATGATTTTCGACACACCTTCTATGACTAGTTTTACCCAGAGACCATGAGGGCTGACCGAGACCAGGAGTTTATGAGTTTGTAGTAGGGTACTATTTCTGTTATGGAGTACTCGTCCCGCTTTACCGAGCTACAATGCTTCAGTCTGATCACAGCAGGTGATGAGTTATTCCTTGCTAGGAAGTTTGAGGATGGTCTCAGGAAAGAGATTCGTTCCCAGGTGAATATCTTTTGGTTGACTTCGATATCCATTATCATCAACCAGGTGCTAATCACTGAGTGAAACCTGAGGGATTCTGGAGCTGTGAGCCAGGGAGGTTCGACCTCCAGTGCTAGTGTTCCTCCTACGGATAGTAGGAAGCGCCGTAGAGAGTCTTCTCGAGGAGATCAGGGCAGGCATGATGTATCTTCTAGCAACAAGGTTGTATGATACCAGTGTGGTAGGAGCGGGCATACTAGGCCCCAGTGTCAGTGAGATCCAATGGAGTGTTGATCTTGCGACAAGATGGACCATCTTCAGCATTGTTGTCAGATCTTCTCACCTTCAGCTGATGGTAGGGGTCCTTCTATGACCCCGCGTTCAGGAGATTCATCGAAAATTTCTCACCAATCTGGGAACTAGAGTTCTTCTGGCCATTTGGGCCAAGGTGGAGGTCGCGTCTGTGGTGGTCAGTAACCATGTTACTAGTGACAATAAAGTGGGTCAGCTCAGGGTGGTCAGCTAGGGGCGCAGGGCCGTGGTACAGGCCATACCTTTTCCGTGGAGCAGACCTATCAGAAGAATGATTCATGCTCTTCTACAATTCTAGGTATGATCTTAGTAGCCATAGTTTTATCTTTATCAATTTTTTGATACTGGTGCTTTGAATAGTTTTATCTCTGTTGCTATTGTGGAGAGCCTTGGGCTCTGTATCTTTTCATCTGCCGACTTGTTGACTCTTGACATTCCATTGGGAATGAGGAAATCTAGCGTATATCAGTTTAGAGAATTCCCTCTTGAGGTTGTAGGGATTCATTTCTTATGGGACCTCTATGTCCTGGAGATGACGGTCTATGATGTTATTCTTGGGATGGACTGGTTGGTTCCCTTCCAGGCAGTCATTGATTTCTATCGTCGTAGGGTGAGTTTTGTATCACCAGAGGGTGGATCCTTCCTTCATATAGGCGAGTGGGATGTCCAGGAGGGTAGAGCTGGAAAAGAGCATCATGGTCTAGGAGTAGTTACAACACAGATTGCTAGTCTTTATCTTGATGACCAGGGGACTTCACAGTTAGACTTTCCTCCAGTGGTGGATCGTTTCAGGGTTTTCCTTCCAGAGGACTTTTCAGGTTTTCCTCTAGAACTTGAGGTAGACTTCTAGATTGAGGTCGTACCAGGAGCGGCACCGGTGTCCATTCCTCCTTATAGGATGGCTACACCTGAGTTTCAGGAGCTCAAGAAGTAGTTGGAGGAGTTACTGGCAAAGGGTTTCATCCGACCTAGTACTTCTCCTTGGGGTTCACCTGTCCTGTTTGTGAAGAAAGCAGGAGACACCCTTTGGCTTTCTGTGGATTATCGGAAGATGAACTAGTTGATGGTCAAGAACAGATATCCCTTGCCAAGGATCAATGACCTCTTTGACTAGATTCGAGGAGCCCAGGTGTTCTCAAATACCGATTTTTGGTCTGGTTATCATCAGTTGCGTGTTAGACTGTCAGATATACCTCTTATAACCTTCAGAAGTAGGTATGGTCTATATGTGTATAAAGTCATGCCGTTCGGTCTCATGAACGCTCCATCAGTGTTTACGACACTGATGAACCGAGTGCTCCATTCGCACTTAGGTTCCTTTTTGGTGGTTTTCGGGGATGACATCTTGGTGCACTCTCACACTCAACATGATCATACCACACATATTTAGATTGTTTTGAGTACAATGAGAGAGCATCAGTTATATGATAAGATCTCAAAATGCCACTTTTGGATGGATCAGATTCACTTTCTGGGTCATGTTATCTCAGAGATAGGAGTTTCAGTGGATCGAGAGAAAGTGAGAGCTGTAGTTTCATAGGTGCAGCCAAATAATGTATATGAGGTGTGGTGTTTTATAGGGATATATGGATACTATAGGAATTTCATACCGGACTTTTCACACCGAGGAGAACCACTGACAGGTCTGACCAAGAAGGGGGTGAAGTTTATATGGTCAGATTCTTGTGAGTCGGACTATCAGGAGATGAAGGAGAGGTTGACGTTAGCATCGATACTGGTCTTGCCAGAGATGGGAAAGGGCTATATTTTTTATAGTGATGCTTTTGGTATCGGGCTGGGAGCTATGCTTATGTAGGGATATGGGGTCGTTGCATATGGGACTCGGCTGTTGAGGCCACATGAGAGAAACTACCTGACACACGATCTGGAGTTGGCAGTTGTTGTTCATGCATTACGCTGTTGGAGACACTACATTTTAGGAAAGCACTTTGTAGATTTCACCGACCACAAGAGTCTCATGTATATCTTCAGTCAGTGCGATCAGAATCTGAGACAACGCAGGTGGGTCGAGTATCTTCAGTATTTCGACTTCTAGCTCGCCTATACGCCGAGAAAGGGAAATGCATTGGAAAATGCGTTGATTAGGAGAACTCAGATTCAGGAAGTTCAGAAGGCCAGTAGTGAGTTGAAGCTTATGGATCTGTTCTCTGTGATTCACTTGGAGGTGCATGAAAGACATGAATATAATTTTCTATCTTCTGTATCTGTTACCTCTTCACTTCGTAATCAGGTCGAATGAGGCAGCTATCAGACTTGGAAGGATTTTTCCTATGAGAGAGTGTGTCAGGAGAGGACCCTATTCCTGGATGGATAGTTGGCGATGATGAGATCTTGCATTTTCAGGGATGCGTATGGGTGCCATCATACATACATGAGGAGTTGATGTGGGATTTTCATTCCTCGGTTTGGGAAGTTCTCCCTGGCATCACCAAGATGTATCTTGATCTACAACACCAGTACTAGTGGCCAGGTATTAAGAGAGATGTTTATAGTTTTGTCATGAGATGTTCTACTTTCCAGCAGGTGAAAGCAGGGCATCAGTAACTAGCAGGACATTTACAACAGTTACACATTCTTGAGTGGAAGTGGAATGATGTCACGATGGACTTCGTGACTAGGTTACCAAGGTCACCTTGAGGGAGTTATGTTGTTTGGGTTGTTGTCAAAAGGATTATAAAGGTTGCTCACTTCTTGCTGGCCAAGGAGACCTTCAGTGTTGATGAGCCGGGACGGTTGTACATCTGAGAGATTGTACATATACATGGAGTTCCACACTCCATTGTTTCAGACATGGATGTGCACTTTACTTCTCGGATATGGTAGAGACTTCAGAAAGCTTTGGGTACATAGGTAATTTTGAGTACAACATACCTTCCCCAGACTGATGGCTAGTCCGAGCGCATGATCCAGGTGCTTGAGGATATGCTCCGAGCTTGCATTCTAGACTTTGGCTGTTCTAGGGAGAAGCATATTCCTCTGGTGGAATTTTCCAATAACAAATGTTTCCAGGATACTATTCAGATGTAACCTTACGAGGATTTCTATGATAGGCCATGCTGATCACCCTTATGCTGGCTGGAGCCAGGAGAGGTAGCTTTGCTAGGACCTCGTCTTGTTTTGGAGATCTCAGAGCAGATAGAGTTAATTCCAAAGAGGATGGATATAGGAAAGTCTTGGCAGAAGTCTTATGTTGATCAGCGGTGGCGACCTATGGAGTTTGAGGTTTGTGATCATGTTTTCTTGCGTGTCACACCGAGGTTTGGACAAAAGAGGATTCATAGATAGGTTAAGCGTTCACCGCAGTACATCGGGCCATTTGAGGTGTTGGAGAATGTGGGACCGGTTTCCCATCAGTTGCAGTTACCACATAGGTACCGTGCTATGCATGACGTCTTCCACCTTTCTCAGATCCGACGTTAATTTTCAGACCCATCTCATGTCTTTCAACTCAAGGAGTTTGAGCTTGAATCGGATGCGTCATTTGAGGTGCATCCCATCCAGATTGTCGATCATAGTATGAAGGTTATCTGTTGCCGGTATGTTCCTCTAGTACGGGTTCTATGGCAGCATGGGGGAGTGTAGGATGAGACTTGGGAGAGGGAGGCTGACGTACGATTGTAGTGGCCAGAGTTGTTCGGGTTTTCTTCTTATACTCCACACTAGGGAAATTCGGGGATGAATTTCATTAAGGGTGAAGTTTGTAAGAACCCAGATCTTTGTTTCTGATATGTTTTTCTTTTTCAGGTCCTTTTTGGGAAAAATGGAGTTTCTGTAAATTTTTGAAGTACATGCCTTGTACTTTCTGACTACACGCCAAGTAATCCGTTACTATGCTAGGCCGTGTGCTAGCCGTGTCCGGGCTACACACATGTTGTATAGGGATGAACTGGAGGCCGATTAAAGCCTAGTATGGAAAAATAGAGTATAGGATGTGTACTCATGAAGTACACGCAATGTATTAAATTTTTTTCATTAAAAGGATCGGGGTCACGCCTAATCGACAGAATCATATTTTTCTAGGTCCCGTTCGACCGAGTGATCTCGTACGGCCATAGAACTTTTCTGAATCCCCGCTCCTTCATCCATTCTCCGATTTGACCACCATTGATTGTGATGGAACTGCAGCGGTATGTTCTTCCTTCTCCTAGAGCCATGTTTTCCAATTACATATCTTCTGTAGATAATTGTGGGTTGATCATTTTGTGCGTTTTCGTAGAACTACACCATTTTAAGGAGAATCAAGCCTAGTGGTTCAATTATATCGATATCCTATGATCCAGGTAGTTGTTTTGTGCCTTACCTTTCGATGTCATTGAGTTTTATGTGCAAATGCCTCCAAAAACCATGAACGGGGTATTGCTTGTTTACCTTTTTTCCCTTGTGGTTATTCCTGCCTTGCTTGCATGCCTGTGTAGAGGTAGATTGATCATGTTTGTGGATAATTGTCATGTTTGGATGTTTTTACCATGCTTTTTATTATTGAAACCTTTGGACTTTTAGCCTTTGGCCATTGTACCTATTTCCATGCCTTGTGATAGTAGGATGGTATGATGTTGTTAACATGCTTGTTTCTCTGTAGACTATTTATCCAAGTAGTTCTATAGGTGTACTTTTGTTAGGAAAGTAACTCTATAGGTGTACTCTGGCCTTGTAGCATTAATATTCACTGACTAGCACGAGACCGTGAGAACCCGGTGCTATAGACTATAAGGGATATACTGAGTGAGCATCCTAGAGAGTCATAGTTATTGTAGACTACATGGGATAGATTGAGTGAGCTTCCCAGAGAGTCTTAGTTATTATAGACTACAGGGGATAGACCGAGTGAGCTTCCCAAAGAGTATTAGTTATTATAGACTACAGGAGGGTAGACCAAGTGAGCTTCCTCAGAGAGTCATTACCTTTTTTGAATGTCTTTAAAAACATCCCAGGCTAGAGTAGGAATTGACTGAGGGAGCTTACTAAGAGAGTCTGTGGTATACCTGAGGCTATATGAGGATTGACCGAGTGAGCTTCCTTAGAGAGTCTCTAGACCTCTGGGCCATGAGGGTTAGACAACATCATCTTCCTTAGAGAGTCACTGACAACCCTATAATATAAGGGGAATTGACCGAGAGAGCTTCCCCAGAGAGTCTTATAAATTCGTATGACCAAACCAGAGGGGTTAGGATGAGTGAACTACCCATAGGGTTGTGGTACTTTTTGGAAAAACCATAGGGGATGGCTGCGAGTACTTCCCAGAGGGTTTCCTATTTGTGTTTGCTATTGCTTCATCGCTACGTTTTGTTATATGGATTTATCACTATTTTATATCATCCTGTTTACTGGTTAATGATTACTTCCTACTATTGATTCTACTCTTTACTACTTATTGTACTATTACCAGCCATATACTCACTGACTATTAGGCACAAATCTTCGGGTGGTTTCCTACTGGGATTTTGTCTCACACCCTATTTGGGACATGCTTTTGGGCCCAAACAGACTATGTTGTTGCAGGAATAGACAAGGGAAAGCACACTTCCACTTCTGGTACTTGATTGCTTGGAGCAGGGGAGCATGGGACCAAGCATTTGCTTGCGATGCTGAGGAGTTGTTTACTTTATTTTGTAATTGGTTTGGTACTATTGTATTTTTCAGCATTGTGACTTGTTTGGATGCTTTCCTAGATATGTATCATGCATCATTTCATATATATACATATGTTCTCTAGTTTTTTACTGATATACATTTCGGTTGTTTATTATTGTTGGTTATTTAGTGCATTTTTTATTGTATGTTTATTTACATCCGCTTTGTACTCTTCCAATGAGGGAATAGTTTCTCCACTATCACACCAAAGGGCCTCACTAATAGTCGACAGCCTCTGGCGTTTGGGGAATTGCGCTTGAGGCCATGTGACCAACCGAGTACAAGATGCCTCTGGGTGGATTCCGGAACTTGGACGTTACAACCAAGTCCCCCATTCTGAACTATATGGACTTTGATCCTCACCAAGGTAGGGTATGTAGGAAGCCTCCCTGAGTTTCAAGCCCAACAACCATTGGTCCGGGCCATCTCCATGTTGGGTCTTGAGGTCACCAATTCTGAAATAAGTGGACTTTGATCCTTCCCAAGGCAGGGTATGTAGGAAGACTCCATGAGGTTCAAGATAAACACCCACTGGTTCCAACCATATTCACGTCTGTCCCATGATCCCAAATCTGAACGACACGGACTTTGATCCTTACCAAGGCAGGGTACGTAAGAAGCCTCCCTGAGGTTCATTCCCAACATCCTATTGGATCTGACTATTCACGTTGGTTTTCCCCTTATCCAGCATGAGGTTAAACTGTGGATTTAAGTCAGCGATAATCCATTGCGCCATATTTCGAACTATGTGGACTTTGATCCTTTCTAAGATAGGGTATGTATAAACCCTCCAATAGGTTCAATAACACTATCCATCTGGACCCTAGGTCCACATTCATGTCAATTCACCGACCCTCATCCCATATAAACTATATGGGTTTGATCTATGTATCATAAGAAAGGTATATAGGAATCCTCCACGAGGATCAACCCCATCCAGCAGTAAGCAGTTGTGATCCCATCCAGTGGTAAGTTGTTGTGATCCCATCCATTGGTAATATATTGTGATCTTATCCAACGATAATTCTTTTTGAACCCATCTAGTGGTAAGCAATTTGATCCCATCCATCTGGAAGCCACTGTGATTCCATCCAGCGGTAAGCAGCTATGATCCTATCGAGCAGGAAGCCATTGTGATCCCCATTCAGTGGTAAGCCGTTGAAATCATAACCAATGGTAGGACATTGGATCCATTCGAACTATGCAGATGATGATTCCCTGCCACGGGGATAGGTAGAAAGTCTCTTCGAGACTCAAGACCAACATCATTATCATCCTCATGAAGGTTCCATCTCATCTACTCCACCCAACCATCTATTATCCATCTTGATTCTTACCTAGTTCACAACATCCTGGGGATATCACGTCAACCCCCTCCAAACATCAGTGTTCCCTCTAGGGGTTAGACATATCTGGTCCACTCTAGTCAGTGTTCTGATCAGTCTGATTTGTCTCCGTTGGACGTTATACTTGAGGCATACCCTTTGATAAACATGGGAGGCTGAGGAAAACCTCATAGACATTTCTATGACATATAATTCCCCACATTTGACGCGGGATTCCTCGGGCTTCCTCACCCTTGAGAATCCCTATAATAAGAGACCAAAGATAAACGCACCAGTGTTCCAACATCCAGACATAGCAATGATGCCCAATGTGACTATTCCCTTGACTGAAGGTTGCTGCCCTGACATGACCCCTTGGAATGTCCTGAAAAGAGTAGTGTAATTAACCAGTGTCCATGAAGATATGGAAATGGTAAGACTTTCACGAACAAATCATAAATCTAAAACGGAGACCTGGACTAGGCGACGAGTTCCAATGAGGAATCCAAGGAAAGAGAACTGACATACCATCACCATGTTTCGATCAATGAGGAAATATCTTTGAACAAGTGACATATGTCACCTGCCTTTGGAAAGCGGGAATGCGGGTTAAAAACAGTGCATTTCGGCCCGAAGAATACTGATGTGTGCACCCCGGTGAAAGTGTCAGAAGCAGAAATGGTGAACCCGACGTGAATTTATTCTCTTAAATGTGGAGATTAGTAATGTTCATGGAATCTATAGATTTACATGTCACTGGATCCAGTTTTCCAGCGCTAGGTCCTGTCATGAAAATAGTGGTCCTGGCGTGAAACTCGCCAGATGTTGGGGCAGTCAAAACGTTGGACATCCAGATCTGAGATGTTGTCAGTATTGATCCCTCTTACCAGTCATGGGAGACGGAATGGTGCTGGAGAACTAGGTGTCGATTACCTTTTTTCTTTAAGCTCTAATGGGTTATCTCTCTGCTTTTTAGGAACCAAGCTGTTGTGATGGGAATTCTATCACCTCCCATCTACCCACGTGGGGGCAGGGGAAATTCTTACATGGCAATCCCAGGAAGCCCCACCACATCTACAATGGTCTCCACACCAATAACCATGGGATTCCCACACCCCATATTCCCTTCTGAATTTATTCAGCGGAGGGTGATCAGTGACCTCGTACGACGGTACAAGGATGAGGGTATTATCCCGACTAAGGATATGGCCCACCTGGATATGGAGGCGTTTGTGCCTCGTCATCAACTCCACCACCGAGGGACACATAGGGATCCACTACACCCCACCCCAACGTATAACCTTTTCGGGAGCCTCTCTCTAGAATGCCTTGACGACTCCCTCCCATACACCGATGAGGTAGGGGATGTCCGAGCCATCCCAGTCAGGGTCCCATTCCAGGTGCTCCTAAGGAGGGATCCCACCAGGCCACGTCAGTGCAACCACCCAGTATTACTGGCTGAGGATCAGGGAAGCAATGTGCCTACACCACTGGTGCCATTCCGTCGGACCCGACGCTAGCGTCATGCGCAAGCTTAAGGGGATGCCCAACAAGGGGCGTCAATTTCAGCAGCTACCTTGGCCCGAGCCACTGCCGACGCTTATCACCAGCTCCCTCTGTAAGCTGAGTATGGAAATTCATATCCCGACCTTGGTCGAGGACCCAACTACCACACGGGCAGGATGGGTCGACTCTCTTGGTCGGTGAAACAGGAAGTGGTCCCCACAGACTAACCTGCAACAATGCCACCGAGTACGGTGGTCCTCCCCGTATCAATACCATTGAGAACACAGGTCTTCCCCGCTTCCAATCTTGGCATGGAGGTCTGCCCCATGCCACCATCGATCCAAATGAGAGTCCTCCCCGTAGTGATGACACTCAATACATGAGTCTTTCTCGCACTCATTACACCGGGTATGGAGTCATTCCTCTTGACACAGGCCACTGGTGTAGGGACATTTCACATCCAGTCACTCTCTATTGTGCCCCGCCAGGTCCTCGCAGCAGCTAGAGGAGGTCCTCCTCACCCAATAAATCAGAGGAGTGAAGGCAAGATTTGCTTCACCAGTGCCCGTCAAAAAGGTCCTACCCATGTTCACCTCGACTAGTACGAGGACCCTCATCAAACTGATGTCGCAAGGGGAAACAAGCATGGAGGTCCTCCATAAGATCCTACCAGATCCAGCGGAGGTCTTACCCGCTCCAGCACTACCCAGAGAGTTCTTCCTCGTGTCCCCTTTGATATCTGTCTTGGTGCTCCTTGCACCCCGGCCTACTCAGGCAGAAATACTCTCCACCCATCACTAGTAAGGTTGAAGGACCTCCTCGTGTCATAAATTTACCCTATCTCGAAGAGATATTCAGGGGGGCAGGAAGATGAGTCATCACCGACATAAGAGGAATTCTGCGAAGGTCTGGACATAGATCAAACTAGTCCACTTCTCGGCATCAGAAGCATGGTACGACTCAGCACTAGAACCCTCCCCTCGGTCTTCCGAGTCAAGGGCAGGGGTAAGAACAAGGTGCATCAGCCTCATACTATCAGAATCTGAGGTCCACCGGATCCCTACCTCCTTCTGTAGGTACATCATGGAGGATGAAAGTTGGGGGTTTTCCCAGGGACTGACCACATAATCTACACCATAATCTCCAGAAGCACCCTCTACCATGATTAGAGACCACAAAGAGATATTTTGGGGATCAATGGTGGAAGAGCCACGACGTAGCCCATCACCAACAGCCGCTGATGTTGTGCAATAATCCCTAGTTTCCATCCCATCTTATCGCGACGTAGCAGCCAGGTCACTACACTCTTCCGAGGAAAACCCAAGATTCAGTGTCTTTTCATCCCGTTCGCCGTATTCTTCACCAGCCAGCCTACCATCCCATTAGTCTACCCTTGTACTGTTTCCAGTTCCTCATCCACCTCTAGTCGATGAATGTGGAAATCAAGGGCCATACCCTGGATCCGACCCAAGGAGCTTATTGGATATCCTTGCAGCAGACAACTTCCTGGAGATGTTTTGGCCCGTTGTAGCACCAGATTTTAGTGCACCAGAATCCATCACCCAAGAGAATGTTGAGTGATTCCGTCAAACCCTCTGGGAGATTCACTTTCTCCTTCTTCATCAGTAAGTGGATTATCCTAGGGGAAAAGTTCATTTTGATGACATCGAAGAGCAATGCCGTCTAGTTGATCTTGACACAATCTCCGTGGCCCAGCGCCCTGAGTCACTAGGCCGCCGTAGGACCCTCCAATAGCAATGCGTTCATATTTTCAAGGTTATCAACAAGATTATCAAGGAGGCTTCCCCCCATGTGCAGATTCATGGCTGGATCTATTATGTTTCCCTCCTATTTAGCCCTATCTTGTGGCAGCCTGACTCCTTAGGCGATAACGAGGAAATGCCCCTAGGAAGAGTCACAATCAACATGGCCGACCTATTGGATGTGGAGAATGAGCTGGAGGTTCTTGAGGGGGACCTACCCCTTGAGGGCGTGCCAACACTATTGGACCTATTGGTAAGGGTTAGTTGCCAATAGAGAAATATACTCAGTCTCCTTTCACCCCCTGAGGCATTAGCCCTCAGCCGAAATCTTGGTAAGGGTAAAGAGCACCTCTGAGCCTCCAGAAACTCTGACCTGTCTGCCTCACTGCAGAAGACAAAGGATGACCCTGAAAAGGTTACATTCCGTCAGCAACTTGCTTAACAGAAAATGTTGGTTGCTGACCTCCTGGCTGAACGCGCTATGGAACAACATCCAGATTACGACGATCCACGACCAATACAGAAGGGATAGACACATCTCCCCCTAGTGAGTTTCATCTAGGTGACCTTGAATATCCTACCCATGCAGACATAGAAAATACTAGAACATACAACAAGTGGGAGCGGTACATATCATTAAATCCTCCTGAACTGTGTGACAACCCTTAGGACCAAGCTCGGGTTCCCCCAGCTGCTAAGTATGCCGCCCCACCAGCCGCACCAGGAGCCACTGGGCCAGATTATCTTATTGAAGAACCCACCAATGCACTCGTGGTTACGGATCCCTGTCAAACAAGGATCCCAACCCATAGGATCCAATGGTGGCACTCATCACCCGCCTCTAGGCAATGGAATCGTGACAGGTGGCACTACCACCTGATGGAAAGCTACATCGGCGTGGGGGTAAGATATGCCAGCACCCCCGAGTTTCGAAAATCCCACATTCTCCACCATTAATTGAACGAGTGACCCCCCATAGAATTTGGCGCACTTTATTTAAAGGTGTGGTCCCATGATAGGGACTTCATCACAATAAGAGGTTGCTAAGCTATGGTGTTTTGTACAAACATTAGAAAGGCCTGCATTCGTCTGGTATAGCCAAGTCCCAATAAGATCAATAGTGGGATGGGAAGATCTCTGTTGGCATTTTTTGTACCAGTTCATCTCCACCACGTGGAATACAAGTATCCCAATCCTCTTCAAGTGCAAACAGAGGCCTCAAGAGCATGTTGCAGTCTTTTTCACCCGATGGAAAGGGATCAAAAACACTTTTAAAATGCTGCTGACTCAAGAGAAAATACAGATGATGGGTGTGGGAAATTTCAAGAAAAAAATGGTTCCCTCTTTGGTCACCCAGAACTACCCCATATGATTCTGAAACTTCATTGATTAGGCCCAACACTTAGAATAAGTCTAACAGCAGGCCAGATAGGTGCGTCTGTTACCTATTGAAATCCCCACAAGGAGGGCCACCTCGCCCAAGCCCACCGCAGTGGCCTAATTAGAGGTCCCCGTACAACAGGAACTTCTAATAGTTGATAAGCCTCTGTATCCTCATAGAGGCCCACTACCATAGGCATATCCTCCAGCCCAGCAGCATCTACCTCAAAATCGGCAGCGCCCCTGCGTAATGCGGCACCACCACCCAGGGGGGACAATCAGACTCCACCTCCTCGGTAGGACCCTCCATCCCCCCATCAGAATCAGGCTCCAAGGGCCCCCTATCTAGATATAATACACTAGACATACCCGTTCAATGAGAATCAGTTCCCTGAATTTTTACAAAGTTCCATGGAATATGGAATTGTGTGTTTTCCTGAATGAAGAAGGCCAGATGAGGCGAACCTTATCGATCGCTACAACTGCTTCCCTTATCAACAGATCATGGGGCACACCCTCAAACAATGCTACGTGTTCAAATACTGTCTCCAAGAACATGTCGATAACAACATAGTCAAGTTGGGACCAGCCCCGACGTAGGTGGCATGTGTCTTTATGAGGATAGATTGTAGCACTGAAAATTAAGGGGAGTGGAATTAAGTTTCTAACCACAACTCCCAGAAGCATGATGACTGAATGGATCGAAAAATGGTCGTCCGTGCCCATGGTATCATCCATAAATGCCTAAATCAACCAGAGCCTTTAGAAGTCATTACTACTTCTACATCGTCATCTCGACTGTCCTCCAAGAAGAGAAAGTGTCGACGACACAAGGGAAAACAATGTCCCCCGCCGATGCCATCATCATCCCGTACTCTTAGTGACTACATGCCCTCGGAGCTAGAGACTCCTCACAGAATTTTTACAGTAGTGAATGAATCTTTAGGTGATAGTCAAGGGTATGATTTGGTTACCACCATGGCGATGGTAAACCCCTATATGACTCCTGATGACGGGGAGTACCAGGAGGATCTCCCCAATGTCCCCACCCGACACCAGCGTCAGCGGAGCCAATATAATATGGGTCGCCGAAGTTCTTCAGTCCACACTTCCTGCCATGCCGTGCATTCCACTGAAACTAGAATGTTGGCCTAGTGCCAAGTTCAGCATGCATAACCTACTCATCTCGTGTCATCAGGCCCGTCTCCACCGCCGTTTCTGCTACTGGACAGAGCAGAGTTACCTTGATCCCGTCGTGACCACCCACTCTCCTCCATGGACCGTTCTCAGTCAGCTAGCCCCATTTGGTAGTCACTCCACGCACTTCGACTAGTGAGCAGTGGGACATTCCCAGCACCAGCCAGCTGCAAATCCAGCCGGTAAAGGCCACCATACCTCCTTTCATAGAGTGACCTCCTATAAGCAGAAGTTCACACCCCGGAACGTAATTATGATGTTCTCAAATATCTCTCCATCATCAAAAATAATCTTTCCATCCCTGAGGACCTTCTTCTATTGAAATACATGAATGAGGCCGTCACTGAGGCTTTAAGAAGCCCCCTCCATTTTGAGACGGAGGTAGAAACTGCAGATGCCTTTCACACTGAGGCAGTAGAGAATGATGAATGACATGCCATTATTTCCTTCTCTGGAGAAGATGAAGGTTCTCCCATACATGGACACATTCACCCACTATACATCACCGACCAGCTCAATGGCATGGATGTTCACCGCTGTCTTGTTGACATAGGCTCTGAGATCAAACTAATCCTGACATGGACATTGCAAAAACTAGGGTTATCTGAGGATGACTTGACTCCCTTTGGCCAGAGAATCAAAGGTTATGACAGGACGAAATAGATTTTAATCGGAAAGATCCATTTGATGTCCCAGTTTAGTGGCCTAGTTCCCATAACCGAGTTTATGGTTGTCTCCCAAGACACCACGTACAATGCATTGATGGGTGGACCATAGCTCTACCTGCATGAAGTAGTCCCCTCATAGAATCACCAGTTCCTCATGTTCTCCCAAAATGGTCGAGTAGGGGTACTCCAAGGTGATACATCTCCCTTTGCCTCTTGTGAATCCCACTAACTAGATGGAAACTATTATAATAGAAAATACACACAGATCTATACCAGTGAATTTTAGCCCATTGCAGTTGCGACTAACCTGTGGACAAGCCTATAAGATGCCTACGTCTTTCGAATCCAACGATTGGAGGCCACGACCCCTAACATGGGTCAATGTTTTGTTGTATCTAGTATACGGGGGATCCATATTCCCAGGTCGATGTGACGTCGAGAGATCACCTTGTATTTCTGTATGAATCAGGCCTCAGTGATCCCTAAGCCCCCTACTCTCATAAGGTATCGAGATGTCTGCCCAATGGAAACAGCAATACATCATAAATTCTTGTTTAGTCGGTCTAGAATCAACCATATCAAGCTGATGTGCCATTATTGATTTTATATTATCAAGGGTGGTCCCTTTAGCTGAACACTAGATGGGATCGAATAGACAACCTTCATTGGCATTATTTTGGTCGTACATGAATCTCCCGATGCAGTGTTCACTACCACTCAGGCTGGTACCAACTTCTCACTGGGAGCTGTCGACCCAGAAGAACCTCCTCCCTCTGGGGATCCCCATTCCATAAGTGAAGAATAGGATATGGAGGATGCTTCCATTTCTTCTAAAGATGACATCTCTACCACGGGTGATGAATTGGGACAAGTGGACCTCGGCAGCGAGGCGGACCCATGACCCATGTTGATCAATGCCGCTATTCCCCCCTAAGGAGAAACAACGAGACACGAACTTCCCTAAGAAGCACCATGAAGTGTTTTCCTATAGTTACGACATGTTGTGAGGACTATATCTTCAAGTAGTAGTACACCACCCTGGTCTCCTGATAAATCATTGCGGGTTCAAGCAGCCTCCTATGAAGATACACCATTATCACAGTGCCATGGTCGAGGCCAAAGTTTATAAGCTCATCAGAGCCAATTTAGTTATGGAGGTCCAGTACCCCAAGTGGTTGGTTAACATTAAGACGATTAGAAAGAAGAACGGACAAATCAGAGTCTTCATCGACTTTGGTGATATCAACCGTTAGTTCCCGAAGGATGATTTCTCCCTTCATGTGACAGAATTGTTGATCGATTCTACAGAAGGGTTCCAAGCCCTCTCTTTCATGGATGGGTACTCTAGATGTAATTAGATCTGAAGGGCCCCTCAGGATGAGGATTCAACAGCCTTTAGGGCACCACAGGGTAATTTATGTTACCAGGTTATGCCCTTCGGCCTAAAGAATGTAGCTGCCACCTATCAGCGGGACACGAACCATATATTTAAGCCAATCCTCAGGACATTGGTGGAATTCTATGTGGATGATCTGGTGGTCGAATCTCACTAGCACCGAAACCATATCAATGATCTTGATAATGTTTTCAGCTTCCTCCATTCTTGCCACCTGAAGATGAACCCCTTGAAGTGTGGCTTTGGGGTCACCACTGGGAAATCTCTAGGATTCATTGTCAGATACAGGGGCATCATGATAGATCCAGAGAAGATCAAGGACATCATCCAGATGTCTCACCTGAGCAATATGCATGATCTTTGAGGTTTTAAAGTCCACATAGCCTACATAAGCTGATTCACTGCAAATATGGATGGCATGTGAAAGCCCTTTTCACGGCTCATAAAGAAAGGCACTGCCTATCAATGGGACGAAGAGTTCCAGACTGTGTTCGAGGAAATCAGGTTGAATCTGCTCCAGCCTCTGGTATTGATGCCACCCATTGCGGGAAATATAATGGTTCCTTATGTGACCGCCCTTGAATGATATCTCAATGCCCTCCTTACCAACAAGAATAGTGAGGGAATAGAGTAAAGCCTCTTCTAACTCAGCAGCATTCTCCTCAATACTGAAATGAGATTCTCCCCTATGTAGAAAAGATGCCTTGCACTCGTATTCGTAGTACAGAAAATGCGACATTACTTGCAGCACCATAAGGTGCATCTGGTGTCCCGAGTAGATCCTCTAAATAATATCCTGGTCCACCGCTTGCTGACAGGAAGAATAGATCGATGGGTGGTGATTCTCCCATAGTTCGATATCAGGTTTTTCCCTCAGAAGGATATTAATGGGAAAGAATTAGAATATTTCCATGATGCTCATCCGACCCCCACGGACCAATCTCTGGACCTATCTTTTCCCGTAGAAGCAATCCTCTCGGTGGATCATGCCATCCTGTGTTGGAAAATTCATTTCGATGGTGCTTCCTAAAGCCCCATCGACAAAAGGCTCAATGACCCCAGACTCAATAGAGTAGGCCTGAGTATCATCATAATTACCCCAACACAAGCCGTTCTGCCATATTCATTCCTATTGTCAAAAGGCTATACCAAAAATGAGGTAGAGTATCAGGCCCTCATTAATAGCCTCCAACTAGCCCACGAGATTGATTTACCCCATTTACATGTGAAAGGGGACTCTGAACTAGTCATCATGAAAATCAACGGTGACTATATCATCAAAAATCCAGAGCTCATACCATTGTTGGATCACAGTCTCCCACTAATATCCTAGTTCCCATCTTGGCCAGAGGTTACCCATGTCCCTCAGCCATAGAATGGTATAGCCGACGCCTTGGACAGTCATGCTGCGACACTAGCAAAGCCCGAGCAAGATGATCTGATTATCCACATGGAGCACCGGAGAGTCATAGATCCCGTTGCTCTAGATAACTCTAACATAACGAAGGTAAGCCACCATACTGTCGGTGTAATGTATCGGATTGTTTTTCCATGCTTTATTTTTTTAATAATATGTGGGAATTATTTTGAGACTAGTTTTGAGACAGCGTGCATTTCTGAGGCCCGGTAAGCCCGGAACAAATGATTGAGTTTAATTAAATAATTAAATTAAGCATGCAATTGGTTTCCCTAAAAGGGTGGAATAACTCATGAACGGGTGCCCAGATCGGAAATCCGAGGGTGCCTTTGCGTCCAAAGTAGTGGGTTTACCCTAGAAGAGACCTAACATCGGCTGACGTAGGTCGGTGAAAAAATATGGTATTTGGGCGTAACCGTAATAAAATATTTTATTTAATTCTTTGTTGCAGAAAAATATCTCTTTTCCATTTTAAAAATAGATTTCATAGGTGATCAGGGTTACTTTTCTCATTACCCTGAATCTCCCTGGAGATCTCTGGAGAAAACCTCCCAATGCGGCGATGGTGTTCTTGAGGAGTTTCTCCAGTGACGATGACGCGATGACCAGATCATCGCCAACGAATGTCATGGAATCAAGGTAGGATGTTTGTTTTTGATTTTCCTTTCCCCTTTCTTGATTCCTATAATGAACGCGGACTAATCTACGAACCGATTAGCCCGCGGATCGATCGTTTTGTGGGCGGGAGTGAATTGGGGTTTTATGAGGAAATCAATTACTTTAGATTTATAATATGTTGATTGTTGTGGTTTTGATATAATGGAAATGAACCCGGATCGTCACGAACAACGATCGAGGTTCGTCCCTCTTGTTTGATTCTTGGTATTTTATCCATCACACTCTTTGTTGGGTTCTATGCGTTCTTGGAGGAAATCGATCGTTGTGCATTCATTTGTTGGCGCAACGATCAGAGATTGTAGATCCAACCCCGGAGTGATATCACGGAGGTGTGATGAAGGTTTCAGCAGACAATTCAGAGCGGATCGAGAGATATTAGTTTTTGTGCATTTTTCATTGGATGGATCATTTGAGCTTTATGATTCGATTCATGGACCGAAAACACCCATTACGGTGTTCTTATGATGAAAGGAACCAACCCTTGGAGTATCAGGATTAACGGACGAGGAACCATGGATCCGGAGGATCAGCCGCTATGCGAGGAGGAAGATGGCCTTTCTGAAAAAATCCCAACTACACGACGTGTAGTATGGTCTACAGGGCGTGTGTTCGTCAGCGGACCACCTGGTGTGTGCTCTATGAGTACACAGACACAGGTTGGGTACACGTCCTAGGACACGGCGTGTATACCCCTCCCTGTCCAGACCCGACCAGATACATGGGATACCCCGTGTGCTGGTACACGGGCAGGCAACACAGACAAGAGACAGTGTACGGGCACATGGCCAGCGTACATGGAGCGAGCCCCTGGTGCTCAGACACGACGTGTGATTCTTCTACACGCCGTTTAGTTACTTTCTATCCGACAAGCCGAATTCCACAGGACGTTTACATGGGCAGTACCTGGAGTCAAGGAACACGGTGTGTGATCCATCTACACGCCATGTAGTAGGGTTTTACACAGCTTGGACGGATGACACGGGCCGTTTACACGGGCAGAACCCGGGGTCAAGGAACATGGTGTGTAACTATACTAAACACCATGTAACCTGTCCTAAATGGCTTTATCCACATGTTTTCTATGAATTGGACTATCTTTCATAGGGTTTTCTCCCTTATTCTTCCTTCTGAAGGTTTCCAATATCATTTCCCACATACAAGATTATGATCCCTTCAGTAGGACCTCCTGAATAGAGTTGTTGGAATCCCCTTTGTGAAACATGATGCCAGATCCTCTATTCATTCCTGGAACCCTAGATAGAGTTCTTAGTATCGACGTGACCAACATTACCCGGGCGTCGATCCTCTACTTAGCGGATTAGCTCAGACTGAGTTGTCGTAATCACCCCATGACTTGGTTGTGATCCTTATCTAAGCATTAGGTTCTCAAAGTACTTGTGGAGTGTGTTCTCATGGTACGAGTACTTCGTGTCTCTCTCTTCAGACCTAGGAGTCTTTTCTCTGGGTTTCATGCTTAGTGGAATCTTCAAGCTGGATCTTAGTGGTGGTTTCGTAATGGTTGATCTTGTATGATTATATTTTGATATTCATGTTATATGTTCTATAAACATATACTATGTAGAGCTGACTGTATCTTTCCTTTTTGGTTTTTCCCTTATTGTATTCTTTTGTGGCTTCAGGGTGTCCTGTTAGGTATTGTTACACTCACCCCTGCATGGGCATTTCCCACACGTGCCGTATCTTGTGCAGACGAGCGAGCCTTTGACATGATTCTAGGCAGACCAGGACCAGACGGTGATCAGTGAGATCAGATAGGACGAGGTGTGTTCCTACGGCTACAGATTGCAGTCCCAGTAACTTTATTTATAGGTTGGACTTTGTTATAGACTCACTTTTGGTGGGCTTGTACTTTTGGCCCAGGATTTCACATTATTGTACATTTCCTTCTAATCGTACTCTGTTGGTTGGGATTTTAGTGTATGCATGCATTTCCATTTTTAGTAGTTTTTTATTTTCTGTTTTTTGGGCTTGGAGATTTGTTTGCATGTATACGGGTTTATAGGAAATGCCTCCCACGTTAGCAGCATGCCTACTCGGTGCTAGTCACCATCCGCTGGCCTATTGGAGGAAAGTTTGGGGAGTTGTGGCTCGGGCCCCACTGGGACGGGTTGTGACACAGTGGTATCAGAGGTGGTCGGTTCTACATTAGGACTGAGAGTCTATGAGTTGGTTTGGGGAAATAGTGTTAAGTGTTTTGAGTTCGGCTTTCAGGCCAGGGACACCAGTGTTGGTGCGGGAAGCCGACGTATCCATACACCTGGACTCTGATAACTTTCTTTTCAACTCAAAACATGGGAACGCTAGTTTTAGGGGGGAAAATAATGGTACATGCATAATATAGGAATGGGTTGTGGTTTCCATGTCCTTCTTGTGTCAGCTCTACAGATATACTCACGGATGGCGATACATCTTGTTTTATTGCAGCATGCCTTCGTGATGCGCACCCGCTATGATATAATAGCTCGATCACGAGGATGACCCCCTCTGTGATGAAGCCTCTATACAGGGACCAGATCCCCCAGTTTTACCAGCGGGTGGTGTGATAGTTATCCCGCCACCTGTGGAGCAGTGTTTAGTGCCTGCTGTACCAGTGGAGGAGGATCGCAGGCTGAGCGCACTCCACGAGTTTTAGAGACAGTGACCCCTTAGGTTTCAAGGCGAGCCTGACCCTCAGGCAGCAGAGGACCGGCTTGAGGCAGTGGACATAGTCTTCTATTTGGTCAGGACACCAGCAGGTCATATGGTGATCCGGGCAGTGAGCCTCTTGCAGGGCTCGGTGGGGAGATAGTGGGGTTTGGGTATTCAGACTCATGATGAGGAAACTCTTGAGTGGATAGAGTTTGAGCGTCTCTTCAGATAGCAGTTTTCACCAGTTACCCAGATAGCAGAACCTATACAAGTGATTCTTCAGCTCTAGGAGGGAACCATGATGGTGGCTGACTATTCATCTAGGTTTACCGACCTCTCGCGGTACTCGATGGATATGGTCAGAGATCAATACTTCAGAGCTCAGACTTTTTGGTGGGGCTTGTGCAGAGATATCCGAGCTAGCATAATCCCTATGAGAATTCCTACTTATGCGGGGGTGCTTGAGCGGGCTTTGGTGGTCGAGAGCTTCATGGCAGAGCAGTGACAATCGGCAGTTGTCAGTAGTGAGCGAGCTGGAGCAGAGACCTTGGCAGGAGGGAGCCGATGTCCGGGACCCAGATATGGGAGACGTTTTCAGAGGAGATCCTAGGACAGGGGATCTGCCGTACAGGGTTCACAGGGCGCATCCAGCCAGCCTCAAGAGAGGCGATGATACTCATGTAATGGTAGGGGACATCTCACTCGAGATTTTCTGACCCGCCGTACTACTGACACGGGAGCAGTGGATGGACCACCGAGACAGAGGAAATGTGTGGGGCAGACAGATCTCCGGGGCGGCCGACGTGGTAGTGGAACTAGGAGAGCAGCTGGAGGTGGTCGGGATTTTGAACATTTACTACCACCACCCCCAGGAGGTCCACTCCAGGCTCAGGGAGCTGGTGGACCTAGGCAGGGATAGCTGTAGGCGGTAGAGGCTTTTGACCCAGGTACTCCTAGAATGATTAGAGGTACAATATGTGTCTTTTCTACTTTGGATGCCTTACTGATTGACACAGGTTCTAGTCATTCCTTTCTAGCTGCTTATCTTGTTCGAGACATTGAGATTCCAGTTGAGCCGTTGACTCGATCCTTACGATTAGAAACACCGCCTGGAGAAGATTTGGAGATCATACAACTTTGCAGAGAGTGTGACCTAAACCTTGGAGGAGAGAGTTTCGGTTGGAACCTCATGGTGGTAGCGTTGAGGCCTTATGATGTCATTCTTGGTATTGATTGGTTATCCACATTTCAGGACCAGATCGACTGTTTTAGGCAAAGGGTGCGGTGTGTCCGCAGTGATGGAATGAGGTTCTATTTTGTCCGTGAAAGAGAGACCCAGGAAGCTCAGGTTGGACTCGTGCATAGGAAGATGCAACCGATATCCTATCAGTTGGCTAGCCTAGCCCTTGGCGCAGAAGATGTAACGAGTTTCTAGTTTCTAGCAGTAGTGGCTGAGTACGAGGAAGTCATTCCAGAGGATGTCCCTGGACTACCTCCCTATCGAGAGATAGATTTCTGAATTGATTTGCCTCCCAGGACGACACCGATATCAGCATCAGCATATCAGATTGCTCCTGCAGAGCTTTTTGAGCTGAGGGTGCAGTTGGAAGACTTGTAGAAGAAGAGATTTATGACACCCAGTGTTTCACCCTGGGCAGCCCCAGTGTTGTTTTCCAAAAGGAATATGGGAGCTTCAGGATATGTGTGGATTACCGGCACTTTGAATCAGGTGATCATGATGAACTGGTATCCACTACAGAGGATCGATGAACTTTTCGACTAGTTAAGAGGGGCGCGATGGTTCTTGAAGGATGATCTATGATCAGGATATCATCAGTTGTGAGTACGGGATGAGGATGTACTGAAGATGGCTTTCACAGGTCGCTACGGCCACTATGAGTACTTGGTGATGCCCTTCGGCAGGACGAACGCCCTGGAAGTCTTTATGGGACTCAGGAACCAAATCATTCAGCCCTATCTAGATCGGTTCGTAGTGGTCTTCATCAATGATATCCTTGTGTACTCTATGTCCGAGGAAGAGCACGCGAGACACCCGAGGATGGTTCTGGACACACTCCAAGTGCACCGATTGCCTTGGAAACTCTCGATGTTTTAGTTCTGGATATAGGAGGTCCACTTTCAAGGACACGTTATTTCAGCAGATGGTGTGGCAGTGGACCCAGCCAAGGTGGAGGCAGTGCTAGCATGGAAGCCACCCTGGAGCGTGATTGAGGTGCGAAGTTTCCTTGGGTTGGCGGGCTACTATCGAAGATTCATTCTTGATTTCTCCAGGATTTCAGAACCCATGACATCTTCGACCCGAAAGGGGCAGCCTTTCGTGTGGACCGAGAGATGCCAGCAGGCTTTCCAGCAGTTGAGACAGAGTCTGATGAGCGCCCCGATCTTGAGATTACCGGAGGAGGGTGTCAAGTACGTAGTGTTCTGCAACACATCAGGAATCGTGCGTCGTTGTGTCTTGATGAAAAGGGAAGCAGTGATTTCTTATGGATCACGTCAGTTGAGGACACACGAGCAAAGCTATGCGACCCATGAGATTGATTTGGCTGTGGTGGTCTTCGCGTTGATGATGTGCCAACACTACCTGGTGGGTGAGAGGTTTACCATCTACTATGATCACAAAAGTCTCAGATATATATTTTCTCAGAAGGATCTGAATTTGAGACAATGACGATGGCTTGAGTTCCTTATGGATTATGAAATTGAGATCATTTAAACACCTGGGAAGGGGAACATTATAGCAGATGCTCTCAGCAGGAAATCCAGTTCACAGTTGCTGGGTGAGGTGACAAGGCAGTTAGCCTCCTTACATTTATCCTTCATGGATAGAGATGTGGGAATTTACCTTCAGTCGATGGTTGTTACCCCTCCACTCTTACTGCGAGTCAAGGAATATCATTGCAAGGATGCTAGCTGTGAGACTCTACGTGCTCAAATATCCACGGGTGATGCTGCCGAGGGATATTCAGAAGGTGGGGAGCATGTTGTTATTTTCATAGGGCGCCCAGTAGTACCAGTGACGTTGCGGGAGGAGGTTATGAGGGAGTTCCATATATCTCCTTGGGTGATGCATCCAGGCGTGGAAAATATGTACCAGGACCTCCGACGTTAGTTCAGGTGGCCAGGAATGAAGAAGAGTGTGGAAGAGTTTGTTTCTCAGTGCCTTACTTGTCAGCAATTAAAGGTTGTGCAGCAGGTGCCAGCAGGTTTGGCTCATCCCCTTGAGGTTTCCGAGTGGAAGTAGGATGGGATAACCATGGACTTCGGGATGGGTTTACGATGTACGTCCATGGGACGCGATGCCATCTGGGTGATTGTTGATCGACGAACCAAGTTGGACCACTTCTTTAACATATGGAAGTAGAGTTCAGTAGAGAGCATGGGACACCTCTACGTGTAGGAGATAGTTCAACTTCATGGAGTGCCATCAATGATCGTCTCATATTGTGATGCTCATTTCACATCCCGGTTGTGGATGGGATTGTAGGATGATTTTCAGACATGGTTACGCTTGAGCACAGAGTATCATGCCCTGACTGATTGCTAGACAGAGCCAACCATCCAGGTTCCAGAGGATATGCTTCAAGCCTGCATACTTGACTTAGGTCTTATATGGGAGGATCACCTACCACTGGTGGAGGTTTCTTACAACAACAGTTATCATTCCACTATTGGTATGGCACCATTAGAGGCTTTGTATGGGTGACCAAGAAGGTCACCACTTTGCTGGACTGACCTAGGAGAGTCAGCACTCATGGGCCCAGAAATGGTGAGAGCAACTACAGAGAAGGTACAAGTCATCCAGGAGCAGATGAAGACTACACAGGGTCGAAAACGTCTTATGCTGACAGGAGGCAGAGGCCCTTGGAGTTCAAGGAGGGAGACCTTGTGTTCCTTCGGGTCTCACCTCGACGGGGATTGGGAATATTCGGCCTAGGCGGAAAGCTATCTCCGATGTTCATTGGCCCTTTCCAGATTCTGAGAAGAGTTGGTGAGGTGGCGTATCACTTGACTCTACCTCCTAAGATGGACCGGGTACACATTGTCTTCCATGTGTCATAGCTGCGGAGGTACGTGCCTGATCCATTGCATGTTATCAACTGGGGAGAGCTGGACATCGATAATGGAGCGACCATTGCTGAGTACCCAGTGGAGATCGATGATCGGTTGGAGAAGATCCATTGTGGGCGAGCTATTCCCTTGGTGTGTGTCTGGTGGCAGCACATGAATCTCCAGGAGAGCACGTGGGAGGGGGAGGCTAAGATAAGTGTGCAGTACCCACATATTTTGAGTAAACATTGTTTTGGAATTTTGGGGATGTAAAATCCCTAAGGTGGGTGTGATGTAATGTCTCAGATTTTTTTCCATGCTTTATTTTTTAATAATATGTGGGAATTATTTCAAGACTAGTCTTCCAGATGGCGTGCAGTTCCAAGGCCCGGTAAGCCCAGAACAAATGTTTGAATTTAATTAAATAATTAAATTGCGTGCACATGTGGTTTTCCTGAAAGGGTGGAATAACTCATGAACATGATCCTGGATTGGAAATCTGAGGGCACCGTTGCGTCCAGAGCAACGAGTTTACCCTAGAAGATACCTAACATCTGCTAGCGCAGGTCAGTGGAAAAATCTGGTTTTTGGGCATAACCGTAATAAAATATTTTATTTAAAATATTTTATTTAAATCCTTGTTGTAGAGAAATACATATTTTCAATTTTAAAAAGAGATTTCCCAGGGGATTAGGGTTACTTTTCTCATTACCATGAATCTCCCTGGAGTGCTCTGGAAAAAACCTCCCAACGTGGTGATTGTGTTCTTGACGAGCTTCGCCGGCGACGACAACACAGCGACTGGATCATCACCAACGGATGCCGCAGAACCAAGGTAGGATGTTTGTTTTTTATTTTTCTTTCCCCGTTCATGATTCCTATGATGAATGCGGTTTAATCTAAGAACTAATTATCCCACTGATCGATCATTTTGCGGGCGGGTGTGATTTGGAGTTTTATCGAGAAATCAATTACTTGATATTTATAATCTATTGATTGTTGTGGTTTTGATCTAATGGAAATGAACCGGGATTGTCACGAACAATGATCAAGGTTCGTCCCCCTTTTTCGATTCTTTGTATTTTCTCCCTCATGTTCTTCGTTGCATTCTACACGTTCTTGGAGGAAATCGGTTGTTGTGCATTCGTTTGATGGCGCAACAATCCGAGATTATAGATCCAACCATGGAGCTATGTCATGGAGGTGCGATGATGGTTTCAGCGGAGGATTCGGAGCAGATATATAGATATGAGTTTTCGGGCGTTTTTTCTTCGTATTGATCGTTCAAGGTTTACGAATCGATTCAAGGACCTAAAAGAACCATTATGATGTTCGTATGATGAAACGAACCAACCCCTACAGTATCGGGACAAACGGATGAGGAACCTTGGATCCGGAGGATCAGCCACGGAGCGAGGAGGAAGATAGTGTTTCTTGAAAAATCCCGACTACACGACATGTAGTATGGGTTACACGGAATGTGTTAGTCAGCAGACCACCTGGCGTGTGCTCTAGGAGTATACGGACACGGGTTGGGTACACGGCCAAGGACACGATAGGTATACCCCTCCCCAGCCAGACCCAGCCAGATACATGGGATACCCCATGTGCTGGTACATGGGCATGCGACACGGACAAGAGACCGTGTAAGGGCACATGGCCAGCGTAAACGAAGTGAGCCCCAAGTGCTCAGACATGACATGTGATTCTTCTACACGCCATGTAGTTACTTTCTATCCAATAAGCCGAATGACATGGGCCGTTTACACAGGCATTACCCAGAGTCAAAGAACACGGTGTGTGATCCTTATACATGTTGTGTAGTTGGGATTTACACAGCTTGGACGGATGACGTGAGCCGTTTACACGGGAAGTACCTAGGGTCAATGAACACGGCGTGTAACCATACTACATGTCATGTAACCTATCTTAAATGTCTTCAGCCACTTGTCTTCTGTGACATGGACTAGCTTTCTTAGGGTTCGTCCCCTTAGTCTTTCTCATGGAGGTTTTCAGTATAATTTCCTACATACAAGATTATGATCCCTTCAGTATGACCTCATGAATAGAGTTATCACAATACCCTCTGTGAGACTTGGAGTCAGATCCTCTATTCATTCCTGGAACCCTAGGTAGAGTTCTTGGTATCGACGTGACCATCTTTACCCCGGTGCCGATCCTTTGCTTAGCGGATTAGCTCATACTGAGTTGTCGGAATCACCCAATCACTTGGTTGCGATCTTCATCAGAGCATCATGTTCTAAAAGTTCTTGTGGGGTGTGTTCTCCCGAAATGAGTACTTCATGTCTCTCTCTATAGACCTAGGAGTGTTTTCTCCCGGTTGCATGCTTAGTAGAATTTTCGAGCTGGATCTTAGTGGTGGTTTCGCAATGGTCTATCGTGTATGAGTATATCTAGATATTCTTGTCATATGTTCTGTTAACATATACTCTGTAGAGCTGATTATATCTTTCCTTTTTGGGTTTTCCCATGTTGTATTCCTTGGTGGCTTCGGGGTGTCCTACTGGGTATTGTTATACTCACCCCTGTAGCGTCTTTGCCCACACGTGTCATGTCTTGTGCAGAAGAGCGAGCCTTTGACATAATTCTCAGCGGACCACGACCAGACGGTGCTCAGTGAGATCAGACAGGACAAGGTGTGTTCCTACAGCTACAAATTGCAGTCCCAGTACCTTTCTTTACAGATTTGACTTTGGTGCAGAGTCTCTTTTGGTGTGCTTGTACATTTGGCCCAGGGTTTTACATTACTGTACTTTACCTTCCTGTCGTATTCTGTTGGTTGGGATTTTAGTGTATGCATGCTTTTCCATTTTTAGTAGTTTTTACTTTTCCTCTTTGTGGTCTTGGAGATGTGTGTGCGTGTGTACAGGTTTATAGGCACTACCTCCCATGTTAGTAGCATGCCTACTCAGTGGTAGTCACCAACCACTGGCCTATTGGAAGCGGGCTTGGGGAGTTGTGGCCCGGGCCCCACTGGGACGGGTCGTGATAGAGTGGTGTCAGAGGTGGTCTGTTCTACCTTAGGACAGAGAGTCTTTGAGTTGGTTTGGGGAAACAGTGTTATGTTTTTTGAGTTCGGCTTTCAGGCCAGGGACCCCAGTGTTGGTGCGGGCGGCCGACGTATCCATACACCAGACTCTGATAACTTTCTTTTCAACTCAAAACATGTGAACACTAGTTTTAGGGGGGGGAAATAATGGTACATGCATCATATATGAATGGGTTGTGGTTTCCATGTCCTTCTTTCTTCATCTCTCCAGATATACTCACTGATGGTGGAACATCTTGTTTTATTATAGGATGCCTCCGCAATGCGCACCCACTAGGATCCAACAGCTCGATCACGAGGATGACCCCATCAGTGATGAAGCCTCGATATAGGGACCGAATCCCACGATTTTACCATCAGGTGGTGTTCCAGTTATCCCGCCACCTATAGGGCAGTGTTTAGTTCTTGTTATACCAGTGGAGGAGGAGCGCAGGCTGAGCGCCCTCCACGAGTTTCAGAGATAGAGACCCCTCAGGTTTCGAGGTCAGCATGACCCTCAGGCAGCAGAGGACTGGCTTGAGGCAGTGGCTAGAGTCTTCCGTTTGTTCAGGACACCAGCAGGTCAGATGGTGATCTTGGCAGCGAGCCTCTTGCAGGGCTCGGTGGGGTGATGGTGGAGTTTGGTTATTCAGACTCACGATGAGGCGACTCTTGTGTGGACAGAGTTTTAGTATCTCTTCAGAGAGGAGTTTTCAACAGTTACCCTTAGTGTAGTACGTATAGTGGAGCTTCTTCAGCTCTAGTAGGGAACCATGACGGTGGCTGACTATTCATCGAGGTTTACCGACCTCTCGTGGTACTCGATGGATATGGTCAGAGATCAGTACTTCAGAGCTTGGACTTTTGATTAGGGCCTGCGCAGAGCTATCTGAGCTAGCATCATCCCTATGAGCATTCCTACTTATGCTGGGGAACTCGAGTGGGCTTTGGTGGTCGAGAGCTTCTTGGCAGAGCAGAGACAGTCGGCAGTTGTCAGTAGTGAGCGAGCAGGAGCAGAGACCTCGGAAGCAGGGAGCCGATGTCAGGGACCCAGGCATGGGAGAAGTTTTCAGAGGAGATCCCAGGATAGGGGATCTATCGTACAAGGTTCGCAGGGCGCATCCCACCAGCCTCGAGAGAGGCGATGCTACTCATGTGATGGTAGGGGACATCTCGCTTGAGATTGTCCGACCCGCCATACTACTAACACAGGTGTAGTGGATGGACCACCGAGTCAGAGGGAACGTGTGGAGCAGACATATCCATGGGGCGACGGACGTGGTAGAGGAACTAAGAGAGCAGCTGGAGGGGGTCGTCGTTTTGACCTTTTACTACCACCACCCCTAGGAGGTCAACCCTAGGCTCAGGGTGCTGGTGGACAGAGGCAGGGCAGCTGCAGGCGGCAGAGGGTTATTACCCAGGTACTCCCAGAATGATTAGAGGTACAATCTGTGTCACTTCTACTTTGGCTACCGTACAGATAGACACAGGTGCTAGTCATTCCATTATGGTTTCTTATCTTGTTTGAGACCTTGAGATTCCAGTTGAGCTGTTGACTTGACCCTTACACTTTGAAACACCGACTGGAGAAGATTAAATGATCACAAACATTTGTAGATAGTGTGAACTGACCCTTGGAGGTGAGAGTTTCGGTTGGAACCTCTTGGTTGTAGTGTCGAGGCCTTACGATATCATTCTTGGTATGGATTGGTTATCCACAGTTCATGCCCAGATCGACTGTTTTAGGTGAAGGGTGTGGTGTGTCTGCAGTGATAGAATGAGGTTCTATTTTGTTGGTGAAAGAGAGACCCATGCATCGCAGGATGGACTCGTGCGTAGGAAGGTGAAAATGATATCCAATCAGTTGGCATGCCTAGACCTTTGTCCAGTAGATGTCACGAGTTTCTAGAATCCAGATGTAGTGGCTGAGTATGATGACACCTTTCTAGAGGATGTCCCCAGACTACCTCCTCGTCGGGAGATAGATTTCTGCATTGAGTTGCAAACCTGTGACGACACCGATATCAACATCAGCATATCTGATTCCTCATATAGTGCTTCGTGAGCTGAGGGTGTAGCTGGAAGACTTGCAGAAGAAGGGATTTGTGAGACCCAGTGTTTCACCCTGGGTGGCCCTAATGCTATTTTCCAAGATTGCAGATGGATGCTTGAGGCTATGTGTGGATTACCGCACTTGAATCAGGTGACTATGAAGAAATGGTATCCACTACTGAAAATCGATAAACTATTCAACTAGTTAAGAGGGGTACGGTGGTTCTTGAACGTTGATCTACGGTCAGGATATCATCAGTTGCGGGTACATGATGAGGATGTACCGAAGACGGATTTCAGATATCGCTATGGTCACTATTAGTACTTGGTGATGCCCTTCGGCATGAAAAACACCCCGGAAGTGTTTATGGGACTCATGAACCAAATCTTCTAGACCTATCTGGATCGGTTTGTAGTGGTCTTCATTGATGATATCCTTGTGTACTCTACGTCCGAGGAGGAGAAAATGAGACACCTGAGGATGGTTCTGGACTCACTCCGAGAGCACCTATTGTATGGGAAACTCTCTAAGTGTCAGTTCTGGATACAGGAGGTCCACTTTCTGGGACATGTTATTTCAGACGATGGTGTGGCAGTGGACCCATCCAAGGTGGAGGCAGTGCTAGCATGGAAGCCAACATGGAGCTTGGCGGAGGTACGAAGTTTCCTTGGGTTGGCGGCCTAATATCGGAGATTCATTCTTGGTTTCTCCAGGATTTCAGCACTCATGACAGCTTTGACCCGAAAGGGGCAGCCTTTCATGTGGACCGAGAGATGCCAGCAGGATTTCCAGTAGTTGATACAAAGTCTAACGAGTGCCCCGATCTTGAGATTACCAGAGGAGGGTGTCGAGTACGTAGTGTCCTATAACTCATAAAAACCGGGCTTGGTTGTGTCCTGATGCAGAGGCAAGTGGTTATTTCCTATGGATTAGGTCAATTAAGGCCACACGAGCAGAACTATGCGACCAATGATTTTGAGTTTGCAGCGGTGGTCTTCACGTTGATGATGTGGAAGAACTACCTAATGGGCGATCCGTTTACCATCTACTCTAATCATAAAAGTCATAGATATATATTTTCTCAGAAGGATCTGAATTTGAGACTAAGACGATGGCTTGAGTTCCTCCAGGATTACGACTTTGAGATCATTTACACACCTGGGAAGGGGAACGTTTTGGCAGATGCTCTCAGCAAGAAATCCAGTTCGCAGTTGCTGGATGAGGCGATTAGGCAGTTGACCTCTTTAAAGATATCCTTCGTGGATAGAGATGAGGGAGCTTACCTTCAGTTTATGGTTGTTACCCCTCCACTCTTACAATGAGTCAGGGAAGCACAGCATGAGGATGCTGGCTATGAGACTCTACGTGCTTAGATATCTGTGGGTGATGTTGCTGATGGATATTTAGAATGTAGGGAGCACACTGTTCTTTTCAGAGGGTGCCCAGGAGTACCGGTGATGTTGTGGGAGGAGGTTCTGAGGGAGTTCCATACATCTCCATTGGCGGTGCATCCAGGCATGGAAAAGATGTACTAGAACCTCCAACGTTAGTTCTGGTGGCCAGGAATGAAGAAGAGTGTGGCAGAGTTTGTTTCTTGGTGCCTTACTTGTTTGCAATTAAAGGATGAGCACTAGGTTCCAGCAGGTTTGGCTCAGCCCCTTGAGGTTCCAGACTAGAAGTGGGATGGGATATCCATGGACTTCATGACTGGTTTACCACGTACGTCCAGGGGACACGATGACATCTGGGTGATCGTTGATCGACTCAACAAGTTGGACCACTTCCTAGCCATATGGGAGCAGAGTTCAGTAGAGAGCATGGTACGCCACTACGTACATATGATAGTTCGACTTCATGAAGTTCCATCAAGGATTATCTCAGATCGTGATGCTCGTTTCACATCATGGTTTTTGAAGGTATTGCAGGAAGATTTTGGGACTCAGTTACGCTTGAGCACAGCGTTTCCTCCCTCGACTAATGGTCAGACAGAGCTGACCATCCAGGTTCTATAGGATATTCTTCGAGCCTGCATACTTGACTTCAGTCTTATATGGGAGGATCACCTACCACTGGTGGAGTTTTCTTAAAACAACAGTTATCATTCCACTATTGGTATGGCACCATTTGAGGCTTTGTACGCGCGACCATGTAGGTCACCACTTTTCTGGACTGACCCAGGAGAGTCAGCACTCATGTGCCCAGAAATGGTGAGAGCTACTACAGAGAAGGTGCAGGTCATCCAGGAGAAGATGAAGACTGCACATAGTCGGAAAAAGTCATATGCTTACAGGAGGTGGAGGCCCTTGGAGTTCGAGGAGGGGGACCTTATGTTCCTTCAGGTCTCACCTCGACGGGGATTGAGGAGATTTTGCCGAGGCAGAAAGCTATCTCCGAGGTTCATCGCCCCTTTCTAGATTTTGAGTAGAGTTGGCGAGGTGGCGTATCGCTTGGCTCTACCTCCTCAGATGGACAGGGTACACACCGTCTTCCATGTGTCGCAGCTGCGGAGGTACATACAAGATCAATCACACATTATCGACTGGAGTGAGCTGGACATCGATGATGGAGCGACCTTTGCTGAGTACCCAGTGCAGATCAAGGATCAGCAAGAGAAGATCCTTTGCGGGTGAGCTATTCCCTTGGTGCATGTCTGGTGGCAGTACGAGAATCTCTAGGAGGGCACATGGGAGCGGGAGGCTGAGATACGTGTGCAGTACCCACATCTTTTGAGTAACCCTTGTTTTGGCTTTTCGGGGACATAAAATCCCTATGGTGGGTGTGATGTAATGTATCAGATTTTTTCCATGATTTATTTTTTAATAATATTTTGGAATTATTTTGAGACTAGTCTTCAAGACAGCATGCAGTTCCGAGGCCTGGTAATCCCGGAACAAATGTTTGAATTTAATTAAATAATTAAATTGAGCGCATGTGGTTTTCCAAAAACTGTGGAATAACTCTTGAATGGGTTTCCAGATCGGAAATCTGAGGGTGTCGTTGCGTCCAGAGCAGCAGGTTTACCCTATATGAGACCTAACATCGGCTGGCATAGGTCGGTGGCAAAATCTGGTTTTTGGTCGTAACTGTAATGAAATATTTAATTTAAAATATTTTATTTAAATATTTATTGTAGAGAAATATCTATTTTCCTTTTTAAAAAGATATTTTGCATGGGATCAGGGTTTCTTTTCTCATTACCATGAATCTATCTGGAGAGTTCTGGAGAATACCTCGAAACGTGGCGACAGTGTTCTTGACGAGCTTCACCGGCGACGATGACACGATGACGAGATCTTCACCAACGAACGCCGCCGAATCTAGGTAGGATGTTTTTTTATTTTAATTTCCCCGTTCTTGATTCCTACGATGAAGATGGACTAATCTGCCAACCGATTAGCCTGTGGATCGATCGTTTTGTGGGCGGGTGTGATTTGGGGTTTTATCGGGAAATAAATTACTTGAGATTTATAAACTATTTATTGTGGTGGTTTTGATCTAACAACTATGAACCCAGATCAACATGAAAAATTATCAAGGTTTGTCCCTATTTTTCGATTCTTCGTATTTTCTCCCTCGCATTCTTTGTTGTGTTCTATGCATTATTGGAGGAAATTGATCGTTGCGCATTTGTTTGTTGGCACAACGATCCGAGATTGTAGATCCAACCCCTAAGGGATTTTACGGAGGTGCGAAGATGGTTTAGGCAGATGATTCGAAGCGGATCGAGAGATATGAGTTTTTGGTAATTTTTCTTCAGATGGATCATTCGAGGATTATGATCTGATTCAAGTACCAAAAACACTCATTACGGTGTTCATATAATGAAACAAACCAACCCCTGGAGTATCAGGACGAACAGATGAGGAACCGTGGATCCGGTAGATCAGCCGCGGCGTGAGGAGGAAGATGGCGTTTCTGAAAAAATCCCAACTACACGGCGTGTAGTATGGGCTACACGGCGTGTGTTCGTCGGCAGACAACCTGGCGTGTACTCCAGGAGTACACAGACACGGGTTGGGTACACGGCCAAGGACACAACGTGTATACCCCTCCCTGGCCAGACCCGACCAGATACATGGGATACCCCATTTGCTGGTACATGGGCAGGCGACACAGACAAGAGACCGTGTACGGGCACATGGCCAGCGTACACGGAGTGAGCTCCAGGTGCTCGAACACCGTGTGTGATTCTTTTACATGTCCTATAGTTACTTTCTATCCAACAAGCCGAATGACACAGGCTGTTTACATGGGTAGTACTCAGAGTCAAGGAACACGGCCTGTGATCCTTCTACACACCGTGTAGTTGGGTTTTTCATAGCTTGGAAGGATGACGCGGGCCGTTTACACGGGCCATACCTATGGTCAAGAAACACGACGTGTAACCATACTACACACCATGTAACCTATCTTAAATGGCTTGAGCCACTTTTCTTCTGTGACATGGACTAGCTTTCTAAGGGTTCGTCCCCTTAGTCTTTCTTCTGAAGGTTTCCGGTATCATTTCCTACATACAGGAGTATGATCCCTTCAGTAGGACCTCATGAATTGAGTTGTTTGAATCCCCTCTATGAGACTTGGAGCCAGATCCTCTATTCATTCCTGGAACCCTAGGTAGTGTTCTTGGTATCGACGTGGATAACATTACCTGGGTGCCGATCCTCTACTTAACAGATTAGCCCAGACTAAGTTGTCGGAATCACCCCATGACTTGGTTGTGATCCTCATCTAAGAATCATGTTCTCAATGTAATTATGGAGTGTGTTCTACCAGAATGAGTACTTCATGTCTCTCTCTTCAGACCTAGGAGCGTGTTCTCCCGGTTGCATGCATAGTGGAATCTTCGAGCTGGATCTTAGTAGTGGTTTCACAATGGTCGATCGTGTATGAGTATATCTGGATACCCTTGTTATATGTTCTGTAAACATATACTGTAGAGCTAAATGTATCTTTACTTTGTGGTTTCTCCCTTGTTTTATTTCTTTGTGGCTTCGAGGTTTCCTACTGGGTATTGGTATACTCACCCATGCACGGGCATTGCTCGCACCTGTCGTGTCTTGTGCAGCCGAATGAGACTTTGATAGGATTCTAGGTGGACGAGGAATAGATGGTGCTCAGTGAGATCAGACAGGCTGAGGTGTGTTCCTACAGCTACATATTGTAGTCCCAGTACCTTTCATTACAGGTTGGAATTTGTTATAGACTCTATTTTGGCGGGCTTGTACTTTTGGCCCATGATTTTACATTAATGTACTTTACATTCCTATCATACTCTATTGGTTGGGATTTTAGTGTATGCATACATTTCCATTTTAACTAGTTTTTACTTTTCAGATTTGTGGGCTTGGATATGTGTGTGCATGTGTATAGGTTTATAGGAAATTCCTCCCACGTTTCTAGCATGCCTACATGGTTCTAGTCACCAGCTCCTGGCCTATTGGAGGTGGGCTTGGGGAGTTGTGGCTCGGGCCCCACTAGAACGGGTCGTGATAGTCGTCGCCTCCACGTTAGGACCCCCAGGTCCCCCAGATGCAGTGATTGAAGTGAATCCTGATTAATGGATACCATTGGTTGAATACCTTCAACACAGTAATCTCACGACAGATCAGACTGATCGTGAGTGAATCCAATTCTATGCATTATTTTTTACCCTCCAAAGTGGTATTGGTCTTGAGAAGATCCTCTAAAAGTGTGGGTTTTATGGTATTCTCTTCTGTTGCATCCAAAGAGTTGAGATTTCCTAGGTCATGAAAGAGGTTCATGCGGGTTCTTTCGATTCCCATCAGAGTGGGTTGAAGCTATCTCACCAGATCCGGAGACTAGGGTATTTTTGGCCCTCTATGATCAATGTCTGTATTGAGTTTCCTAAGAGGTTAAACATGTTCCAAATTAATGATATCATTGTGCATAGGCTGCTAGAGCCTCTCCAAACTACCATGTAATCTTGGCCCTTTGTAGTCTGGGGACTTGATGTTGTGGGACCATATTCACTGGAGACAGCTCGCCTGTGTTTGTTCATCCTGACTACTACAAATTTATTTTCCATGTGGGTAGAAGTGGTTCCTCTCAAGGAGGTCAAGGCTCGTTCCATCATTGATTTTGTGAGATCCATCATTATTTACCTATTTGGATTCCCTCATGTTGTTCTCACTGATAAGAGAACCAACTTCTGGGTGGCCAAGTTGAAAAAGCAGTATACCAAGTACAACATCCATTCTAACCATACCTCCCACTACCACATGAAAGAAAATAGACAGATCGAGGCATTCAACACGACTATCTATAAAATTTTGCAGAAAATGGTTGGTGTGAACAAGAAGAGTTGGTCGAACAAGCTCCCCAATTCCCTCTGAGGTTATAGGACTACGAGTCGTAATTCCACCCAAGTGACCCCATATTCTTTGGTGTACGGAACAATGGCTGTCCTGACGATCGAGATTCAGGTGCCTTCATTACGCATAGTGGTCTATGACCATCAGGTTCTAGATAAAGTAGCTACACTCCGCCTAGATGAATTGGAAGCACTTGATGAGAATAGGCTTCATGCCCTGCAAAATCTGGAAAGGTACCACAATAAGATAGCTAGAGCCTTCAACCAGAACGTTCACCTCCGCTCCTTCCTGCAAGGAGATTTGTTATTGTCCTTCAGGACACTAATGATACCTGGTAGGAAACCACCCATGTTGGAGCCCAAATGGGATGGACCATTCGTTGATTACAAGGTTTTCCCCAATAGTGCATTCTCTCTGGTAACCATGGATGGTGAGCGTATAACTCTTCCAAACAATTCCAAATTCCTCAAAGAAATAATTTTCCTGATCTAGCCAGGTCCAGCATATCCCTAAACTATTTGGTCTTGTACGACCATAAACTAAATGTCATCTCACCAGACGCTAAATTGCATGGTCCCACACGACCTTAAAATGTCGGGTCCGACATGACCCTAAACTACCCAATCCTACATGACATTAAATTGTAAAATGTCCCGCATGATATTAAAATATATGTCATCCTATAAGATGTTAAACTTCACCCATAGAACTTCATAAGACTTGATTCCCATCCACATGGGATATGTAGGAATGCTCAGACATTTCATCTTGAGTCCAGCCCCCAAGCTATTTTCATTGACTATTCCCCATGGTGGTATTTCTCTTTGAGGATCCTTACATGGCGTAGTGTAGGCCTCTTTGGCCCCACTCATGCCAGGATTATGATGGTCGCACCACGTGCCCCTTCATCATTATTCTATCCTCCCACATCCTCAATACACGCCGCTAAACTGCATGGCTTTCAAGAACTACATATGGATTGATTCTAATCCTCATGGGATACATAGGAACACCCAGACATTTCGTCTGTCAGCCCAGCCCGATCTTCAAGAATCTCCCCTCGGTCCGGAACACAACGTGTGGCGCAGGCCTCTGCCCCAATTGATGTCAAATCTTTCTTGATCCTACCATACATCCCACCCCATGGAGACTTTCACCTCTTTCACCACCTTGGTCTATGTTGAAATGTATGGGAACATCTATGCTTTACTCACTCTTTTGATTGAGATATAATTATCATTCACATACAAAAGGACCCCTGACTGGCATGGATGCTCAGCCCAAGGGCCCTCTGACAATTACAAGCCAAAGTCCTATAGTATTACGAATAAAAAATTTATATAGGTCCCGCGTTGCGAATACGGTCAGTGGTTGACACTCATGTATTCCCCAGTTCAGTTCACACAGTAACGAAACATTATTTCGAACATGGTTAGTAGATATCCTTTTCCATTGAAACCTCCCCCATATGTAAAAAATATTGAGTGTCTTGGTTCATTATGCCCCACTATATCTTTGAGCTGTGGTCCCCCTCGGGTGAAGCCAGCTATCAGACCATTATATCATGGGGAATTCCAAGTTGTTCTCCTTTTTTCCCATAATGAGCATTGATCACGTGGGCTTAGGATCTATGATAATGAAAATTTCAACATGAGAGTTCATATGGGTACAGTTGGCTGGGATGCCCAGCCTCATATCCCTTGACCCTTTTATCCCCTTGGCCCATGTTATCATTTAGGATACTACGGTGTGGTATGGACTAACATCTTTATTCAGGTAGGTCTATTTTTCCATGACCCAAACATCCCCATGAGACATTCATCCTTCAGTTATCATACTTTCCACGAGTGTAGGCCCCTCCATGCTTTGCAAGCCCCATCATTTGGGTTCATATATGTTTTCATATCAAAATGTACCCCTTACTGGCATGAATTCTCGGTCCAAGGGCCCTCCTACCATTACGGCCAACATCCTCGAGGATTACAAGAAAAAAATTGAAAAAACTCCTTTGATGTAAATACGGTCAGTGGTTGATGCTCAACTATTTTCCCTGACCGCTGGTCCCGTAGGGATGGATGATGTGTTGTGAATCTGGACAACAGTTGGTCTCTATCATCACTACCACTTTTAAAAAAGGCTTCCATGGTCTATGCTCTATGACCTTAAACTAAGATCACTATCATCCTCACTACAATACGTTAAACTACAATCTGGCCATGACATTCTATCCATGGCCTTCTCGGGCCCCTGGCCCATGCTCTCACATAGTATTTTATGGTGTGGTATGGTATTATGTCATCATTCACATCGGGTTACTCACCATTCCGTACACAACCCATGTTGGGGTATCCTGACCTTATTTGCGTCCTTGCTGCATGATGGTAAACTGAACATCACCTTTCAAGAACTACGTATGGATTGATTCCCATCATCATGGGATATGTAGGACCACCCGAACGTATAGTCTTTAGGTGTATCCCCATCTCTCAGAGGTTTCCCTATCATCTAGGCCCCTTAGCCTGCATTCATCAAGGGAGATGGATATATGGTGTGGTATGGGCTTACACCCTTATTCAGGTCGGGTTTGTAACCACCATGCCATGTACCTCTTTATCTTGAGAGTTCTCCATCCCCTTGTTCTATACACATCTTTTTACATCGGCAGCTCTCATTTGAGCCCCTCGGCCCTCCTTAGTGAGTCACCATTTTTCCCAATATTACTCTGGTTCACCACCTCGAGTTTCAGAATCTACTCGGATCTGCTTTCACCCACCTTCAAGGCTTAGTGCTCCCCTTCATTAGGGCTTCCATCATCTTTAACATCCAATGGGACCACCAAATGGCATGGATGCTCAGTCTAAGGTCCCTCCTACCATTACGGGCCAACGTCCTCTAGGGTTTCGAAAAACAAATTGATACATGTCCCGCATTGCAAACACGCTCATCGGTTGATGCTCATTTTTTGTTCCCATTTCAGGTCACACGATATGGATACTATGTTTCGAACTTGGTCAACAATCATCCTCCATCATCACACCAACCCCATTAAGCCCAATGTATCAATCACATGATTCACATCATTTTCCACCCCATCATGTCTATAGTTTAATTTCGACACTCTTGGTACTATCCCTCAGTGCACATTTTCCCATTAGGAGGAAAAAACCATGGTAAGGCGTTCTTCGGGGCTCCACGCCGATTCGTCCCGTACATACATTCCATGTATTACCAAGACCTCTTCTACCTTTTTTTGCACACCGAGCTCGACTCATGTGGGATTAAGGATTGGATCAATGTCTACACTTATTTGGAAGAGTTCCACTTCTCCATGGTTCAAGATTTAAGACCTTAAACTAAGATCTATTCATATTTCCACTCTTTGATAACTACATACATCTTGATTCAAATTCTCATGGGATGCATAGAAACACCCGATCATCTCATCTTCAGGTCTATCTCAACTGAGATCTAGTCTCTCCTACTTCCTACCCTTTATCCTCTTTTGGAACCTAAGACCAATGTTTATTTCTTGGAATCGTGCGATGTGTGATGTGGACCTCATCCTCATTCACATCAGGTACACATTACCGTATAGTGCACACTCTTGCTTTAGCCTCATTTCTCTTATATCTTTACTGCACGACGTTAAAAGTGCATGGCTTGGTCCCATCACTTGACCCTAAACTGTTACATTATCGTCCTAGATGCACGATGAAAAACAGAATTGCATCGTGATGTCCTCACCAAGACGACACCATGTTTGGTATTGCTCATCCACCATACAATTTTTCAATGCCTGTATATGGATTTATTCTTGTGGCGATTCCTGGACTTGCTACTCTAGGTCCATCACTTCCCCAAAAAAACATCCATTCACCCTAAAGGACAAACAAGACCCATCAAATGCTGCTTCTTTTAGTGCGAGGGCTAGACCCACACAAACTTTTTATCTCTCGCACTGGTACCTTACCATGACACCTTGAGACTTACATGTGTCTTGATTCCCATCTGCATGGGATACGTAGAACTTCCGGTGCATTTTTGCCTCAGGTCCATCCCAACGTCCGTTTTTAGTCCCTCGACATGAACACCACTCCAAGGAACACATGGTGATTCAGACCCTAGGTCCTCATTCACGTAATGTTTCATAATTACCTAACCATGTGTCTTTTTCATTCCTTACAAACCTAAGACCCATCTTGGACCCATCATAATTTTCACCTTTGGTCCCATGACCCGAAAACCCTTCCTCTAAGGATACGTTGTGATCCGGACTCCAGGTCCTCATTCACGTCGGGCTTATAGCTACGTCACCTTGTACTCCCCTTTCAGGATCTCCCCTTTCACATTTTGTCCTACCATATGATGTTAAACTACATTGGTCCATATTTCCTCGATTCAAGACATTAAACTACAGTTCTACCCTGAATAAATTTAGGATTCCTCATGATAAACATAGGATGCACTAGTTTCCTTACTAGAGGGGATCCTCCCTACCAGTGTTGGTCTCAGACCAAGATGTGTTCACGAACTATGTTTGGCATGATTCACATCCTTATGGGATGTGTAGAGACACCCATGCTTTATGCCTCAGGTCCAGCCCCAGGAATCATAAGTCTTGTCCCCCTCTTTTTCGGCCCCTTGGCCTAAACTCTTTTGGGGAACCTTATAACTGCATCTTTACCTTGAACAAGATCCGGATGCACCATGGAAAGGTTGGGACGTGATAGATTCCTCTCTAGAGAGGTCCTGTTTTAACAAAGTAATCATCCATGATCGGATCAACATGCCCACAAAATGTGTTTTCATCATGGTGGTGTAATTCCAAGAGTGTTGGATTCCATTCAAACAACCCATCACTCTAACTTCCATGCATTGCATTCCCTCTATTTGGACCCTCATAATCTTTTATGTCTAAAAGGATCCCATAACATTATGTATGCTCTACCTATGGCTCACCAAATGTCCGGGGCTAACGTTCTGGAAGTCTAATGGATGACATTTCGAGTCAGTCCCTATGTTTCGAACATGGTCAATGATCGACCCTCATCGGTTGTCCCTATATCATGATAACATGACAAGGATACTATGTTTAAAACATGGTCAGAGGTTATCCTTCATCGTCATGCGACCCCCCACAGTGTTCCAAATCTTGGGTATCGTGATTCACAGTTTCCACTCACTTATGTTCAGATTGTTTCCCAATGCCTCTGGAGTTACCTCAGTCATGCGTTGGGGCACATTTGGGAAATGGAGATTTCTCTGTTTTGAGGAATTCCTCTTCCAGTTAGGACTCTTTCCTTTCTTCCTAGGAACCCTGACTAGTTGACCAAATCCCCAGATGTTCGAAGCATGATTTGTGCCCTAATATTTGGGCAAAGTAATAAGGTGACCATCCCATTTTTATCACGTCAGGCCCGACCCACGTGAGCTTAGGGAATGATCACTGGACACTCCACAAATGTCACAAGAATGCAACAAACCAACACAAATAATAGAACTCATGCATGTAGCTGCCATAAAATAATTGAAGCACGAAGGTATGTTCAAAAGTTACATGCATGACAACACCCGAGGATCGACCCCTCCCCTAGATGGGTTGACCCCGTCAAAAAAGCGGTGCAGATCCTCCACCCTATGGGTCGTAGCGTCCAGGATTTTCTACTAACTATTTAGCTCCCACTCCTCCTCGAAAAAAATGGGGCGCAACTCATCCACCACAACCCGGGCTCGCTCCACGCCGGTCCGGATCACTGTCATTTCCTCAGAGGCTTTCTTCATTCCCACTTCGGCCTCAGTCATCTAGTACTTCAATCATAATATTAGATCTGATTGGGAATTAAGGGAAGATGAGTGATTATATCCCCAAACCTGTAGTCATTGAACCTCATTTTCAGCCTCATAGAGCCTCTTGATATTCACTACATTCCTCCACTACCAACCCACACCGAGGCAACATTCATACTCCTGAATCTTCTCCGTTATAATATGTCAGATGAGAATGTGGGGACACTAGTCACCCACTCTCCCAGCACACAGTTCTCACAGTCATGAGTGAGGTCTATCCCTTTTGTCCACCCACTATGCTTGGGGGGTGTCATCACTGAAGCTCTTGATCAACTTCCATGATTGATGACAAAATATATTGTTATCCTATTCTTTAGAGGTCGTCTCATCCTAGCCGACATGATTGGAAGGCTCATATGCTGGGAACACCCCCAGGAACTCGTTACTAGGGGACGTATCTGGTTTTTGATCGAGCATGGTGGGACTTTTTCTATTTGATCAATCCTCATCATTGGATCCAACCTCAATAATCTCAGACTCATCCACACTGATGGTCCCACTGGTGATCAGTAGGGATGTAGTTCGATTAGGTTGGATATACGCCACAACAATCAGTGGAATTCACCGGAGAGAGGCACTACCAAGAGTACCAAATGACCTCACCAAGGAAACCCATGCTAGTTGAAGAACTGTGCATACCAAAAAGGCACATGAACATCAGTTAACATGGTCAAGGGATGACATTCATGAATTTGGTAGCGGAGACATACATAGATCGAATTCTCGGTCTCATTCTTGGGTTGATGCCATCGGGGCCCTGAGGCATTGACCTCCATATATTTTCAGAAGGTCTAAAAACTCTCGGGCCACCTCGGGTGTTCTGGGCTTGCCAGACGCACCGATCTCCATAACAGCGGGCATGGATCCCGAAGGCCCTACATCTGCAACCACTGCGGGATAAGAATGGTTTCTTTGTATGATGTCCTTCTACACCATTCAGATGTTAGTAAAGAGTCCAAAATGACCTAGAAGTAGACCCTAAACAAAGGGATTGGGTTTTTTACCTCAAGGGCCTCGGCTAAATCTTCAAGATCTAGTTCTTGATCCCCGACTTCTCCCTCATCCAATGGGCTCCCTCTACCAGACTCATCCACCTAGGAGAATTCGTCTGACTCTTCTGGTAGTGGAAAGTGCTATCTATGTTTAGTAGCTGACAACTGAGAAGGGACCATACAATTTGGAAACACCTTGACACAATCTGTCCTTGGATGTGGGGTCCCCCGAGTGTGCACAAAGTCCACCAGTTCTGCAAGGTATTGATACGCCTCCACCTATGACACCGCAAAGCCAACCCTTATAGGTCTTATCCTTGAAAAATCCATCCCGAGATAGTTTAGGTGTTTCCACATCTCGGATGGGCCGAGGAATACCCAATTGACTTCCCTGATGTATCAGGCCTCCGGGAAGACAACATTCTCCGGAATGTCTATATGGCGCTGCCGCTTCCCCAGAGCTTGGGAGGATATCCTACAGAATCATCTTGGTGGACTCCCCTTTGGATAAATCTGTTCTTCTAGGACCACTGGGTCCGCTACCACTACCAGATCTTCCACCACTTCCTCCCCTCAAACGGTGCGATTCTCACCGCCATGGATGCCCCACCACTATGGGATGTCCTTGCTGCCTTCTGTCCCAGATCCTCTGGTTGGGGTGGAATAAAATCATTGACCAGAACTATTGGATATGTCAGCATCTCCCCTGGGTAGTCCTCCACCCATCTTTGGGCATACTCTTTTACCAACACAAAGATAGGAGTAGGTGGAGGCAACTCATTCCAGATCTTCCCGTCTTCCCGTGTGAACATGATCCACATCTGCCTCATCACACACGGGTGTTCCTTGTAGAACATCCCCAAATAGACCTCTGGGGTCAGTCGCTGTATACACCTACATTTCCTGGAAAACTGGTGTGGGGTGTACGGCTCGCAGAGGCGCATACAATCCACTCTTTCCACCAGGACTCCACCTCGAAAGGCCAAGAGATAGGAACTGTGCTCTTCAGTTCCCTATCTTTCATCATTGAATACACATGTTGGCAGTGGAAACTGGTGAAAGATGAACTCCTCAACCTTCCACACCTGGTTCAGTACCAATGGCGTGGTCAGCTTGACTAGAAATCTCCTGGTGGCATTCAAGTTGTAGGGGTAGATGTTCGATCCTAGAGGGGTGATGGGGTTCAAATATTCATAGACCCCCCCTGCCATGTGCCGCTATCCACCAATACAGGAGGTGGAATGGCCCACATATCCTCTGTGGTCTCTTCCCCTCACTGATGTTCCATAACATTTTGTACATCTTGGCGATAATTGGGATCCTAAGGTTTACCCTCCCTACTGTATCCAACATGGATTCCATGATGAATGTCCTTGTTCGCATTCCCATGTTTGTATCCATCACAAGTAGGATCCAGCAGTAGATGAGAACTGTGATGAAATACGCTATCCTGACTACCGGTTACTACTCAGTGATGACACTGAACCCCCATGTCTTCCACTGGTTGTCCTCCAAGAATGTCCAGTACGAGTGCTCCTTTCCCCATTGGGCCCCCTTCAGGCAAGTCTGAGGACTCACTGAAAACTGCATGTCCCTGGGAATTTCAAGAACTACTTAAACCACCATCTGAAATGGATGTCTCTCACTTCTTCTTTGTTCTCTCTTGGCACCATCTCCATCAGTGTCATCGCTAGTGGCCGAATTTTCTCCAGATCCTCCCATGCCCTCATGACGAGGAGGAATACATCGTACATTTTCCCCTGTATCAGGACTCCCATGTTCTGGTACACATCCCACAAGCTAATTCCAACCTCCCCGTGGTGTAAATTGAAGGTATTGGTCCTCGATGACGACCTTCTCAACAACTCCATAATTAGATACTTTGGTTGATAGATGTGGAATTTAGAGGCCCATGCTGCCTCATATTGGCCCACTCTTCTCAGATCCGCCCCAAAAACCTCACACAAGGCACCTAGCTAGTAGGCCCAGGCCCAATCATCTTTGATGTTGGCACCCTGGAATAGGTCGAACTCTTTATACCATCCCTTTGACGGGTTCCTTAGAGACACCTTCAAGATCATTTGGTATAGAGGGGAGAGGGGATGTCTCCAGATACAATGTCTTCCCATCCATGTTCTTCAAGTGATTATTCAAGAAGTCGGTGAAAATAGGTGTGAAGTCCTCTCGGGCATGGCCGTCAACTGCCCGGAACCATTGGTACTGGCATGGCACACTCCAAAACCAGTAAGCGGGCTCATCCCTACTTGATTCAGGAATGAAGACATCATCCCTCAACCCAAATCCATACAAAGGAAACCTCTTACATTGTGGATAGTTCCTTTAGGTTGCCGTTAGTAGCTCTACCAAAGGTTCATGGCTGGAGAGGATTCTTATCAACTCCCCTAAACACATTCTATTTGCCATCTCCTCCCTTCAGGAAGCATCTTCATGGACCCCCTGGCAGCGTCCTGATGGGATATTCCATTTTAAGTTTGGGTGTTCTTTGGGTTTGGTTCACGAAGCTCATTCACAGAGCTTGTTCACAAAGCATATTCACAAAGTCATGCCTCAGCCTTCAAACACAAGTCACAAAGTACTCCAATATGAAGTCAAAGACTCGTTGTGTGCCGCTATGCAGAGCACCCAATTCGCGGAGAGAAATTATCGAGTACACGGAGCTTCGTGAATCGAGAGCGCTAAAAGCCAAAATTGCAGAGGAGAGAAAGGAAAAAAGAGAGGTCATCTCCCCTATTTATAGGTGAGGACCCATAGAGCTTCGCGGCGCATCCATACCACGCCGGGCATCGCGGCACGCCCAGCCTGACTGTCACATGTCCGTTTTGCAGGCATCGATTGCAAATCAGCTTCGAGAATGACCAAGGGATTTTGGAGATTGAACCTCAGACATTGACCATTGACTTATCCTTGAATCCAAGTATGTGGGGGGGGGGGGCATTTGTTGGGGCCAAAATTGTGGAATATGAATAAAAAATGGAAAGAATCAGGGGATGCCTCGCGAAGACCATTTGAGAAGCCCCCATGGCTCTATGGCCTTCGTGGAGCAAGGAGGCGGGCTCCTACACAATCCCATTTTACATTCATGAGCCCGCCGCAGATCATGGAGGTAGAATTCCCCGTGAACCCCTTTGATGTTCGCGAGCCCACCACAGAGCAAGGAGGCAGGATCCTCTGTGAGCTGATTTGATGTTCGAGACCTGTCCCGGAGCAAAATATATCTTTGCTCTGAGCGAGCTCTACTTAGTGGCACCTCTTGCCAATAAATACAGGGCTCCCCTAGAGTCCAATGGATGGATCGTCTGACCTTTCACCTTCATGGGTCTCAAATCATGAAGAAATTTTTTCTCTGTGAACCATTAACTTCACATGGTACTTTTGTATCATGAAGTTCCTTCCCCTTTTCTTTAATTCATCCCCACTTCATGGAGGGATTCCCTTCACAGATCCCACAAGCCTCCACGAAGGAAGGGGATTCCAAAGGGAACTTGGGTCTTTGTGGAGCATTTATGCTTCATGAAACCCCTTCCATGCACACGTGACCCACATGCTTAGGTAGCGTCAGTGTGCTTCATGAAGCACATTTCTTCACAACAACTTGCTTCATGAGGCACCCTTAATTTGAAAGACATTTCTCCACAAATGCCTTCACACATCACGAAGAACCTTTCATATGTACCCATTCCCTATTCCGATGATATGCCTCTTCACTTCTCGAAGCATACCCCTTCAAGAGGCCCCTCAACTACATGGAGCACTAGAGTTTCACAAGGCCTCTATCTATGTGCCCCATTGCTCCGTAATTCCTTTTCCCACCCGGCCCTCTAGGTTTTCATTAATTAACTTCAAAGTCCCTTGTGTTGTATTTCACATTGTATTGCTTCGCCTCATGCATCTTAACATAGGAATGCTAACGAATGTTCCTTCTTCACATAGCCATGCTAAAGTGGACCCTCAATGGTATCACCTCCAGACACCCCCTAGTCACAGCATTGTCGGTGCCTTCCTTTTACCAAGTTGTAAAGGGTGCTAGTTATGTAAGTCCTCGGGGTGCAGAGTGAACCCTCCTCGTCCGAGATGTAGCATGTTAAAGTGAAATGAGCCATCATCCTCCGCACATGATGTTTAACTGTGACCTCACCCCATGCATCCTATGCGGGGTGCCCTGACTCAGACATTCTTTACACCCGCTCATCTCCGTGGGAGTGAAATATTCCTTAAATGGAATGAGATCCTCTTTACCGGAGTGGAGCCTATCCATGGGAAAGGTAAAACAACTTGGTGTAAGAACCTAAACCTTATTACAGGAGGTCATACCCATACTCCTCCTATCTTATTCCATTCCAATGGCTATAAGGTGAGAGGGGCACATGGATATTCATTATTCCATCCCTCTCCCATTGGGCTTTGTTACATTGGGCCTCTTCCCTAGAGTAAGTCCAAAACTCTATCTCCCGGAGCTGCTAACCATGTGTAAGCCCCTATTTCCTCTTTGGGCCACTAACCATGTGTAAGCCCCAGTCCACTTCCCACAGACGCAACTTTCATGACATGATCGTCAGGTCTTTGATGCCTCTTATTTCTCACACCGAGAGTGACTCACATGGGCTTAGAATTAGCATAGACCATGACATCCTCCATGGTAATCGTAAGAGTGTAAGCCCCAAAACCCATTAATAACTACATGGACTTTGATCCTTGCTAAGGCGAGGTACGTAGGACACCTCCATGAGGTTCAATCCCATCACCTGCTTGGTCTTGGCCACTTCACATTGTTTCACCAAGTCCCCTATTATAAACTACGAGGACGTTGATCCTTGATAAGGTGAGATACGTAGGAAGCCTCCATGAGGTTCAAGCCCATCACCTAATTGGTCCCGACTACTTCACGTCAGTTCACCATGTCCCCCATTCTGAACTACGTGGTCTTTTATCCTTGCCAAGGCATGGTACGTAAGAAACCTCTCTTTGGTTCAATCATAATAATCATTTGTTCCGACCATATTCACTTCGGTTCCAAACCCATTTACTAACAATGTAGACATTGATCCTTCCCATGGAAGGGTACATAGGAAGCCTTTCTGAGGTTCAATACCAACAAACATTGGTCCCTACCATCTCCACATCAGGTCTCCAATTTTCCTATTCCAAACTACACAGACTATGATCCTTGGTAAGGTAGGGTATGTAGGACGCCTACCTGAGGTTCAAGACCAACACCCACTGGTTTTGACCATATTCAAGTTAGTTCTATGCTCCCACATCTGAACTACATGGAATTTTATCCTTGCCAGGGAAGGGATGTAGGAAGCCTCCCAGATGTTCAAGTACGAAATCCTGTTGGATCTGACCATTCACATCGATTCTCCCCTCATCCAGCATGACCTTAAACTGTTGATTTTAGTCAATGGTATGCTATATCACCCTATTCAAAACTGCACAGACATTGATCTTTGCTATTTAAGGGTACATAGGAAGCCTCCACAAGGTTCAAGACCACCATCCATCTGGACCCCAGGTCTTCATACACGTCGGTTCACTGACCCCCATCCCATATGAACTACTTGGTCTTGATCTCTGTCTGATAGGTACGGTACATAGGATTAATACACGCGGATAAACCCCATCCAGTGGTAAGTCATTGTGATCCCATCCAGTGGTAAGCCGTTGTGATCCCATCCAACAGTAATCCATTGTGATCCCATCCAGCCGTAAGCCGTTGTGATCCCATACAGTTCTATGTCGTTGTGATCCCATCCAGTGGCAAGCCATTGTGATCCCATCCAGTGGTAAGCCGTCGTGATCCCCATTCAGCAGTAAGACATTGAAATCATAACCAATGGTAAGCCATTGGAACCATTTGAACTACGCGGACATTGATTCCCTTCCATGGGGATAAGTAGGAAGTCTCTTGGAGACTCAAGACCAACATCAGCCAAATCCTCATGATTCTTCCATCTAATCCACTCCACCGAACCATTTATTATGCAAATTTATTCTTACCAGGGCTTCCACATCCCAGTGTGATCACGTCAACCCCCTATTAACATCAGTGATCCCTCTAGGTGTTACACATATCTGATCCACTATAGTCAGTGTTCTGATCAATCCAATCCATCTCCATTAGATGTTAAACTTGTGGCGTACCCTGCATTAAACATGGGAAGCTGAGGAAATCCTCAGAGACATGCCTATAGAAAATAATTCCCCACATTCAGCGTGGTATTCCTCGGGCTTCCACACCCTCTAGAATCCCTATAATAAGGGACCAAATACATACGCGCAGGTGTTCCAGCATCCAGACTTTCCAATGATACCCAACGGGACTACTCCGCTGACTGAAGGTTGCTGCCTTGACGTGACCCCTTGGAATGTCCTAAAAGGAGCAATGTAATTAAATGGCGTCGAGGAAGATATGGAACTGTGATGATTTTCATGAACAATGTCTTAAATTATAAGGGATACCAAGACTAGGTGATGTGTTCTGAGTAGGAATCCTCATAAAGAAGAACCGATATCCCATCATACTATTTCTATCAAAGAGAAAATGTATCTAAACAAGTGACGGATGCCACCCACCTTTGGAAAGTGGGAATTTGGGGAAACAAAACAACACCTTTCATCCCCATGAAGTCAGATGTTTTCACCCTGACAAATCTTTCAAAAACAACCACTAATGTAAGAGGCTGTGGATACATCATAAGAGGCTGATGTGATGGTGGAAGATGTCGTGTCTAAGATCGAAGAGGCTGAAGCAACAAAACATACATCTATTTGTTTTACATTAGATGAGGGTATAATGTAGGGAAGGAGTGAAGGTGAAGAAGTTAGAAAATATCAAGATAGAAACCTCCTACATGAAAGGATAGGGGATTACATTAGGATGGCCGCCCAAAAATGTGCCCTGTAGTGGGGAGGGAGAAATCTCCTTTGTATAAAAGGATTCGGGTGTGTGATCCTTACCATCCTAACTAGGGACTAGATGCTCCAGGTCTTAGAGATGATAAGGGGAGTAAGAAACCTATCCATAGAGTCCAATACAAGGAAGTACTCGTTATTTTTTCTAGGGTAAGGGTCTATGTGACCATAGATATCTAAATCCATGGACACCCTGAAGATTATGACCGTCTTTTATGGGAATCATGGGAAACCCCTTACCATAGATATTGAAATCCAAATGGGATACAGGAATATGTGACTTATCATAATATTGGTAAATTAAGAGGTCTTGGTGGAGGTTTCAACACAATCCCTTTTAGGTAAGGGAGCCAATGAATGATATGGTGTTCCCTGAGTGGCATTGAAAGAGGATTAATGAATGGCTCAAGTAGGCTGAAGTGGTGTGATGAACCTAGAAATGGTGCTCAAGTATGTGGTTCGTAGGTATGTGGAGTGAAAGTATACTTGGACAAATTGGTTTCACCTTAAGTGACAAACAATGTGGATTACTAGACTTGGGAGAGTCTTGGCTAAAGACATCGGGGGTCTTTATTGGGTTCCCCAAAAGTGGGGTAAACAACTTTCCATTTGAGGAAGGGCAGTCAGACAATTGTTCTCAAATTAGAGGAGTTGGTCAAATGTTTCGTGAAAGTTTTGTTAGTTTTTGACACATTGAGAACCTAATTATCTCTATCCATCTTAAATTCCACCACTTTATTTATTATGAAACATCCTTGGTGGTTTCTGAGGACTTAGATGAAGCACTAGGGAGATCAGAGCAGTAATCAGGCTTCAAAGAAATTAATCCATAAAAATGAAGGCCCCATGAGTTTATTTATATGAAAATATGGTACCTTAAGTGTTGGTGACTTGGCATGAAAGTGAGGGGGCATGAAAGTGCTTCTGTGCCACCAGTGATTCAGGATACCTTATGGGAACCACATTTTGATCCTTTAAAAATATTGATATTTTCAATATATTTTCTCATACTTTTTCCAAGGAATTTCCCATTGAACATTTTAATACATGATATGGAATAGAGTGTCAACAAGGAATTACAAAAAAGAGATTCACCATAACATGGGGGATGCGACCCCGCACACCTACTCGAGATCACTATCAGGCGTCATTTCCAGGCCATCCATCTAGTCCTTTCACTACTGCCACTAACCCCCATGACAACTGCAAAGTCACACCATGGACATTTTGTGCCTGAATGAGGATGTTTTGTACAGAAGTTCGTGTAATACATTTCAGGGTGTCTATAAAATACCCCATTTGAATTAGATTTTCTTGAAATGAAGAGTATCTTGTTCTAAGGTAACAATAAGACACATTGTTTCATTCTAACAGCATTTTTTGGGGTTTGGAGCTATTTCATGTTTGAAAGGATTTTATACTTTTTTTAAAATCTAGGGGGCCTAGTGAGAATTTTGAGAGTATTTCAAGGGTCATATAGAAAACCCTCTATACTTTGTGCATTTTTTGTTATTACATAAATTTTTTCATAAGAACAATATTGAGGGGAATTAGTGGGTGAAACTTGGATTTTCATCAGGCTTCCCTTTTTAGGTTTTCATTCAAACAATTTTTCCATTTAAATATTTATCTCTTGATATTTCCTAAACTGTACATAGTGTATGTCTTGTGAGATGAGACTCAAACTTTTCCAGAGCGCCCTTTACAGGTTTTTAGCCTGGTGAGTACTATGTCTATTTATTTCTAGGAAGTTAAAATTTATTTATCTAGGACTAATAAATCTAGTTTTTTTGGTTGAATATATTTGAAGATGAATTTTGAAATTAGAACACAAAAAAATATTTAGGGCTAGGAATTTGTGGCTATAATTATTTTTGATACAACCAAGGGGAATCTTGATTCATTATTTTTAAGCTAACAAAACCTAAAATTTGATGTATATGAATAGAGGATGTCTCTTCCAAGAATTAAGTTACCTATAACTTGAAAAACTCATTATGGGAGCTTTATTATGCAGTTCCAACAAGGGAATGTGCTGAATAGCCAAACGGTGACATCCTTAGGATGATAGTCCCATTATGTAAGTGAAATTTTTGCATGGCCAATTGGGGCATGTACTGCATAGTCAGGTAATGGTGTTCCAAAGAATTATTACATTCTACTACTGATAAATATGGGGTTTATGATTTGGATTTCTCAATACCATAGTGGGAGGATATTCTAAGGAAAAGCATATGAAAATAAAGGGGGGCCATTTGTACCGATATAGGCCAGGAATGAGGAACCACCCCTAAGAAATTCATTTTCTGAAGGAGGATATATTTGTCAAAAATGGGATTTTTTTTATATTTTTCTATCCAATTTAATGTCATTAAGCATGTACATTATTTTTTTTAGTTTCAAGTCATGTAGTAAAGACATTTAGTGATTTTTTATAATATTCTATACAGTTTAAAGTCATGCAATGAGGACATTATGTAGCTTTATTTTATGTTTTTTATCTTTGACAAATGTTTTAATGGTTCTCCAATTATTGTTAATTCATCTGGAAATGTGCCACCATATATAGGTATGGAATGTATGTACTATAAGCTATGATCTGGGGATTTATTAATCTGAAGAACGACATGGTAAAAGGAATAAATGAATTTAGAGGTGTCTCCTCCAAGAAACAAATTACCACTATTTAAAAAACCCATTATGGGAGATGTATTACATAGGTATAACTAGGGAATGTGATGTATAGCCAAAAGTGGAATCCTTATGCTGAGAGGCCCGTTATGTAGGTGAATTTTATGCATGGTCAACTAGGGAATGTAACACACAGTTAGGCAAAGGGGTTCTCAGGAATTCTAACATACGATACTCAAAACTGATGAAAGTTTTATATATATTTTAATATTCCCATTCATAGTGTTTGGTTTTATGGAGAAAATTAGTTGAATATATATGGGGTATTTCTAATCTTTATTTCACAGAATCGAAGAAATAATATCTCTATGAATGTACGACCCGAAAAAAAGAAGTATGGTGCTTGTAGTTTTAGGTTAATGACTAAGAGAATAATATGATTGAAATTATGGAGGATATGTGGTTGAATGGGTTAAGGTAATTCCAATATGATTTGAACATATGGAATGAGAAAATGTAAACCACAGTCTTGGAGGGTTTCATGTTGGGATAAAGGATTTGAGACAAATACACAATGGATGACTACTTTAAATCATGGGTTCCTATATACCATCAATAAAGCTTAAAGGGACATAAGAGGACTCTCCCAATAATGAAGTTACCATTATTTGATAGTCCCATTATGGAGGATGTATCATACAGGGACACCTAGGGAATGTGATTCATAGCCAAAAAATAGAATCCTTTGGGTGAGAGGCTTATTATATGGGAGACTTATGCAAGACCAGCTAGGGGTACGTACTAAATTGTCGGGTAAAAGAGATCTCGAGTATTATAAATTCTGCCACCAGAAACCAAATGAAGATTATAAATATATGAAAGTATCCAAGATAATGAGTTTGAAATATGAAAAGGGTAATAACCAATTCATGAGGGAAGTATTTGGTTTGGTATTGGACATGAGTTTGGAGTCCCTTACATAGATATTACTCATATGTATAATGGGGGATCATTTTTTCCTTGATGGGTTTTCTAATGAGTGGGCCCAAAATAAAGCATCTTGTATAGATTTTGATCATATGCAGGAAACGGGGAGTTTTTATTTATCCTATAGATGATACTAGGATGTGATACCTACTTTTCACTATGTATCTCAAATGGAATGAAAATCAAGCCATACATAGTTCTCTGAATAGTGTACATTCTAACATCATTCGGTAAAGACCTTATCAATGTGGTTTAGTGTCTTGCGGTGTAGATGATGATTTAACTGATGTGAAAAGGAAGGTAAATTATGGATCTATGATTTTTTATGTCATGAAGTAAGGAAATTAGGTGTATTGACATGAAATGTAAAAAGATAATTCATCTAAACTATGGAATAGTGTCAAAGCATTACTATGTATATTGTCAGAGCAAGAATCAAGCTGCACATAGTTCTAATAGTATGATTTCAGGTGTAAATGAGAACTCATATCCGAATTTCATTTGTAGCTCTAACTCATACGTGGGAGATTAGTGTCTCCTTCATGTTGTGATACAGCTGAGCCTAAGATTGAAAATCCAGACATCACTACATATCTCCCATGGGAAAGAATCAAGACACACATAGTTCATGAATGAAGGTCCATGTAGTTTATCATCATGCAGTAAAGTCATGTAGAGTGTCTTATGAAGTCTTAAATCCATGACCATTGAAAAACACAATAAGAATTGAAATACCTTATTTATGCACTGAATATCTTCACCCAATTCCTAAGACCACATGAGTTGTGCTCGATTTTATAAACAAGGAGTGAAATTTTTTATTCTACAATAAAAAGGTTACACAAGTGACATATAGTGGTATAGTTATTAAGTGGGGGCTATGATATACTATAATACCTAGGTGTCACTATGTATCTTGTCGGATTAAGAATCAATCCACTCATTTTTATTGAAATTGATCCAGATATTGATCATTTTTTGATATAGGGAATAAGGTTTTGTTAATTATTTCCATGCTGAGGGTTAGGACTAAAGCAGGATGTCTATATATTACCCTATATCATATTGTAATAAGAATCATCTAAAAAAGTCCTATAAGAGATCCTTATACAGATATGACTCATGCATGGGAAAATGAAGTAGGGGTTCTCTTCTAAAATCAGACTTGGCCTAGGTTTGGTGATCCATGTTTCACTACATATCTCATTGGGATGAGAATCAATCCACACATGGATCATAAAATGTTATTATCCACAGAAACTAAATTATTATGTGGGGAAGGGGTGTTTTATTTTATGGATGGGCCTAAAATTTGAGATTTTGAAATCTCTATATATATCATTGAAATGTGAATCAAGCCATATGTAGTTCATTCCATGTAGTTTATTGTCATGCGACATGGATGTGAGTGACCTAACATGAAGGAATCATTATGGTTGGTCCTAGGATTGGCGATCCTATGAGTCACTATATATATTGTTGAGTCAAGAATAAGGCCACACATAGTTCTTTATGGTGCTCCATGTGCAGGTTTGATTCATATGTAGAGGGGTTAAGGCACATTTTCAATAGTTTGGTTAGACATGATATAGTAGATCTAGGTGACACTACGTATCTTGTTAGAGTAAGAATAATTCAACATTTTGATCATGAAATGTTCCATGTAGTTTAACGTCACGCAATAAGGATGAAGATGAACCGATGTGAAAATAAAAAAATATTACAGTTGGACCAGGGGATAGGACCTAGGTGTTACTATATATCTCCTTGGAATTAAAATTATCCCCCACATATTTCTAGATAATTTTTCCCTATAACAATTAAAAAGTCTATGTGAGAAACATGGGTTTTAATAATTTCCAGAATAATTGTCGGACCCAAAATAAAATATGGTATGAGAATCAATCCTAATTTTATGGAACTATTCCTAGTATATATATAACTCATATAAAATGAAAGGGGAAAGTTTTTATTTTATGGTTTTGGTGTTGCCCAAGATAGAAGATCTGGGTGTCACTACGTATCCCATTGGAAGGAGAATCAAGACACACAGTGTTCTTAAAAGGGGTCCCTATGAAGATATGATTCAAACATAGGTAGAAATAAAGTTCAGGTGAAACTAATGAGTGGAAATGATGTGATTAATTATTATACATGAAATATACTCATCTTTTAAGGGGCCACAAAGAATATCAACTAGTGGTATCTTGGAAGATTTATTAACATCATGTTAAAAAGATGGTAAATTTACAATGTAACGTCATGAGGTGAGGGAAAATAGTGTTTTATAGTTTCATGTCAAGTGACTAGGACCTCATGTCATGCAGTTTAACGTCATTCAATGGGGATGAATTTACTATGTAATTCTAGATCATAAAAAAATACATATGTGGTGCTATGTCGTTTAACATCATGCAACTATGTTGTAGGTTGTTACACAGTTTAACATCATGAAAACAAGGGCAAACATTGTGTGATTAAATAAGTCACTTCTTTTGAAACATTACATTGGTTGGGGTTTAATTATTTCTCTATACATTGATATTAAGTAATAATCTTCATTAGAGTAGACATTATGTATGGAGTATGGTCCCTCCAAAATTGGCTAATGTTTTGGAGGAATCATTCCTAGTATTGTTACAGTCCTATGGGCCACGTCCAATTCTACATGGAGGAATGAATGAAGGTGAACTTTCTTGATGAAGGATCATTCTATTCAGTTATGATATACTTATATGTGATTCATGGTATGCAATCTATTTTCATTAAATCACTCCTTCTCATTTAGTCTCATCGAAGACTTCTTATATATAGATACTTGATAACAAAATTAAACTCGGAGTGAAGGAAATTGAACATCAATAGAAATTATTTCTTGTGTTCTTTATTCAAATTAGTATAGTGTTGACTATGTTGTAGTATGAGTATTATTCCTATAATCCCATAAGAAATGCAAGAGTTTATCAGACCAAGACATTTTATATTTATGCACCAACTTCTATAATATGTTAGAAAATGTTTTTTTGAAATCCAATATCATTCCATTTTCTACTACATGATAGAGGGATAAATGGTTTTATTTCATATTGTATTCTTGATATAAAATCCCTACCATAAGAGAACAAAAATTGGTTTGTTTTTCCATCAATATGGTATGGGGGATAGAAACTCTGGTAATGAGGTCATCTTTGACAAAGATAACAATTCTTTTGGCTCTAAATTCTTTAAGAGGTATTTTTCCAGCCCATTTAGAGATAAAATCGGTAGTAGTAAGGATATAATTGAACTACTTTCCGATAGATAGAGGATAAAGTCACACAATAGCCATTCCCCATGTAGAAAATGTCCGGGATTATTTGGTTGTACGTAGAAATTTCAGGGGTTGTTTAATGAAGTTGTCATGAACATGGAATAGATGATAGTTCATAGTGAAATCTATGAAATCCTATGTCCTCAAAGGCCAAAAGTATCCAATCCTTTAGATTTTTTTCAGAAAGACTATACCCATACTAGTGGGAACCACATGCTTATGCATGTACATCATTCATGACAGCTATAATTTCATCCCCATCAATGCATATGAGGATAATTTCGTCAATTACTCATCTATAGAGGATCCTCTGGTGATTTTGGCCATCTTAAAGACAGAAATTCACTACTCACCACTAAACATTCTCTTTCGAACCTCTATCTAATGGAAGTACTCAGTTTTGGAGATATTTCATGATGGGAAACATCCATCCCATGGTATGACCATATGAATCATAAATGGGGATGATTTTATTAATTTCCTCTATTATAATTTTAACAAAAGGTGAAACCACATGATGTTGAGCAATGTTGATGAGTGTATCATCGCATTTTGTATCATCTAGGGATTTGGAAATACATCCAATGCATCAGCATGAGCATTTTGTTACTGTGGGACATAAGACAATGTTGGTTTCGAGGAAAATTCCTACATTAACCCTTAGACATAATAACATAGGGGAATTATTTCTTCCTTTCTAATGGTGTAATCCCCATTGACCTGTTTTATTACCAATTCTGTATCACCTTTCACCTCCAATTGATCCATTGGTACTTGGAGTGCTAATTCCATTCCTACAATGAGAGTCTGATATTCTACCTCGTTGTTGCTACCACCTTCCAATTACAGGAAGGAGTATAAAAACACCACCTTTTTTGGGAGATATGTAAAATTCCTATCCTAACATTGTTGATCATAGGGTCTTCTAGTATCATCCTCATTAGATTTCTAGAAGCACAATCAATGTAAATTTCATAGGTTCAGAGACTATACTATATAGAAAATAATTCTTCATCACATATTTCAGTATTTGAATAAGTTTCTTCCATATATGGGTACTCATAAAGGAAGTATTCTAATGCTTGGAAACTAATTTCTTTCTGTGGGATGAACTATATATCAAACTGTTGTAGAATAACTGACCACCATTAAAAATGACTTTTAATCCTAGGATGACTGAGGATAAATTCAAGAGGGTTATTACAAGAGAAAAAGTGGACCCCATGATGCTGGAGGTTGTTCCTTAGATTTTTAACTACAAAGATTAATGCAAGGGAGATCTTATCAATATCTGAATATTGATTCAATATGTTGATTATGGTTCGACTGAGAAAATAAATGTTGTTTTCATTTTCAGCATCATTCTTCTATGCATGGAGGGGACCTGTTGATAACTCAAAGGTTGCCTCATAAAGGATGAATAGTTTTCCCTCAATAGGTGGCATAAATATTGGTGGAATCAAGTGTTATTTCTTGAAGGTATCAAATGAATATTGGAATTCATCTGTCCATTAATAAGTGACTCCCTTCTTCATCAATTTGTTTAATGGAAAACACTTTCCGGTCAGATTAGCTCTGAAGCATTATATGTAGGCCATGTGTCCTTGAATTACAATCAAAACATTCATGTTTTGAGGAGGTTACATGCCAGAAATATCTTTAATCTTCTTGGGGCCGATTTTGATTCATCGATGGTGTACAACAAAAGCAAGAAATTTTCCCGAGGTTACCCCAAATGCTCATTTAATGGGGTTTATCATCAGATTACATTATCGAAGCTTGATGAATGTGTTCTCTATTTTAGTCCAATGATCATAACATTGTCTATATTTGACCACCATATCATAAAAATTACCATAAATAAATTTACCCAATATGGGTTCGAATATGTGGTGAATTCCATGTTGATTTGTCTCACCAAATTCTTCAAACCAATGGGCATTAACAGATAGTAAAATATACCTTGGGGGGATCTAAAGGATGTATATTCATCACCTTCTATGGACATCTAGAATTGGTTATATCTAGAGTAACCATCCATGATGTATAGAGCTTTGTATCCAACTATTTCATCAATAAAGAGTTCTATGATTGGAAAAATGAATTCATATTTGGGACAATGCGGGTTGAGATCTCTAAAATAAATACATAGTTTTATTTTCTAATTAATCTTTTTCACCAAGATAATATTGTCTAACCACATTAGATATTAAACATCCTGAATGAGTTAGAATTTTATAATCTTGTCGATTTCATCCTCAATTTGTGAATCATGATTCAGGCGCGTTCTCCTTGCGTCTTATTTGTATCTCTATTGATCATCTAGAAAACCCAAATAATGGGTGGCAACCTTAGAGTAAAGACCTGGTAGCTCCATGTAATTCCAATAAAATAAATTCAAAAGTAGATTTTTAAAGGAATTATGCACCTATTTCTCTTTAGAATTCATGGTCACATTAACTAGAATGGGGTGTGGATCTTCCTTTGTAACCAGATTTATTTCTCTGAGTTCATCCACAGGGGTAAAGAAATCTTCCTCAAATGATGGAGGGGCATATCTGAGGTCTTCCTCTTCTTCATAAGTTTCTTTTTATGACTATTCTTCGAGGTTAGGTGATGAAGCAAGACATTCATAGACAGTGGGAGTCATTATTTGGACGTCCTAAAGTGGAGGTGACCATCTCGTGTCTAACTAATGATGAAGGGTCTTTTTAATGTTATAAAGGGAAGATGATGGGATGAAAATCAACATCCATATCTTTTTTGCATGACTGTAATAACTTCTTCATGCCTGGATGATGAATCAGATACTTTCTAAAGTTCAATAGATAGACTGAAGATATCCATGTTTAGGCATTCGTCATTGTTTAGTGAAATGATGATTGCACCTGTGCTGTTAGGTTCAACTGCCACAACTAACATTATAGAAGCCACTAAAATAGTGCTTGGATTTAGTCCAACCCTTTCAATTTGATTAATAGTAAACAAATAATCCACACTGATATGTTTTAATGGGTTATCTAGGATCTTTTCCAGATCATTCAGAGAATTGATTCTAGTAACATCATATTCCATGGACTATTTTCACTTCATGTGATAGAAATATGCATCAATGTAATGAGATTTGTATGTTTTGAATAAGGTCTTATCACCCGCAAATTTCCCAATTTTACCATTGAAACAATGTTTGAGAAATTGGTGGTATAATGAAGGAATATCTGCATGATGATTTATCTACGGTATCCCCATACGAATACTGAGATCTATTTCCTTCTAGACAACCATGAACTCTAAATCAGATATGAGATCCCTAGGCTGAGTTCAGAGTTTAATCTCACCTAGTGGTTCTTTCTCATTGTTTTCATAACCCTATAACATCAAAGTGGTGGGAGAAAAGTTGGATTTAGTGAGGCCCAATAAGAAACATGTCTGGATAGGAATGAGATTGACCCATGTGACATTATCATTGAAGGCTCATTGGATGTAAATATCATCAGTCTGGTTGGATAGATAAAAGGGTTTGATGTGTCCATGTATGAAATCATCCTCATCCTGGTCAATTAAAGATATGACTTCATTTCATTCCACTAGGTCATTCTCTATATAGTAAAACTATGTGGCATCACCCTCAATTTCAAACTCTTGAGGGCATGAAAATGATTCAATAAGTGATTTTCAGAGATCTTTTAACAGATTGAAAGCATCTAGGATTGAAATTTTGACCGGTACATGGGCTAGTTTCATCAACACATCATAATTTTAATCTACTTGTCTATGTTTTATAGTGTGGGGATTCTATTTTGTAGGTGCCTTGGAAGCTGATGCTGTTGATGTGGAAGGACTATTTATCGAGGCAGAATCTAGAAATACTTCATCTCTTGGTGGATTAGGCTGTCTAGGTCTTCCCACTTGCTGAGGAGGTGGTGTTATAGCCTTTAATCGGTCATTCAATATGATCATATCATGGAAAACCTTGTCATGAGTGGTTGAATTCACCTATTCCTTCAGAGCCTGCTGGGGGGCTCTATCATGAGTTTCAGCTGTGTATATGGTTCGAGTAGAGTTTTAATTGAAGTAATGGATTCAAGTATACCCACATCTTCCCCTATATCTTTGACCCTAACGACCTCTCCCTCCAGTTTCCTAAATCAAGTATAGAGAACTCATGTTCATAATTAGAACCATCATTTTCATAGTGATATGTTAAATGTATAACATTAACAGAACAAAAGATCAACTCTTCATTTGATGAAGATTCTACCTAATAGTTCAATTTTTATGGATACATTTTTTGGGACAGTTCCCATGGTTTTGAGACTGTTGGAATGAAATATTATAAATTAATGGAAAACTTTTTAATTGATAAAAGCTCATATTCGTTAGCTTCATGCTTATTCTTTTGTCCATGTTTCTTTTTTGAGGACTGTCCTTTCGATGAATATGGATTTTCTGTAACTGAAGTGGTAAAAGACACAGTTGGTTTTTTCAACTGTGTTTGTAGAATGGAATGAGTTCGGTTGACTATTTTCCTGACCATCCAATAATATAATTTTGGGGCATTCTTTATTTTTGCTTGATGTATTTTTCCTTTCTCATATACATTGGTAATAGTAACACATTCTACTTGGGATGGTGAATGTTTCACCTTTACATTCCTAGAGTCAACCATCTTTTGTAGGAGGTCCTTAAAAAGAAATGTTGGATGGGGTGACCGAACATTTTATGGATGGGGAAATAGTTTGGAAGGACCTCATCTCTTTCTTTGTTAGGTTTATTTTCCGTTGGAAACTAAAAATGTTTTTTTTCAAAGCTAAGATGAATTATCTAGGGACATAGTTATTTTGAAAAGAATATACGTTTTTTTCAACTCCTCAAACTGTATCCGCGTTTTATATTTTTGATCATCTTGATGAGGTGTTCATTGGTGTTGATGATCTTGAGGTGGATCCCTATGGGTTGATGATGGATTTGAAGTAGGATTGGGTACATGGGCCTACTTAATTGTAATTGTATACACCTTTTCTTTTCATGTTATTCTTCCCAGAGTTGATGGGATTACCCGGGATTTAGATCTAGTCTCTATTATAGAGCTATCCACATATTGATCGATTGATTCCATATCCAGAAAATATCATGTATATTTAATAGGGATCAATGGTGTGCAGAATTCATCATGGAGATTTTACAAAAAGATAGATAGGTACTCCTTCTGAGGGAGTGTTATATTCATGTACTTTTTTAATCCTGTACATTGAGAAATGAAATATGAAACTCCTTCATTATCCATTTTCTTTATGTTTCTTCAATCAAAGACTTTTTTCTTATGTAGTGTTGAGCTAAACATGAATGGATTTTCTAACAAAGATCATCACTTCTATTAATTGATCGATACTTAAGGATTGTATGCTAAATGAATATTGACCCTTGTAGTGATTGTATAAAACATCTGAGCTTCACAACCTCTTGATGCTTAGGGTTCCCCATTATGGGATCACATTGATATATGAAATACATCAAATGATGATCTACGTCCCATGAGAAATTATAGACTTGAAATGTGGGATTCTCAAAATTTGGTTGGGGATGGTTCAGATCCACCCATTTTGGATAAACCTTCTTTTCTAGATTTATGAGACTACATAATCCTTACATAGCTTCCAATTAATTTTTCAGTGACTCAATGATTTTCCAAATCGTTTTAGAAACATCTAACTAAGTGGTATCTAGAACAGCTATGGAAGGTAGATCATGATATAGTGAAAACAATTGTGCATAAATTGGTAATACCACCAGTGGTGGTGCTTCTGGAATTTTTCTTGGATAACCCATGGGGATAGGCCAATGAGGATGTTCCTGACTCGATTCTTCTTGTACTTTCAATAGAGGGAATTCAATATCAATATCATTAGTTAAAAAAACCATATTTTATGAGGCGATCTTACTAGAAGTGAAATCCGAGGATCTATATGTGGAGAATATCTAGCGGGAATGTTGTTTTAGAGTAACTCTACACTGAGTCTTCTCAACTCTTTCATCTCCTATTCTTACTGAGAAAATATTTCATCAAGAGAAAGGGATTGACCATGTACATGGGAATGGAAATACATGGTTTGAACATTAACATTTCCCATATTAGGGTCCTTTCAAAGTGGAATAATTTGATTATTTGAGGGGATACATACATTTTGGGAAAGCCTACGATTTCAGGTACTCACACCTCTTTCATTTACTTTGGTGTGGACTGCATTATGAATAATAACTTCATCATATGACACCCCTAAATTGGACTCATCTTTTTAAGGAAGCTCCATTATAGAATTAATTACATTCACTAATACATAATAAATTTATGACATTCAATCAGTATCTTTGTGAGATCTATTTTTTCTATGCCCTCCATGGGACATGGTCCTCCTGTGTGGTGATTCCTTGGGAATTTCATAGTGAAAAGCAACCAGAAGGGGATTATCTGATAATATAGTTGTGTATTAATTTTGAAACTTCTTCTCTGATTGGTAGAAAAAATAATTTTTTTGAGGAGGTTATTGTGAATGTGAAAAATCCCTAAGACCTATGGGTTGGGGATATTCCTATTCTTCTTTTTGAACCCTTCAATATTTATTTGTTGACTCTGAGGGTTCGGATAAAAAATACCCCAGACCAATGGGCTAGGGTGGCTCATGAACTTCTATGGGCGATATTAGCACACACGGTCTTCAATTTTTATGAGTTTTGGTCTTAACATTGGTTGGATTCATTATATGACACTAACATAAATCGACTTCTTTAGAAGACCGTTGGGCTATTTTAGACTTTTGCGCAATCTGATATCTAATAATCTCTAAGAAGGAGGCCTGATACATGTTCTCAGATTAATTATGCAGAATTATATCAATAGATTTCCCTCTTTTTTCCTGACTTTGGGGAAATCTAGATGGGTCATGTTCCTATTGAGAATCTATTCTGGTCCTGATCCAATTTTTTTTTGTAGCTGTCCTTGGGAAATAACATTTCATGAGACCAATTTTGGCGGACTTTTCTAGCTTTGGAGCATAGTGAAATTCAATTCTCCATGTGCACCACCACCTTATAATATGAACACAAGAACGTATATCTATGGTTAACCATCACAAACTCACTAATGCATTGAGGCACTCACGTTTATGGTATACATATTGTTTCCCAATCATTGGATTTTGAGAAACCTGGAGAGATGCCAAATCAATTTCGTGCTACAACACATCTACTACCTTAAATTTTTTTCATATTCATCATACTGGTTCACATTGGCTTTCATATGAAAAATATTCTTCTATATGTTGAGGTAGATATCATGAATTAAATATTCTGTCAAAATTCATGGAATGTTGTATTGAGAGGAGGGAAAAGGCCATAACATGACTGATATATCACCCTTATCTAGTTTTTCCACATGTTTGAAAAATCCCTTTCATCTTTTTTTAGAGGATTCATAACTTGGTTTGACAAGAGTGGATGCTTCCGGATTGAATTACCATAATAAATGAGATTAGTTAGTGGATTCTCTTCTATATTAGAAAGAAAATGACCCAACAACCGTTCAAATAATGACACTCTCCTAGTATTGTTTTCTTGCTGAGAAATTATTTAACCTACTAGTAACAAGGAACTAGACAGTATTAGACTTATTCATGCAAGTGAATCTAGAAAATAGGGCTTTACCATCACTATATTATTGGAGAGATAATTGTCTTGATAATTTGAATCATTACATTGGAAAGAATTTTCTTAGTGAATTCTACAATGGAGAGGACCAACAAGGAGGATTACATAAAGGGATTGATCCTCTTACTCCATGGTCTAATGGACACATGGAGGGATTTCATGGGTCTCATCTAGAGATAGGTTCTTGATATTTTCTAAATTGTCCCTAAGAAATCCTTCATGATGAAGTGTCTGACGAGAAACTTCCGAATTACTGTTACTACTCCTGTAATTTAGTAATGGGAAGGTAGGACCTTCAACTGCAATAGATAAGTGTTTGAGGGATTTAAAAACTCCAACAATAAGAGCATCCATATCACAAATAGAGAATTGATTATCTAACTTTTCTTTGTTATACTTCTTATTAGATGTTTTCTTACACATAGTTGGGGCCACTTATTATGAGAAGATTTAATCATGGGTATGTGTTTATGGATTATGTTGAGTGTCCATAACAATATTCCAATTAACTCCAATTAGAATGTGTATATATACCCAATCCGTCCAATGAGCATGTACCCTAGTGGGAGAAGATAATTTTTGGCATCCAAAAGACCCATGATCAAATCCAGGTAGGGGAAAATTTCCAAGGTACTACAGAATTACTGTAGTATTACTATAGTAGTAATGAAATTGTAGCTGTGGATGGATTGTAGGAATAACTGTAGTGGTGGCGCCACAGTAGAAGTGCAAGTATTGTAGTAGTACCGTTGACAGCGCGGTCCTTTGGGCCAAAAAGGGATTTCAAGCCTTGTATTTAGGCCACATGGCCGTGGGGTTCAGGCTGTGTAATGGGACACCCTCTACCCAGTCTAAAAAGGTCTATACTTTAAATAACAAATTGATGTTTATGCCCAATCCTTTTAAAAAAATGTACCCAATCTAGTTGTCTTTATGATATGAAAGAGTGTGCCCCCAATCCATCCTAGAATGGAATAGAGGTTTGTGTCTAATATGGGATGGAATGATGATGATTCATTCTTGGTATGGGGACAAATTTTTTTTCCCCTTTGGTACTACTAAAATTACGGTTATGAAATTTTGGAAAGCTTCCAAGATATAGGCAGGAATTTGTGTATTCCCTTGCACGATTTCCAAAATGCATTTGGAGACTTTAGCATCTAGTACGGGAATATATGTACATTCTGTATCCAAAGTATGTGTATTTATGTGCTCTTGTCCTCTCCTTTCTACCAGTGGATACTGATAGTAATCGTGTGTGGTGGAAGCGAGTTGAGTCTCTCCTAGGTTTTTCATTAGATATTTCTAACTAACTTTTTCATGTGTGGAAAAATGATACTGTTGGCAGGCTTGATGGGAGTTGGATAGTGTATGTGCTAGTTGGATATTTTCTGCAAGCATGGTTGTCCTACTTATTTATGTTCTACCAGGAGAGACTGCTAGTATGCTTGGGGAGTTTAGGAAGGTGTATGTTTCTGCTTGCTGATTGTCACCGCATTTGGTTGGCATGCTCCATTGAATGAAACTAGACGAGTATACTAGAAGTTTGAATGATGTTATGCAGGAATATTTTCTTTCTCATGGTACTCCACCATATTCGAATGATGGTATTTGTTGGGTGCCACCATATGAGTCTTCTAGCTGAAAAAATTAAAGCATATTATTGTTTGTGCCCAATCATTGATTGAAATCAAACATTGTTGGTGGACTTATCCCGAAGGCTAAAAGGTAGAAAACTAATCCGTATTAGCATGATGTTGTCCTTGATGGTTTATCTTGAGTAATTGGGTATGAGGGGACTGGGTCAGATAACTAAAGATAACACCCTCATCATGTTGAGGGTCTGCTACGATATGGCATTGGTGGTAGTGATTGTTTGAATGAGACTTTAGGATGGACCCCGATGACTTTGAGATAAAGCCATGGGTGGCCTTTTAATCCCCCTCCATGAAATAAAGTAGGTAATTGTAATTTTATTCTGGAGATAAGGTACCAAAATGGATGAAGATGGTTGTTGGCCTCGTCTTCTTCTGGGCCACCAATCATCATTGACCATATGACTCGTGGCTATTGCTGATCTGGAGGTCCAGTTGGGCATCCTATAAGGTTAGGACAATACCATGTTGATGGTACTATCAGACTATTTCATTAGAGTCCTAGTCTTGAATATTATAAGTCAGCAAAGGAATCCTTTGAGCAGATAGGTATCCAACTTGAGTGACAGCAAGGGAACTCATGGGTGCCAATTTAAAGGAATCCATTTTGAATGAAGGGAGTTCTTGGAATAAATTGAATGTATGTCTAAAAAATACAAACAATGAACTCTATAAAAGTATCATATTTTTAGATGAACGTATGAATGATTGATTTCATTTTATGACCCTTCTTTATTAATTGATAAGGGCCTGAAAAATGTGTCACACTATCACCTTTGTTAAGGATTCACGTTGGGTACACCATTTTTTTGTTTCCCTTACAAGGTGTGTTATAATTAGAATCACTATTTGTGAATGGTTTCCAATGTATTTATTTATAAAACCATAATCATCCAATATTTTAATATCAAAAGGGACCTTCTTTCCAAAGACAGGTGTGTGATAAGGATAATAACTTAAAATTCTTAATAATTCACATTGCTTGAGAGGACGGGAGGTCGGGCTCATTGCACCCTTTTGAGGGGAATTATTTCCTACTCTGGGACTCTCATATATATATAAGATATGTTTATGAATAATTATTAATTTTCCAATAATAATATAGGTTTCCCATGTAATTCTCAGTGAATTGTTGGAATGTTTGAAAATCATAATCAACTGTATGTATTTTATGTTCTTCATCTATGTAAGTATCTATAAGCATTCAAGGTCCACTATAAATGGTATCATCTCATATACGAATTATATATTCATTGGTCATTAATAATAAAATATTGGGTTTTTATCTACTTAGTTGGGCACTCTTCAATTTATGGTCATCCAGGTAGATGAATGTCACATTGGAATTCATTGAGATCTTAGGAGATGAAAATTTACTCAAGAGTTTATTTTCATCCAGGTAAATAATGTTTACTCCAGATTTTATCATCATATAAGGAAATTAATGTTTATTTGATGTTGTGATTGAACCCATAGATGGTCTTCCAACATATACTTATGAAATGATTGAAAACACATGTATTTCAGTGCCACTTAATGGGACACATGATACCTTTTAAGGTTGATGATAAGGACCCAACCAAACATATTAACATCATGTGGTGAGGACATATTGGTGAAAGGTGCCAAGTTAATGATTTTTGTGGGACTTGTGCCTAAGAAGACCGAGGAAAATGGAAAATATATGAGTTTCCAAGTTGGATTATACCGTACCGGTAATGTGATCCATAGAGAATATGGTTGATTTGGGATGTTGGGTTTTAACCTTGGATATTGGGTTTGAACCTCAAAGAGGCTTCCTACGTATCCCACTTGGATGGGAATCAAAGACCACATAGTTCAGTAAGTCTCATAAGGAGATATGACCCCTTGAGAGAAATAGGTTGGGGCATACTCTTAAGGAGTATTCCCTTGTTATAGGGCCTAAGAGAGATGTATTATCAAATAGATATTTGGGGAGGCTGAATGCGGGACTTATTCCTAAGGTGGATTCCCAAATTAAGGGAATTAGTATTGGGGAATACTCCTAAAAAGGATTCCCTGATAAAGAGCGTATTATTTTTAATTTCATGGATTAGATTGTACAAATATTGGGATGTAATAATTCTCCATAAATATCTTAGTTATGACAGGAATCATAGTTCTCATAGATAATTATTTCATGTGTATTATGAAGGTATTTTAGTCATTACAAATCTATATGCCCACATGAGTCATGCTCAGTGTGAGAAAGTAGTGGGTGTGAAAGATTAAAAAAACCACACACTAATTCTCCTCTACTGAGGGGAGAGTCCTTGAAAAAAGTGTAAGAGACCAAGGAAAAGGCGGAATAGGTCATTGCTACTACAGAAGTACCAAATGCAATGAACCTTCCCTCTATTCATTTTACATTAGACAAGGGTCCAATGTAAGGAAGGATTGATTATGGAGGAAGTAGAGCGGATTAAGACTGAAACCTATATATGAAAGGATAGGGTATTACACCAGGATTGATGCCCTAAAATGGGTCCCACAGTGGGGATAGAGACCTAACCATTGTCCAAAAGGAAAAAGAATTGTGATCATTACCCTATCTATTGGGGATCAGAGGCTCCAGTTCATAGAGATGAGAAGGGAAGGACATAGTCCTATCCCAAGAGTGAAAGACCAGGAACTCCTCAACATCATTCCTTGGGTAAGGGTCTATGTGACCATAGATATCCAAATCCATGTACACCCCATGTAACCTTACTCTCTAGTAGGTAATGTCTTTCAAATATTCGACCATAAATATCCAAATCCAAATGGGAGACCCGTTGATTATACTTATCGTAATATTTGGTATATTATGAGGACTTGGTGGATGTTTCAACATAATCCCTTTCAAGAAAGGGATATAATAAAGGATAGGTCATTCTATGAGTGCATTTGAAGAAGGTTTCATGAAAGGCTTGATAAGGCTGAATGGGTGAGGTGAACCAAGAAAGGGCGCTCAACTAAGTGGCGCGTAGGTATGGGTAACACAAGTAGAATTTGATGAATTGGATACACCTTGGGTGATGAACAACTTGTATTTCTAGACTTGTGCGAGACTTTCCAAAATACTTTAAGAGTCATCACTAGTATTCCCTAATGTGGGGTGCACAACTTCTTATTTTTGGAAGGATATTCACACAAGTGTTCTCAAATTTGGGGGGTTGGTCGAATTATTCACTAAGGGTTGTTAATTTATAACACTTAGAGAACCTAAGTGTCACTATACCTCTTTAATTCCATCACTTTAGGTGTTATGAAACTACCCTGGAGGCATAAGAGGTCTTGGGTGAAGCACTGGGGCAATCAGAGTGGGAATTAGGCTTCAAGGAAATTAGTTCATACAAATGAAGGCCCCAAGAGACTATTTATAGAAAAATACAGAACCTTGAGCTATGGTGAGTTGGAGAGAAAATGATGAGGTGGTGCACAAGTGCTTTTGTGCCAACCGTGATTTGGGAAACCTTAGGTGAACCAAATGTTGATACTTTTAAAATCATTGTATTCTCCATCTATTTTCACCACTTTTTTCCAACGCATTTACCTATGTGAATTTGTTCATCACTGAGATAAAATGAAGTGTCAAAAGGGACTTCAGAAAAAAAAATTCTACACACTATGGGGGCTGATCCCCCGCACCCCTACTTAGCATCACTTCTATGGTACAGTCCTGGCCCTTTGGCCTAGTGCCTTCATTACTGTCACTAACCCCCATAACAAATGTAGAGTCGCACCACAAAATTTTCGAGAGCGGTTGAGGGCATTTGGTAGAGAAGTGAATCTAACAAATTTCAAGGTTTCTACAACCACTTTTAATGGATAGTTAAAAATGTTATATAATATGTTAATATTATATTTATAACATTTTTATTATTAAAAAAGGTTAATATATTTTATTTTTCCATCCTTCTATTCTAAAAAAATCTGAGGGATGTCAATGTGTATTTGTGGCATTCCTCCTACATGTGATTTTGTTTCTCTTTAGATTTCTATGTCAAATAACCCTTCTGGGAAGAATTATTTGATATTACACACCAACATTCATTTGTATGGTTTAATTACTTCCCCCATGATTTGTAATATCTCAAATTACGATTGAAATCGGAAAATTTACTTTATGGCATAATCTTCCTTATTGTGGGTTATGATTAATTCCTTCCCTAGAATATAATGCCATTTTCATAAATGAATTTCCTTTATTATGTTAAATTTTTTCTCCTTAAGTTTAATCTCTATATTCATAAGTTATTTCATTAGTTTCACGATTTTGATGAAGAACATGGCAGAGAATAACCATAACAGAATTTTCTATCTTTGATGGATCATTGTCAAATTTGTACAGTTTATAAATTTCATGTCCATTGAAGTTTTCAATTGAATATTTCCACCAAAATATTGGAACAGATAGAGACGATCATGAATGTTCAAATTTTTTTAAAAATAAAATATGAACATAGGAAATGAAACCTTATCTTACGATCATTCTTCAAAGGTGTCATTTATTATCTAAAAAATAATTTTCATATTATCATCATGGAACTTGTAGGATCCAACTGTAGAATCTATCTAGTGGTGATCCACAAATGCTCCATTATTTGCTGATTAACAACAATTAAATGTTGGGTTCTAGTAAAATTTATCAGTCATCTTGTGTGGTTTACTTGGATTAGTAGTAGTTCAGTTTTTCTTAAAGGAATCTCTCGAGTGCATCTCATTAGAATGAGGAAGGTAGGGGTGGAGATAGAAGAATATAGTGTACAATATTCAAAAATCGTGATTCTTTATATACCCTATTAAATAAATAGATGTAATATATTTATATAGTTAGGTATTATGTTAAAATAATATTTAATTTTTTACCATCACCAGAATAATATAATAGTCCATTTATCTTCTCATTACATATAATTATAATAATATTATTTTAATTTCTGTTTTAACTATATTGATAATAAATATTATTTTACCATCTTTTAATTTAATATGTATCACCAAACATGATCCTTTTCTCTTCATCCACCATGTAATTTATCAAACACCTAAATAAATATTTTATTCATAAATAAATATATTACCCTCAAATAGGTGAATAAATATTAATTAAACATTCCATAAGTGTATATTTTAAATAAAATCTAAATAAAATCATTCCTTACTCTTGATAATAAAACATAATCAATTAATTAAATTCAAATAGAATTTAATTGATATTAACAAAAAAAACATTGTGTTTTCCCCTCTAGGATTTCTTCTCCTTAGAATTAGTCGGGGTTGAAAAAATTCTATGATTAATATCCAGCATTGAGTTAGGGAACCCATGTGAAAGAAAATAATTTCATAACATCAATAACCACATAAGAGAACATATTGTGCAATATAATACATTTGTCACAATATATCACTGAGAAGAAGTCACATCCATGTTATGTACCTATATTCTTGATACGTTATAATTTGACTATCATAAGTAAACATATTGTGACACCATTGACATGGAATCTAACGTGGCATTTCAATTTCAAACAATAGGCTGAGGTATCAACTAACATTAACATTGATGTGAAAAATATATCCCCAGAAAGTCTATTAATTCCATGTCATTCGTGATGCACCCAACATACCATACATCCCTCAATTATATGGTGTCAGAGTTTTTCTATATAAATATATGTGTGTGAGACCTGAAATTCATAAATGATAATCTAAAAGTCCATGGACCATTATACATGCTCATTGATAATAATATTAGATGGAAAAATGATAAATTAATATTAGTGAGTATGTTATCATAATCTATCGTATTTTATATTACAATGTATAAACTTCATAAGGACAAGATTTACCTACTTTCATTTACTCACACTTGACATTATATATACTATGTTCCCTATCAGATTACCTTATCTAACCCTAGAACTATATTTAAGAATATAATCATTACACTTTGAGGTTATCATCATAGAGGAGGACTACTATGACCTTATGAATATGACATATAAAACCATAAATTATTAAATCAAATTCATTCAAGAAAATTTATAATATGACATAATATATTTTATTAACACTCAAGACTTTAAATACACATAAAATCCAATGTACTAATATTTTTTCCAAGAACACTAACTCCAACGAAGTCACAATTGGTCTAGAGTCAACTGCCTATGACATTTAGTCTACTAAACCTCCAATGATTATCATTTTTATGCATAGTCATGTATTTAGCCATGGGTTCCACCATAATATGTTCTATGGATATTCTGTCAAAGGGAATTTGACCTCTCTAAGAAAAATTTCTCAGGAGATGATATAACTAAATTATTTTAATCTACTGCTGATGTGACCATGGATGCTTTGTGAGAAACACCACTGTATTATCATCACAATAGGGTGTTATATGGTATTTCATACTAGGAATAACTTCATTATATTGGATTGAGTATTATAAAAAAAATGATTCGTCATTTTCCTAAGATGTCGTAATATACTCAGAAGATTCTACAGAAGTTTTGACAGGAATATTCTTTGATCAATTATAACACACATAACATCCATTGAGAGTGAATAGGTATATCATCTATGATATAATATCATCATGATATTTTTTGAAACTATAATCTTTATATCATCTGATGACTAGTTACACATCTCTACTATATATCGGGAAAATATCAGTAGTATGCCTCAAACACTTTGAGATATTCTTGATTACCATCCAATGGTGGTCACCAGGGTTATATTGACATATACTTATAACACATAAGGTGTAAGTGAAATCTAGCCCAATTCATAACATAACATACATTACTAACCCAACAACATAATATTATTGAATTCTTTTGATACGCTTTTCCCTCATGTGTCTACAAATACATTTTTCTAGAATGATTAATGATGGGTGGAATTAATAATAATCCCCTTGTATATTATTTCATACAACATATCTTAAGTATCTTATCAATATATATATCTTGACTTGGGCTGAGTAACTTTTTGTATCTATCGTGATGGATTATGATCACAAGAATATATGTTTCTTCAATTAATATATTTATGGAGAATCATTGGTTCAAATTGAATTTAACAGACTGTAATACTGGAATTTAATTTCATATAAGAAATATTTCATCAATATATACTATTACAAAAATTACTACACTCTGACCGAAATATTTATATAAAAAAGGATAAAATTCATTATTCTTGTAACCAAATACATTTTTGGAATCATCAAATTGAATGATCTTAGAAATGGATGCTCTCTTTAATCCATGAATTGATATTTCAAACATGCATACCTTTTTGGAATACTTTAGAGTCACTAACCCTTTATTTTACATATTATATATGCCTTCCTAATGGTTCTTCTTAATGAAATATTCATTAAAATAAATTTTATAAATATCTTAGTCAAGTAAAATTATAACGGAATTAATATTTTAATCGATTTTAGAACTGAAACTACTAATAAGTATTCATCATAACATATTAATTGAAAAAAATATCCCACTTTTAAATAGTCAATACTTATTAGTACTGGATTATCCATCCATGTCATGTTTCCCCAGGAATAAAAATTTAAAACAAAGAGAATTTATATTCATTAGAGGATCAACCAAAAAACTAACTTGATTTTACAACATGAGATCTATTTTATAATTCATGTCTTTTTTACACTTGGAAACATGTTGTCAACTTATCAAATAATAATAATTAACCATCCTTAGTGACTAAAAAACCATACCATTCAAGTTATAAAACCTATATTTTACTCCTATGAAGTGCATCTGTATTTGGAACATCTTCATCCATAGGTATTTGTGGAGTCTATTCCAATGTCCACTATTGTATACATTGAGACTAGACATCAGATAAGTCTTTATTTACCCCACTATCTATTTTAGATATGTTCTCCCTCATAAGGACTATAGTGCTTTTTGAAAATATTACTATTTTGAGTATGGTTTCAAATTGGTAAAATCTACTAATTTCATCGGGTATCCTATAATGTTGAAAACTATGGCTCATGGTGCATGTTTGTCTCCCAATAAACCATTAACAAAAAACTTCTCAAACCAACACATATAGGTATAAAATCGTGGGATTCTTTCCCTTCCAAAATTCATATGGTATATTATCTACCACATTAGTTGGAACATTTTATATTTTTAGTTCTACTATTTATAAAATGTATCATCAAAGAATAATGGAATACTCTCATCACTAAACATTTTTATCACCTTTTCTAATGATATATCGGTCTTCCTTTCGATTACATTATTCCACTGATGTGTATAAGGGGGAGGGAGTTGTGATAGAATCATGATCTACTACAAATTAGTAATTAATTATTGATTAATAAATTCTCTACCTTACTATGAAAATATTTTATTAATCTTATTACTAATCTAGTTCTCAACATCATTATTTTATTCAATGAAAAATTCTACATAAATAGACTTATACCTAAATATGTGTACATATCCATATATACTAAATTCATAAAAAAATATTTTAAATTAAGAGTACCCACCCCTATGTTCAATTTGAAATGGTCCAAATAAATCGGTATTAAATAATTAAAAAATATATTTAGAACTTTCTTATTTTATTATAAATGTGGATTTAGTAATTTTACTTATAAACATGCATGGGTACACCAAATGGTTTAATATCAAAATAATATAAATTTCCATCTCTATACAATTTACTGAAATGATTTTCCCTTACATGACCTAGTCGGTGATTCCATACTTGGGTGGCATATGATCCATGTGATATAGTTTCATCATCAATTTTTATTATCTTGATCATGTAATCATGAACGTAAAATAGATTATTTAAATTTTCCAAAAACATAAAAAAATTATATGATTATAAAAGAATAAAAATTTATTTTTGAGCATGAAAATAAATCCATCATTATACTTTCAAGATATAGAAATAATTTCTTTTGGAAATAGATAGAACGTGATATAATTTCTCAAAACCATGATCATTCTCATTAGCAACATGATGTGGGAGTCCCTAGTTGAAAAAAAGTATGTTTGGCTAGGTTTGATGTCGATCAATCTACCTCGCATTTGTTAATATTTTTAAATATACTTGGTTGCTAAAATTTAATACATATATGAGAATAAAAACTAGTATCCAATACCCAATTATTAGAGAAATATATATTTCACTTGGTAATAAAAACACCTAAGGCTTCTACTTTCATCAATTCAATGGTTCATTTTTTATTCCAGTGGAACTTATTACAACATGCCAAATAAAATACAATATATTCCCCTTTCCATCCCATGATCGTTATCTTCTTAAATTTTTTTTGAATATGCATTGGATTTCGGGATATTGACAGTTCATTTCGATTTATTCACCATAAGGATTGAGGGAATTTCATGCATCATTTATTTGTAAATATGGTGAAGTAATGTCAGAATATCAATAAGATACATCCTTATGTAGTTCATATTAATATTATCTATAGTGATAAGGATTCTTAGGGGGAGTGATGTAAGAAAGTTATCTATGTGATTTTATTTAAGAATAATAAACCCTATAAAATCTAGGTCCGCAATGTATCTAATATGTCTTACTGTATGAGGCCAAGCTATCACCCCTCTCAAATATTACTCTAAAATAGAAATATAGATTTCTCAAACCAAAATACTATTACTTACTCAATATATAAAGAATTAATATTTGTGAGCATGCCAAAAAATAATCCATGACTTCTTAAGATATAATGTGATTACTACAAATGGATGTAATAATTTAATATTTTACACCAAAAGTATACTCAACTGTTTATCATATATAATTAACTATTTATCACTTCCTTTATAGGTGGATTAGGAAATGAGGATTTTTTATGTAATATTATCATTCAGGGAAAAACACAACTTGTATGCTTTAAAACCATTCCTATACATTACTTCCTTATAGTTGATGATCATTATCCATTATTTATTGAAGGGATAATATTGATGATGAACATTCCCGAATTCTAAAATTATAAATGATAAAATTTTTCTTACTTCACAAGATTACCATTTATGTGAGAAAAATGAAATTTATTTTATTATGTATCCTACTATTTAATAAATTCCAAACATCCCCCATGATTGGACTCATAATGTCTTTTTTCTTGGACATTAAAGTATCAAGAACAATATTCCCCTCTCATAACCCAACAAGTGATGGTTAAGGCACTTAAAGGGAATTTGGGAAGTTGGCCTTTTCCTACTGTAGACTTGGAACCCCTTAATATATTTATTAGAATCCCCATTATAGAAATCATAACATGTATTTCCTTATCAAATTCCAAAATGGTACATCAATTCTTTCAATGGATACTTATCATTATGTAAGATAGTTAAGTCAACCCATTACCTTCATTATATCTCAATTATAGAAATATTTGTCCCAATCAGGTTTAGTCAAACACATAGTTCTATATATTTCATTCCTAATCATATAATATGAGTCCATTTATAACTAAAAATATTTTTGGGTGATTTTATTTATTATGTATAAATTTTATCATTTTTTATCATTTTAATGTCAAGTTATTATTAGGTGGAATTAGATAAGAGACTAACCACGTTTGAAAAAAATTTATACATAATCAATTTATTTAAATTCTGTTTTTTTTATATTTATTTATTTATTTATTTATGGAATTAATGTATTATATCTGTGAAAAATTATTTCATAAGGAGGAAAAAATAAATTAACAATTACCTGAAGAGGATTTGTTTAAATAGTTGATTTTTTGAGTTGAATATAAATCAACCAATAATCTTATGGAAGAACACTTTTTGTCAGTTTTTAATTGAGTTACACCATTCAAAATTTCTACATATGAATCACATGGGATGGTGTCATGTTGTTTCCTTCATGAACTGCCTCCACGCACCGTGAAATACTCCTTTTTACAATTATATTTATATTTCACACGTAGATGGGGAGAAAAAATGTAGTAGTTAATGGAAATTAAATAAATATCATAGAACACACATGTATTTAATAATAATGGAGGGAGGGATGAGTCATAGGAAATCATTTTAGTGTATTTATTATCAATTGAAAAAAATGAAATAATTTATACAAAATTTAAAAATTGTACACATAGGTTAGGGTCAGGCTCATGAACGGTCATATATATGCAATGAATACGTAAAGGTACACTGGATAAAATTCATTTCAATTCATTCTACGATATGATGATAAATAATATTTCATTAAATAAATAAATAAATAAACAAACACATTTTATCATAAATTCTACCTAAATTCTCTTAGATCCATTCATCAGGAATGAATTTATCAAAAATAAATGAAATAACAAATGCTCAAATATAATTATAAAACAACATTATGAACAATTTTAATTATTGAAAAATATTATTAAAATGTCAAAAATATTTGGTTTTTTCAATTTATTATGGTTCTAATTCTTCAGTTATTAATTTAATTTAATTTATCCCTTTTATTATTTAAAGAAACCAGAATATTTACTTATGATCTACACACCATGTACCTCGATTTACATATACCATTGTCAAATATATGTGGCTTCATCATGTACCTCAAATAAACTACATGTAAAATAATAACATGGTAAAAATATTTTATCATTATTTTCGTATATCCATATAACCCATCAAATGACTCAGAATGTTCTTCGGACATGAGACCACTCACCAAGTACTCTATTTACCAGCCGCATGTTACACCATTTATCTATTTGCATAACATTTCAAATGACTCAGTTTATATTTCAAATTAATAAAACAACGAACTACACACCATGTACATTAGCTACATATCATATATTTCATTAATTTTCTAGGTTTCCAGTATTATGTGTGATTTATACTTGTATTTGACCACTTTGATTTAGGAAATTTCATTTGTAGACTATGTAGACTACAAGACGTGTATTATATCTACTTGATGTGAAATCTAACAATTCATCTTCTAGGATGTACTGGTCTATAGGTAATGTATAATAAATACACAATATGTAGTCACTTCTTGGAATTTTATGTATCGTGAAGCATGGATAGGTTTAATGGACATGGGTATAATCCGTGTTTTAAAGGTACATGCCATGTGATCTAATATTACCTTCAAAATTCTATGACACTTCCCAATATATGAGTTCTGAAAAAATTAATTAAAATGTTAAAAACATTTTAATTATACATAAGAATAATGAACTAAAATTTTGAAATGAAATATATATCTACTATTGTGAATAATTGATCAAAAATAAAATAAATATTTAAAAAATTAAAACATAACCTCCATTTGATACTATTTAATTCTTATAAACAAAAAAAAGTTCTTCGTGGGTGAAAACCTTAATAGTTGTTTTATTCAATATATAATTCAAAATTTTATACAATATGTTATCATCCGGAAAAATTAAATATTTCAATAAAACATATATATAGAAAAGAAAAAATTACAATGAGAGGATATTTGCATGTAAAATTTTTACTATTATTTTAAGAAGGATCATATTAAATGATACCTCATCATATGATCTTTCTTTGAATGTGTTTTTAATATTCTAAAAAACAATTTTTAGATAATCTCCATTAAATTGTTTGGATCCAAATGTAATATTCCTCTAGTTGTTATCCACACGTGCTAATTTTATCAATGAGATTCACCAATGGAATGTCAGATGCTATCCCAAAAAATATAATTACTTTTTTAAAGTCTTAATCTATTCTACATCCTTAAATATTGAAGGAATATCTCTAGTGCATCTCAATCTTGCGAAAAATAGAGTAGTAAGAATAGAGAGAGAAGTTTGTTCCTAGAAATAATTCTCAAATATTGATTCTTAATTAAATCTACATAGTATACAAAATTATAAATTTATAATGTTAGGATTTATGTTAAAATATTAATTAATTTTGTATTGGACCATACATAATATAATAAAACATGTCTTACACCGGACCAAATGTTAATTATAATGTTATTATTTTAAATTCTTGAATGAATTGATGCAATAAAAAATATTATTTTATAATCTTGTAAATTAATATTTATCACCAGACATGATAATGGTCCATTCAACTTTACAAAAAGTTATCCAAATAACGGATTAATTATTATATTCATAATTAAACATATTTTCCACATACCAGTGATTGAAAATTTATTAAATATTTCATTAATATTTTTGATCAATAAAACAACAATGAAATTATTCCACACTCTACATTGAGGTTGTTATTTAATTAATTGAATTCAAATAGAATTTAATTGAGATCAAGATAAATTCATATAATGTGACTCTCTTATATTATATATCAATGGAATTAGGTAATCCTATATAATGCCCAATAGTAAAGTATAACAATAGGTCAAAGAACCCAAGATAAAGTACTCCATTTCAAAACATCTAAAATCACATACGAACTCTTTCTATGTAATATAACCCCTTTGTTAAAACATATCATAAAGTATGTAGTACATAAGTTTAATAAACATATATGCTTCAAAAATCATTCTTTTACTATATGAATTAAACAATTCATTACACCATGTCTATGGAATTTAAGGAGACGGTTCAATTTGAATAATAAGTTTGAAATACAAAGTTCTATAAAGAAGGAAGGGACAAATAATTACCAAATATATCAATTTATAACTTTCCATTCTTGGAGAAATAGACATACCCTAATTCCTGTGAACTTATGCGGTCATGATTTTTTCTGTAAAACTATGTGTGCATGTTATGACATTAAGTACTATTAATCACAAAGTCTAAAGACCGTAATACATGCTAATTGATTGGAATATTTTATAATCAAAAAACATGTGTAATTTCTATTGATGGTTTGTTCTCATAATTACATATCTTATATATTACCAATTGTAAACTTCATGAGAGGAAGCCCGATCTTCATATGAGTAATTACATTTGATTTTTATATACTACATTCCCTATTATAGTATTTTATCCAGCCCTAAAACTAAATTTGACAAAATTATCATGGAACATCAAGGTTCTCATCATATAAGGGAACTTTTATGGACTTATCTTTATGATAGATAATCAAGAACATTTTACATTAATTTCAGGAAGAAAATTTATCAATATTTAATTTTATATTTTATTAATATTCAAAAAATTGAATATACATGTAATACAAAGTATAAATATTTGGTTTGATAAAAAACCTCCATAAATACCCTATTTCTATATTAGGATATCACATTTGATTCACATTTTCATTGTTTACAATTTATAACTATTCTTGAGAATGAATCTATATTACGAATAGTTTCTATCCTAGTAAATAATGGATTCCCATACATGTCTATAATCTCGCATCCAATTAGTGAAATAATTTTTAATTTGAAACCTAATTAACTTTTTACTCATGTGAATCGTATATTTAAATCATTAAACGTTCAAAATAATTTTTAATTTTCATTTTTTAGTTTGTGGGATTTTAAAATTGTTGTCTTAAAATGTTAATTATCGTATTTTCTGTAACTCCTTCATGATATTCCAATTATACATACTCTTCATTTTTATCTCTTTTATACAAAATTATTCTCATATACCTCTTATATTTTCCTACATATATCCCATATATATTTATATACCTTGCTAAATATCCATTTAATGTTTAGGGGTTACAACATATAGTTCAAATCAATGTTCCTAATTTTTAGAAAACGTGGTTTATTAAAACATATTTTTTTATTAAACCACATCAATCATCACCCCTATAAAATGCTTCTAATAAATGAATAGATTCATAAAAATGTAAAAATTCATGGATGAATATCGTGGATAAATTCAAATTATATTAGAAAAAAATATGTTATTTCCATATTTAAAAATTTCCTTTACATATTTCATTATGATTCACCAAAGTTGTATGTTTTTATTCTTTTTCTCAATGAATATTCTAATGAAATAAATATATTAGGATTCAATGATCATCACCAATGTTATATTTTCAAATATAAACATCCAAATTATTTAACTCCTTCAAAATTGAATATTTATAATATATATTTATGTTATTTGATGAATCATAATTATAAATACCACTTTCTTCAAATGGTTTTGATCATTATTATTATTTATTAATTGTTTATTTTCCACTTTTTTATCACATATTTATGATATTGACTTATGTTATGGGTGGTCTTGTAATTATATATCCCAATAATTCACAGGATAAAATCGTTATATCTCATGATATATTTGTAATGGATTATAGATTGAAAATAATTCACCATGGGACTTTATACACATGATGAAGGTAGACTTGGGAGTGACTACTGATAGAAGATTATTGTATCATGTTATAGGTAGTTGAAAAATATTTATGATCTTATGAAATCATTTCCTTATGTCATGTATCCATGATTATGATGACACTATTTATGAAATCATGTTATGAACCTTTCCTTTAACGTTGTGATTTATCTTCTTATAATTACCTTATTGGGATTTCTACCTCACCATTTTCCTTATGTATCTTCCACATGATATCCTATAATGTTTTAGATGATATGTTGGAGATAATGGAATCATATGTATTTTTAAGTAAATATGATATTTTTATGATTAATTATATGTATTTTAATATCTAATCATCTAATTATAAACGACCTATAAATCCTCAAAATGTGTTTATTTTAAAATCATGTTAAGAATTATCAATTAATATGGATTTAAGCCCAGGTTATCTATAGAATTTGAAATAAAAAACTATATTTATTGATACCCAAAATTTAAATAATGAAACTGATTATTTAATAGTACCATTTAGAGGATGATTAACAAAATTAAAATCTTCCAGAAATAAATCAATTTTGAGATAATGTAAAATTGAGATGAAATAATAAAATATTTTTTCAGAGAAAAACATCTTTACATTGTCATAAAATGGTCATGTTATGAGTTTATTTCAAAAATAATTTTTGATAATGTGACATGAATACTATTTAAAATAAAACATTTAAATATATCATAATAATTAAACCCTAAAATTAGATAAATTATGACTATAATAAATATCTACTGGATATTAGAAAACAAAATTATTTATAAAATAATGCCTTCTTAATATTTTAATAAGGGTTTTTTATGTAACTGATATTGAATATTTTTTATAAAGTATCTTTTAAATGGTTTTATAATATTAAATATAATTTTTATCGAATATAATACTTATTTTAATTAATAATAATGTATAGTACATTTTTCATATCAAATAATATTTATGGGATTTATCCTTTATAATGTTATATTTTTTATATCGGATAAAATTCATAGAGGATTAAAATTTTAATTCAAAATGTAATTTCAAAATATATATATATAAGAGTAAATATCATTTAAAAATTTTAAAATGAATTTTATTTGATATTTTAAGAATATTTTCAGAGAAAAAATATTTTGACAAAATGATTTAAAAATTTAATCAAACAACCATTATGAACATCAAACTTTTTTATGTAAGAATTATTGTGAATGGATTATAAGATTAAAAGAAGTAAATAAAAAAAATACATTTTTAATAAACCGTAATATAACTATATGTTACAATAAAACATAATATAACTCTATGGTATAATAAAAAATTAGTATAAGACTATATTCTAAGACAAAGGATTATGAATCAAAAGATATATTTCAAGTCATGAAAAGACCTTACATTGGATTATTCCTTGGTTATATGTTATTGAAATTAATTTATAAGAATAAGGTATGAATTAAAAATATATATAATAAAATATTATTTTTCAAAATTTTATATTATTCTTTTATTTTAATTAATTATGTATTTATTAATTCTTTTTTGTTAATATCAGAAATCATTTATTTATAGTTTTTAACTATTTATTTACTTCTTTTGGTATAATCATTTCAATTACACTTCCATGCTCATGATATTATCATTCAAATAATAGTAAAGGTTATGTAATAACATGTGTATCATGATTTAATATGTTGCGGGTTCATTTTATTTGTGTTTTTGGTCTGAGTTTTATTAGTAATATTTATAAAAATATTGTTTCTTTAATTTTTAACAAATAAAATTACTCATATTAATAATGAGTTAAATATTAATATTAATATTACATAACCCGTGAAATATTATTTACTCGTTAATTTATAATATTACAATTAATTATTTTTACACAATCATCAATGATATAAGCTTACAATATCAGTCATATAACAACATAAATTGAAGAAAAAGAACAAACAATAATCTATGAGTCAGAATGGTTATGAAAGCGGTTAATTTAATATAATGGGAATGTCATATAAATTTTATGATTTTATTTTGATATAATCAAATATCTAACTCATATATATGACGGGTTAGAAGAATAATATATGGAATAAATGATTAAAGAATGGATAATAAACATGTTGTGAGCATGAATCATCACTTAGAAACCGATTTAGAAGTGGAGGAATTTTGGATAATTTTTATGACTAGTAGTATAGAAATGTGGATGTGGACTATAAAGGATTAAAAATGGGATAATATTAGACATATATTTTACATATTAGTCTAGTTTTGGTTCAGTGGAATAGAAATCCATTAATTTTTGAAAATGTGGGCCATTTATTTGGAAACATAATGTATATGAAAGGTAAAAGTACAATCACTAAGGATTTGGGTGAGTTTGGAATTGAAATGATACTGAAATATGAGGGATTTATTACTACACCTAAGAATCATTTTATATAAGAATTTTAACTCATCGTAATTATTAAATATTTGAGACACATTAATTTACCCTTTACTACATTTACCTTGTTTAAATATTTAACATAATAAATATTAATTTAAAAAAGATATAATATTAATACTATTCCATAATTTAGAACTGTTTATTAAAATTTGGAACACAATATAATACATTTCAATTTTAAAATATGGGAAAATTTACTTTTAAAAGAAACCATGAAATATATTGAAAAACTACATTTTTGTAGAAAAATGACTATTAATAAATTAATTGATATTAATAAAATTTCATTATAAATAATAGTGAAATTAATGTTAATATATTATTCAAACAAACAATATATTTTATTATGATAATCATTTAAGCATAATATATTAATTTTGTCAGAATAAAAACAAATAACACATAATAAAATAATACATATATTAATTAATTTTGATGCATAAAAATTATCTTATTCTTACATATCTAAAAACCTTTATTTAGTTATAAGAAAACAATTAAATCATATTAATACTTTTTTATTAAATATTTTAATTAATTTTTTTAAAATTATATTTTATAAATACTCAAAATACACAACATTACCCAAGATATTGAATATATATATGTATATAAATTAATACATACATGTTTATGTTGTCCCAATTTGTACTTATAAAACCCCTCAGTATCTTAGTGTATTACCTATGGGAAGGATATTAAATGGTGGTAGTTAGATGTGGTGGTTTAGATGGAATAGATCTCATATATATTTATACAATCGAAAACGTCTCCAAAAAATGAATTTCTTCAAGGTACATTTGATGAAGTTTAGCTTGGGCTTGGTCTAAAGAAAAATATAATGAAATAACATTATTTAAAAACAAAAAAAAATTAGCCTATAATGAAATATTCCTACTACATGCATCCAAAACATGTACATAATATATAGTTTTCATAATCGAGTTACTTCTATTTATACCTTCCATTTAACAAGTTATAATACAATGATCATATGTTAATTAATTTAAAAAATTATATAATGGTTAATTTTGATACAATTTTTAATCTAAAACAAGTTTTATTTATATTTATATATTTAAATTATGTTTTGTTACATTATACCCCATTAAAAAGAACATCACACTAAAAAGTTCATTACTAAGAGGAAACAAATGAGGGTTATTTTGTCTCATTTCAACATCATGTTCCAAAATGGATTCCTCAATATTTTTTTTCCATATACCTTTTAATACTAGCGCATCCTTATTTAATTGTATATGATCTCTATGATCAAGGAAATCAACTAGTTACTTTTAAGAGAGGCCATATTCCAATTTCAAAACATCTAAGCTCAATAAACATGATGGATCTAGTATATACATACAAAATATTGATACAAAAACACATCTTACACATTTGAGAGGTATGAAGGGAGTGTTACATAATAATATACAATCCTTCATTGATTAAAAATCATGATGTTATGAATGAATCAATGAGTTATATTTCCCTTCATCTGTAATCTCATAAGCCTCTTGTAATAGATATCTGAATGCATACATTATCACTATCTTCAAATAATTGTCTCTATAATGAATATATTTATAGAAATTATTTGGAATTGATGATTCTTCTATATTTATAGAATTATATTGAATCATCTCTATAATGTTCTAGAAAATATAATGTCATAATAACTGCATCCCTCCTACATCACCCTTGCAAGTTGGAGTTACATATCTCGTCACATTTATAGTCTCAAATAGTCCAATTTAGATATTAGAGTAGGAAAATATTAATATATTAGAACTCAACTTAGGATTATTTTGATTCCAATTTATTTGAATTGGATTTATCCGGATCATAAAATATCTTCAAAATTTTAAATTATTAATTCTAAATGACCATCAATTTCAGGTTTATTTGTTGTATAAAATTTTATAAATATATCTAATGATTGTTTATGAACCAAAAGTTTTATTGTGAATATTAGATCTCAATCAGTTACAATTAAATATGTTACTCAATGTGTTCTTATCATATCCTTATTATATGACTTGGTATGTTAATTAACTAAGACACCCCTTAATTAATAATGAAATGTGGCAACATTATGGGATGATCCCATACTACCCTGATGAATTGTGGATATTATAGGTATTATGAAACCAATTATTAAATCAATGATTCTTTTATAAAATTTACAATGTAATATAGGTAGGGGATTTATTATCCCAATAAATTTATGATATTCAGCCTTCGCATATTGGAATACCAATAATCATTGTACAAATTCCATAATATATTATTTTAGGATGTCCAACCATATGTGAAAATTAATATATTTATACATATTTATTATAATAGGTAGAATAGATATGTATGAGTTATTTGTATTATCCAAAAGCTTCTTCCTCGATTATTATATTGGTGCGATATATTTTATTTTTCCAAATATTTCATCTATATCTTGTCATGGATATACACTATCATTTTGTATACATTCTTCTATAGGTCCATATAATATTTCTAGGCCTCATTCATCATCTCATAGATGTATGATTAACTAATCATTTTGGTAATGGTAGGATATAATCCCTTATATTCAACTCTTTATAACCATTTTTTAAATCAAGTATTATTGTTTATATTTCAATAATTTTCATGGAAAATTTTCCTAATAATTCAAACATAGAGTTTCTATAACCATTTTGGCCTTCTTGAGGTAGTCATATGTCAATCAATCATAGGTTTTTGAGAAACACAAACAGTATCCCTCAAATAATTTTCATCTATATTGATGTGAATATATATTTCAAGAACTTTTGTTCAATATGTATATCACAAAATTCACAATAGTGATAAAGATATCGAATATTTAATACTAATGTTACTACTAATTTTTCTAAATCATGCATTAAGTAATTTTTCTAATGGGTATTTAATTAACATGGGTCATAGCTTATTACCTTTGTATTTTTTATAAGGATGCATCATGAGCCCTTCATTGAAGCATCACTATTTATTATAAATCCTTATATACAATAGGGTAAAATAATTTTAGGTATAGTGACTGACCACTTTGTAAATTCAATAACAATTTCTCCACAATATTCTATCTGGAGTAAACTCACTCCCCTATATGTTAACTTTGTTATGGTATTTGATAATCATTACAGGATTCTAAATTTTTTTCATAGTGTCCAGGTAATATAATAAAACTAAATATATCTATCATAGTGGTTGGTCTAAGATATTAACTAATTTTTCTTATTTTTGATGGATCCATTGGTATAACTTTTTATATGATTACATGACCAAATAAGGATACTTTTTCCATCAAAATTCACAACTATTAAAAATGGAAGATAATTTATCCTTCCATAAGGTGTTTATAATAATCCCCAAATTGTATTCATATATACACATTCCCTTAGGTTATCTGAGAATATCATCAAAATTAAGTAAAAACATCATGATCAAATATAATGAATCTATTAATCTAATAAATGAGGCTAATATGTGAATTTTATGTTATAATTGAATCACTATGAAATCATAGTTTCAATACCTTTTTCATAATGTTTTATTTTTTTATATCTTTTATATTTACACATAATTGATGGTATCCTTAAGAAATATCCACCTTAAATAAGTATTTTGATTCCCTATGTTTTTCAAACAAATTACAAATACAGGGTAGTTTATAGTTTTTCTTGATCATAACCTTATTATGTTAATGTTAGTCAAAGAAACGAAACATTGATCCATCCTACATCCTGGAAAAGAGGACTAGTGCACTGCATGTTGAAGTACATGGGCATATAAAAACATTATCCAGGTTCTCTGGGTATTTTTTCTAAATATTATAATTCAATATGAACAATTGAATAATTACTCTTCGATATAGCCATAAAACATTGTGTGAGTTTAATTAAAACATTACCTTCATGTTCTAGGGGATGAGAAGTTAAATATTTAAGAAATAAATAATTATAGTCTAATAAATTTATCATGTCATAAATGTTGAGTTATTCCAACATACATTAAGACAAGTATATATTTTTCTTTATTATAAAGACTCATATTTAGTAATTTCTATCTAACGTGAGTTCATAATTATCAAATTATCGATATAAGATAATTGGATTCTATGTGACATTAAATGATATTTTTCATCATAAATTTTGAAGTGATATTTATATAGGGAAAGATAGTCTATGCCCAATATCACAAAAAATTCCATAATGGGAAGGATAAAATTATAGTAAGATGTATCTTCCCAAAACCCTCAACCATAAATTATTTATATACCTTGTAAAAAACATCACGAAAATTGATGTTTTCATAGGTAATTCAATATAAAAGGTTTTAGGTGGTTAATGAACATTTATAGAAATCATTAATGATATTAAATTATATGAATAACTATAATCAAGTATGAAATTCTCATATCTAGATTAGAGAATTAGTGTACCTATCACGACATCATTATCATGATCTACTTAAGTGGTAATTATTGAATGTAATATTCAATATTACCTTGGTCATGGAGGTTGATAATGTCTGTTATCTTTATAATCACTTGTGTTATGGAATTCATTTTCAAAACTGACAAACACCATTCATTTTAATCCATGAATTATGGGTGGATCATTTTTTTGGAGTCTTCTTCTCCCCCATTTTATTGAGCCACATGTTCATCACTCTTTGATAATAATGTGCTTGGTGGAAAAATATTCCTCATTTTAATTGTTAGGTTCCTTTCATGAAATTTAATGGGTACTTCCTCACAAATATTTTAAATGTATGTACTTGAGTTTTCTTTCCATGTAGTTATTTATCATTCATATTTTGATGAAACTTCTATTTTGATTTCTTATCCTTAAATCCATTTGTGTAATGAGTGTGTCTATGATAAATTTAATCATTATATTATCATAAAATGTTTTATTAAAATATATACATTTATCTTATTATAACACCACTTTATTTTAGAATGCATTACTCTTTCATTGACATGTTATTGTTTGGTAACATGATTGACAAACAACACTGAGCTTAAAATGAATGATGATATATTATAACATAGATTTTTAAATTTATGGTATGAATAGGATTAAACAAATTATGATATATATATATATATTAATCAAATAACATCCATTGATTAATTTATAATAAATAAGTATGCAATATTTATTAAATTCACTTTAGGTATCTAAAAAATATATTTTCTTGAAAAATTGGGTTTATTGCATTCTGTTCATGAAAATTATAATTAGTCACTACCGATTAGAAATTTTATTTTTGGGGGTAATATAATATAGGAAGTCATCACTTTAATATTATCTTAGGATGATGATATGATATATTTATGAAAAGTTTATTTTTTAAGTGAATAATAAAATATAATTATTATTTTTAAACATTCATTCCTCTTCATTAAATCATGTAATTTAAAATTCCCATTATTCTAGTAATTTTCTCTTAAAATAAGATGATTATTTGTATAAATATTATAATAAATTATATATGAAGCAATATTATACTTTATTTTTGTGTAAGTTTAGTTTTTGGCATAAAAAGACATTTTTAAAACAAATGTTTGCTTTGAATTTGAGGAATTAATATATATAAATTTAATTCTTAAACATATATAAATTTAATATTGAATAATGTAATAAATATTTTTAATCATTATTTTCATATTTTTTAACTAATCTATTTAATTTTTTGTCATTATGAATAGTTAAAACTATTAATATTTATCACCTCAATATTGCTAAAATGGGAACAATGGGGTTAAAACTATGGGATAAGGGCTAAAAATAACCAAAAGAAACATCACATTATTTAATTTAGTTTGTTACATTCTAATTTAATCACATTATCTTTGATTTTTTCCATTTTATTTTTTCTTCTCTTGGATAATGGACATTTATTTATTATAAGAAGAGAATAAATAAAAAATTACACTCTTTATATTTTAATATATCTTGTAATTTTTAAAATGAATAACAAGTGAATATTTTCCTTTCTAAATTTTTATTTGAAATATGAAATAATAATTTTTATAATGGAATTTTTTTAGTTTTTAGTGATTGAATAACTACCTTAAATTCTTAAGCACCTCTCATGTAGTGGTCTTCATGTAATAGATATATAATATAAATTATTTAAATAATATAGTAATTAATTAAATTCGAATTAAATAATGTGTTTCAAAATTTTTATATATAAATATTTCATATTAATGATCTGTTAAAATTTTAAATATTATTTTCATTTCTATCTTTATTCCTTTAAACTCAAACTATGTGAATATTACCTAACAGGACATTAATTGTCACGACCCGTCCTCGGGGTCCGTGCCGTGACTACCCCATGCCCGCCTTCCATAGGCCAGGGGCTGGCGACTAGCACCAAGGCGTAAATCCCGGTAAAAAGGGAAGGCATTTCCTTTGTAAAGTAAACAAACACCACTGAGTAAGAAAGCGGAAAGTAAACACTAAGTAAAAGCAGAGTACAACTGAAAGTGCGGAAAAGTAAATGGGCCAGTATACAAACCCAAACTGAAAGTAAAGCACAACTCGAAAGGGAAAACAGCAACTGAAAAGTAAAAGCCGCTACACCGAGCTGTCCACTGGAAATCCCACCTGAAGGGTGGGTACAAATAGCTCCTCTGCTCCACGGGTCCCGTCGTCCGCTCCGTGCACGTCCCGCCCAATGGTCCACCTCCAGGTACCGTCCCGCTCTGCAAGCCTCAGCTAAGGTCAACGCTGTCCGTCGTCTGCAACCAACACAACGTAGTGCCGGCAAAGCCCGTGCAGGGGTGAGTATAAGCTACTCAGTAGGGACCCCGAGGCCCCTGAAGGTCTCTCAAATCCACAGAGGATAAACCACGAAGAAAGGTACAATTACGAAGTAACAACCGACACTGCTTAGATATATGCCCATACATATACCGAAGTCATCAATTTCAAATACGCTCCAACCTCCGAGCCCAAGTACAACTCAGTCCACACAGGAAAGTAAACGTATTCCACACAGGAAAGTAAAACGTAATCCACACAGGATTGCACAACACAATCCACACAAGAAAGCAACAGGATTCATCTCACACAGGTATACTTCTTCGAAAGACGAAAAAGATGATCTCTGATCCATCTAAGTCGTCGGACCCACGAAGAATCGATAGGTAACTAACCCCCGTAAAGACCCACACAGGATCGGGCCCACACAGGACCTGTAGGCGCTGGTTCACACAGGACCGTTGAGCGCAAGGACCCACACAGGATCGGACCCACACAGGATCGGGCCCACACAGGACCTGTAGCACTGATCCACGTAGGATCGCTGAGTGCTGTAGTCGTCGTCGTCGAATCCACACAGGATCTTTGTACTGTCGTCGTCGAAGTCACAGTAGCAGTAGTAGCAGTAGTAGCAGTCACAGTCGCAGCCAGCACTAGGGTTCCCGCACACAACAAGCTCGTTCGGAGGGTCCGCTCCATGAGCCGAGAGGCTGATACATCAACTGTCACGAAGACCAGAGTTGATGTATCCAAAAGTTCCGTATCGTCAACAGGAACTGAACGCAACAGACGGCGCGTCGATCGGACGCCCGGTCTGAGAGTTATTGGCATTTTCGTTCCCGGGGCCCGGTTGGTTTTTAAGGCAAAACCAACCCGACCGTACTCCACCTGCGTCCAAATCTCGGGTGGAGTATGCCAAAAGATTCGTCTCACTAAGAGGAACACAACAGAGCTGACGGCACGTCAATCGGACGTCCGTAGCTCAAGATATGAGCGTTTCCGCTCCGAAGGCCCGGTTGGTTTCGTGAACGAACCAACCCGGCCGAACTCAAAGTAATCCGAAACCTTGAGTGAAATCTACCGAAACGACCGTCTCAATCCAAGGATCGCGTTACCGCAGACGGTTCGTCGATCGGAGGTCCGTGGCTCATGTTATGGCCAAAAGACCGAATCTGATCCGAAAAGGGGGGGGGGGGGGTCCGGGTCCGGGCCGACCCGGCCCGGCCGGCGCGGCGGCCGCGGCGGCCTGGCGCTGCACGGAGGCAGCGCGCGGGGGGGGGGGGGGGAAGCCCCCCGCTTGATTGGGAGGCGGCGTGGCTTTTTAGCCGCACCTGTTTGCAAAACCGCCCCCCCTACGTGGGGGGCTTGATTGGCAGGAAACGGGGGGGCCGCCTGCCCCCCCTCAAAGGAACCGCCCCCCTCATAATGAGGGGGGGTTTTAGAGCTGGCCGGGGTATTAATTTCCCCCAGTTTATTACCATCCGGCCGGCCAGCTGGCCAGCCGGTTTTCTCCAACGGGACCGGAAAATCCGGTCCCCTCTTCGGCTTCCGACGCCGGCGGCCCGGCCGCCGGTCTTCTCATTCCGCCGCGGCCCGGAACCGGCCGCGGTGTTCGTCGTCCGGCGCGGTGCGACGGCACCGCGCCCCTCCGCCGTGCCTTTGATTTCTTTCAACGTGGTGCGACGACGTCGCGTTCTTGATGATTCTTCCATGGTGCGCGCGCGACGACGTCGCGTAAAATAAACGCACGATTAACCGCGTGGTGCGATGACACCACGCCACCTTGTTTCCACCCGCAAGGTAAATCAACAAGAACGATAGAGGGTTGTTCGTCCGTGTTCATGCGGTCCGGCCCCCCCTCACGTTAAATAATAACACAACTTAAAATATTCAAAAGCCACACGTTAGACTTTCTAGATCCACGATCATGAATAAAATAATTAAACAAAAATCAACAACCCCTACCTTGGGTATAGGTTCGAAGATTTGTCAACGTCCCGCGGAAGACGACGTCGCGGTGGTCGGGCGTCGCGGTAGTCGTTCGTCAAATCCGACGACGAAGAGGTACGCCCGAAGAGACACGTCGTTGGCGAATCCTTGTACGCCGACGAAGGTTGTCCGAGGAAGAAGTGGCGTTCCCTTTCGTTGACACGGTAGACGAAGAAGGGGGGTGTGGCGTTCTTCGTCGGAGCTTGAGCGTTCTTCGTCGGAACTTGAGTGTTCTACATCAAAGCTTGAAGAAGGAAGAAGAGCTCTCAACCTCTCCAAGTTGGCTAAAGAGTTCTAACCCAACAAAATAAGATAAAGTCTTATTTTATTCTCAAAAGAATTTCAAAGGTTTGAAATTCAAATAAGAGATAACTCCACATTAATTAACAATTTGTCATGTTAATTAAAGAGGGGTTAAGGGATTTTGAGGGAAGATGAGAGGTTTAGGTTCGTGTGGGTCCCACCACACTTAATCCTCTCAAGGGAGGTTATGTGGGTGTGGGTCCCACCCCAAACTCCCTTTGAGAGGAGTTAACCTACAAAAGTGAAATAAAAAGAATCCACATTTTTTTTATTCAACTTTTTATAATTCTCCCAAAAACTAACTTTCGTCCCGCAACAAACGCAACTTCCGAAAAGGTCTCTATAAGCGAATATCGGCGCTGCGAGTTCATCGGTGCCCTCAGATTTCAATTCCGAGCACCAGATCAAAAGTTAGGAATTCCCGCTCGTTCGTTCACTGAACGTACCCGAGCCAAACTTCGGAAAAAGATTCCGGGAACTCCGGGCCTCGGAATCAGGTGCCGTCTGAAACCGCGCTCTTGTAAAATTCTAAGGAAAATTAAGAAAAAATTTCCCTTTAATTGTACGGGTCTTTACATTACTCCCACCTCAGGGCTTTACGTCCCCGTAAAGATACATCAAAAAACTAGGGAAACAAATGAGGGTACTGAGCATGCATTTGAGCCTCCCGCTCCCATGTGCTCTCCTGGAGATTCCCGTGCTGCCATCTGATGCGCACAAGAGGAATCGATCGCCCACGCAGGACCCGCTCCTGTCGATCCTCTATCTCCACCGGGACCTCCGTGAAAGTCGCCCCATCGTCAACGTCAAGCTCCCCATGGTCAATGATGTGCGTCGGGTCGTGCACGTATCTCTTCAACTGGGATACGTGGAAGACGTCGTGCACCCGGTGCAACTGAGGTGGCAGAGCCAGGTGATAAGCCACCTCTCCAACCCTGCTGAGGACCTGGAAGGGTCGGATGAAGCGCGGAGATAACTTGCCGCCTCGGCCAAATCTCCGAATACCGCGTCGAGGTGAGACCCGCAAGAAGACGTGGTCGCCATCCTCGAACTCTAGTGGCCTCCGCCTCCTGTCAGCATATGACTTCTGCCGGCTCTGAGCTGTCCTCATCCACTCCTGGATGACCGGGACCTTCTCTGTCGTGGCCTGGACCATCTCCGGTCCCACCAGTGCTGACTCTCCGGGGTCTGTCCAGCACAAAGGAGATCTACAAGGTCGGCCGTACAACGCCTCGTACGGTGCCATCCCGATAGTGGAGTGGTAGCTGTTGTTGTACGTGAACTCCACTAAGGGTAGGTGGTCCTCCCAGCTACGACCAAAGTCGAGGACACATGCGCGGAGCATGTCCTCGAGAGTCTGAATGGTCCTCTCCGTCTGACCATCCGTCTGAGGGTGAAAGGCTGTGCTCAGACGTAGCTGCGTCCCGAACGCCTCCTGTAACCCCTTCCAAAGCCGGGAAGTATAGCGGGCATCTCGATCGGATACGATAGATGATGGCACGCCGTGGAGCCGCACAATCTCCTGAACGTAGAGACGTCCCATGTTCTCTACTGAGCCCTGCTCTCTGATGGGTAATAAGTGTGCTGACTTGGTGAGTCGGTCAACAATCACCCAGATGGAGTCGTGACCTCTGGAAGTGCGTGGAAGTCCAGTCACGAAGTCCATAGATATGCCGTCCCACTTCCACTCTGGAACCTCCAAGGGCTGTACCAAGCCTGCTAGTACCTGATGCTCTGCCTTCACCTACTGGCAGGTAAGGCATCGAGAAACGAACTCTGCTACTGCCTTCTTCATGCCCGGCCACCGGTGCTGTCGTCTGAGGTCCTGGTACATCTTCGCCACTCCAGGATGTACCGCCAAAGGAGAAGTGTGAAACTCTCTCAGCACTTCCTATCGCAAAGCGACTGGTACACATGGTACGTCCTCTGAAAAGGATGTCGTGCTCTACTCCAAGGGAGAAACCATCAGGTGCCTGTCCCGAGGATATCTGTGCATGCTGTGTCTCACAGTCAGCGTCCCCACGTTGTGCCTCTCTGACTCGCTGCAGTAGTGGAGGAGTGACTGTGAGAGACTGAAGGAAGGCTGCTCCATCTCTATCCATGAAGGATATCTGCAAAGAGGCTAGCTGCTCCGTCGCCTCCTCAAGTAGCTGAATGCCTTTCCTCCTACTAAGGGAATCGGCTACTACGTTCCCCTTCCCAGGAGTATAGACTATCTCAAAGTCATAGTCCTGGAGGAACTCGAGCCATCGCCGCTGTCTCAGGTTCAGGTCCTTCTGAGAGAAGATACACCTGAGACTCTGATGATCAGAAAAGACTGTAAAGCGCTCGCCTATCAGATAGTGTCGCCATGTCTTCAGAGCGAAGACCACTGCTGCTAACTCCAGGTCATGGGTAGCATAGTTCTGCTCATGTGGCCTCAACTGACGTGATCCATAGGCGATCACTGCCCGCTCCTGCATCAGAACACATCCGAGTCCGGTCCCTGATGCATCGCAGTAGACTACGTACCCTACTCCCTCTTCGGGCAACCTGAAGATAGGTGCGCTAGTCAATCTCTGTCTCAGCTCCTGGAAGCTCTGCTGACATCTGTCAGACCACACGAAGGGTTTCCCCTTCTTTGTCAAAGCTGTGAGTGATGCCGCAACTCTAGAGAAGTCTGGCATGAATCTCCGATAGTATCCAGCTAGTCCCAAGAAACTCCGAACCTCAGTCACGCTCCTGGGTGGCTCCCAAGCTAACACAGCCTCAATCTTCGCGGGATCCACTGCAACTCCCGCCTCAGAGATAACGTGTCCCAAGAAGTGGACCTCACGTATCCAGAACTGGCACATCGAGAGTTTACCATAAAGCTGGTGCTCTCGGAGTGTGTCTAGTACAACTCGCAAGTGATAGGCGTGCTCCTCCTCTGTCGTAGAGTAAATCAGAATGTCGTCGATGAAGACCACGACAAACCGATCGCGGTATGGATGAAAGATCCTGTTCATGAGAGCCATGAACACTGCTAGAGCATTGGTTACACCGAAAGGCATAACCAAGAACTCATAGTGTCCATACCGACATCTGAAAGCCGTCTTCTGCACATCCTCGTCTCTGACTCTGAGCTGATGATAGCCTGACCTGAGGTCTATCTTCGAGAACCACCGGGCTCCCTTGAGCTGATCAAAGAGGTCATCAATCCTCGGTAGCAGATACTTGTTCCCCACTGTCACCTGGTTCAGGCGACGATAGTCAACACAAAGTCGTAAGCTCCCGTCCGCCTTCTTGGCGAACAAAATCGGGGAAGCCCAGGGTGAAACACTGGGTCAGATGAACCCCTTGCCATGCAAGTCCTCCAACTGTACCCGTAGCTCTCAAAGCTCGGCGGGGGCCATCTGATATGCTGGAGTGGATATCGGGGTTTTCCCTAGGTACAAGTCAATATAAAAGTCTACCTCTCTGCGAGGAGGTAGCCCTGGAACTTCGTCGGGAAAAACGTCCGCAAACTGATCCACCACTGTAGGAAAACCAGGACTCCGCACGTCAACTGCTCCAAGGATGAGGCTAGCCAACTGATGAGTGATGGGATGTCCTCTCCTCCGCGGAAGTCCATCCTGTGCTGCTAAGGCTCCCTTCTCGCCGGTGAAGGTGAAACTGCTCCTGTCGGTGCGTACACATCGCACCTTGCGCCTAAAATAGTCAATCTGTGCATGGACCGTAGATAGCCAATCCATGCCCAAGATGACGTCGTAAGGCCTCGACGCTGCTACAAGAAGATCCCAGCCGAAGCTCTCGCCTCCTAGAGTAAGCTCACACTGCCGACACCAGTGCATAATCATCGAGCCTGCTCCCGTAGGAGTCTCTAGCCGTAAGGATCGAGTCAACGGCTCTGTCGGAATCTCCGAGCTCTGAACAAGGGCAGCAGCTATGAAAGAGTGAGTCGCTCCTGTGTCTATAAGAACTGCAGCAAGGGTGGAGTAGACACAGATAGTACCTCGAATCATCTCGGGTGCGCCGTGGTCGTAGGCCTCTGCTGCCTAGAGCTGTGCCTGTCTCTGCCCGCTAGCTCCCTGTGGTCGGGGTGGACCTCCTGGTGGTGGTGGTGGCAGAGCCTCAAAGCGTCGCCCACCACCGGCTGCTCGTCCAGCTCCTCTGCCTCGTCCACCTCCTCCCTGCGGACCGCCACGGTCGACCCTCTGCCTCTGCCTTGGTGGTCCCTCAACCGTCTACTGCTCCTCGGTACGGCGGGTCGGGCAGTCACGAGCCATGTGGCCCTGCCCGCCGCACGAGTAGCACTGTCTGCCTCTCGAAAGACTGGCTCCGCGCTGTGTGCCCCGCACTGCTGAGCCAGTGTCCTGAGGTCGTCTGCCCGAAGGTCTGGTCTGTCTGGACCCCTGAGTCATCCGTCGACTTCCTGCTACAGATGACTCTGCCACGTGCCGCCCTGCGGTGGGTCGCTGTGCTGGTGTAGACTCAGCAAGGAAGCTCTCGATCAGAAGGGCCCGCTCCAGTACTCCTGTCTGAGTCGGTATACTGAGGGAGATCAGCGATGCCCTGATCTCGTGTCTCAAAACCTGCACGAAGGTTCGGGCCCGGAAGAATGGGTCCCGTACAATGTCGGTCGAGTAGCGTGAGAGATCGGTAAATCTCGCCGAGTACTGAGCGACTGTCATGCTGCCCTGCCGCAGCTGAAGAAGCTCCTGGATACGCAACGCACGAAGGGTGGCTGGGACGAACTCCGAGCAGAAGAGGCTCTCAAAGTCCGTCCCTAGTAGAGATGCCTCATCGTGCACCTGGAGCATCAAGCTCTACCATCGTCCTACTGCTGCGTGTAGTAGGCTCGCAGCGAGGATCACCATGAGGTCTGCTGGTGTCCTCACTAGCCTAAACACTCGTACCACTGCCTCCAGCCAGTCCTCTGCTGCCTGGGGATCCGTCTCCCCGCGAAACCTGGGTGGTCGCTGGCGCTGAAACTCATGCAGTGCGCTGAGGCGACATGCATCGTCAGCGGCTGCTGCTGGAAGCATTGGGGGCTCGGCGGGTAGAGCTACCGCCGGTGCCACTGCTGACAAAGGGCCCTGCACCGAGGCCTCTTCGCTCGGTGGGCTGTCATCATGCTCGACTCTCGGAACCCTAGCTGGCTGCCATCAGGGGGGCCATCCTGAAAAGCAAACAGGTGCGCCACGGTCAGAACAATATACCTGGTGAGCTGATATAAGTAATCACAAAGAAAACTTTGAAACACACACGCAATCAATGTTTTCGTGCATTAAGTCGGAAATCAGAAGTCAGGGTCCTGGTGTACGGATACGTCGGCCGCCGCACCAACACTGGACTCCCTGGACTGATAACCACACTCAATACGCTAAACATTATTGCTTCACATAGAAAAGATCAGAGTTCGCGGTAGAACCGAACTCCTTTGATACCAATTTGTCACGACCCGTCCTCGGGGTCCGTGCCGTGACTACCCCAAGCCCGCCTTCCATAGGCCAGGGGCTGGCGACTAGCACCAAGGCGTAAATCCCGGTAAAAAGGGAAGGCATTGCCTTTGTAAAGTAAACAAACACCACAGAGTAAGCAAGCGGAAAGTAAACACGAAGTAAAAGCAGAGTACAACTGAAAGTGCGGAAAAGTAAATGGGCCAGTATACAAACCCAAACTGAAAGTAAAGTACAACTAGAAAGGGAAAACAGCAACTGAAAAGTAAAAGCCGCTACACCGAGCTGTCCACTGGAAATCCCACCTGAAGGGTGGGTACAGATAGCTCCTCTGCTCCACGGGTCCCGTCGTCCGCTCCGTGCACGTCCCGCCCAATGGTCCACCTCCGGGAACCGTCCCGCTCTGCAAGCCTCAGCTAAGGTCAACGCTGTCCGTCGTCTGCAACCAACACAACGTAGTGCGGGCAAAGCCCATGCAGGGGTGAGTATAAGCTACTCAGTAGGGACCCCGAGGCCCCTGAAGTTCTCTCAAATCCAAAAAGGATAAACCAAGAAGAAAGGTACAATTACGAAGTAACAACCGACACTGCTTAGATATATTCCCATACATATACCTAAGTCATCAATTTCAAATACGCTCCAACCTCCGAGCCCAAGTACAACTCAGTCCACACAGGAAAGTAAATGTATTCCACACAGGAAAGTAAAACGAAATCCACACAGGATTGCACAACACAGTCCACAGAGGAAAGAAACAGAATTCAGCTCACACAGGTATACTTCCTCGAAAGACGAAAAAGATGATCTCTGATCCATCTAAGTCGTCAGACCCACGAAGGATCGATAGGTAACTAACCCCCGCAAAGACCCACACAGGATCGGGCCCTCACAGGACCTGTAGGCGCTGGTTCACACAGGACCGCTGAGCGCAAGGACCCACATAGGATCGGACCCACACAGGATCGGGCCCACACAGGACCTGTAGCACTGATCCACGTAGGATCGCTGAGTGTTGTAGTCGTCGTCGTCGAATCCACACATGATCTTTGTACTGTCGTCGTCGCAGTCACAGTAGCAGTAGTAGCAGTAGTAGCCGTCACAGTCGCAGCCAGCACTAGGGTTCCCGCACACAGCAAGCTCGTTCGGAGGGTCCGCTCCACGAGCCGAGAGGCTGATACATCAACCGTCACGAAGACCAGAGTTGATGTATCCAAAAGTTCCATATCGTCAACAGGAACTCAACGCAACAGACGGCGCGTCGATCGGACGCCCGGTCTGAGAGTTATTGGCATTTTCGTCCTCGGGGCCCGGTTGGTTTTTAAGGCAAAACCAACCCGACCGTACTCCACCTGCGTCCAAAACTCGGGCGGAGTATGCCAAAAGATTTGTATCACTAAGAGGAACACAACACAGCTGACGGCACATCAATCAGACGTCCGTAACTCAAGATATGAGCATTTCCGCTCCGAAGGCCCGGTTGGTTACGTGAACGAACCAACCCGGCCGAACTCAAATAATCCTAAACCTTGAGTGCAATATACCGAAACGACTGTCTCGATCCAAGGATCGCGTTGCCGCAGACGGTTCGTCGATCGTAGGTCTGTCGCTCATGTTATGGCCAAAAGACCGAATCTGATCCGAAACGGGGGGGTCCGGGTCCGGGCCGACCCGGCCCGACCCCCCTGGGTCGGCCCGAACTGGGTCGACCCGGGTCCGACCCGGACCGGGCGGCCGGCGGTGCGGCGGCCTGGCGCCGCACGGAGGCAGCGCGCGGGGGGGGGGGGGGGGGGGCAAAGCCCCCCGCTTGATTGGGAGGCGGCGCGACTTTTTAGCCGCGCCTGTTTGCAAAACCGCCCCCCCCCTACGTGGGGGGCTTGATTGGCAGGAAACGGGGGGGGGGGGGCACCTGCCCCCCCTCAATGGAACCGCCCCCCCTCATAAAGAGGGGGATTTTTAGAGCTGGCTGTGGGATTAATTTCCCCCGGTTTATTACCATCCGGCCAGCCAGCTGGCCGGCCGGTTTTCTCCAACAGGACCGGAAAATCCGGTCCCCTCTTCGGCTTCCGACGCCGGCGGCCCGGCCGCCGGTCTTCTCATTCCGCCGCGGCCCGGAACTGGCCGCAGTGTTCGTCGTCCAGCGCGGTGCGACGACACCGCGCCCCTCCGCCGTGCCTTTGATTTCTTTCAACGTGGCGCGACGGCGTCGCGTTCTTGATGATTCTTCCATGGTGCACGCACGACGGCGTCGCGTAAAATAAACGCACGATTAACCGCGTGGTGCGACGGCACCACGCCACCTTGTTTCCACCCGCAAGGTAAATCAACAAGAACGATGGAGGGGGGTTCGGCCGTGTTCATGCGGTCCGGCCCCCATCACGTTAAATAATAACACAACTTAAAATATTCAAAAGCCTCACGTTAGACTTTCTATATCCACGATCAAGAATAAAATAATTAAACAAAAATCAACAACCCCTACCTTGGGTATAGGTTCGAAGATTTGTCAACGTCCCGCGGAAGACAACGTCGCGGTGGTCAGGCGTCGCGGTAGTCGTTCGTCAAATCCGATGACGAAGAGGTACATCCGAAGAGACACGTCGTTGGCGAATCCTTGTACGCCGACGAAGGTTGTCCGAGGAAGAAGTGGCGTTCCCTTTCGTTGACACGGTAGACGAAGAAGGGAGGTGCGGCGTTCTTCGTCGGAGCTTGAGCGTTCTTCGTCGGAACTTGAGTGTTCTACGTCAAAGCATGAAGAAGGAAGAAGAGCTCTCAACCTCTCCAAGTTGGCTAAAGAGTTCTAACCCAACAAAATAAGATAAAGTCTTATTTTATTCTCAAAAGAATTTCAAAGGTTTGAAATTCAAATAAGAGATAACTCCACATTAATTAACAATTTGTCATGTTAATAAAAGAGGGGTTAAGGGAGTTTGAGGGAAGATGAGAGGTTTAGGTTCGCGTGGGTCACACCACACTTAATCCTCTCAAGGGAGGTTAGGTGGGTGTGGGTCCCACCCCTAACTCCCTTTGAGAGGAGTTAACCTACAAAAGTGAAATAAAAAGAATCCACATTTTTTTATTCAACTTTTTATAATTCTCCCAAAAACTAACTTTCATCCCGCAACAAACGCAACTTCCGAAAAGGTCTCTTTAAGCGAATATCGGCGCTGCGAGTTCATCGGTGCCCTCATATTTCAATTCCGAGCACCGGATCAAAAGTTAGGAATTCCCGCTCGTTCGTTCACTGAACGTACCCAAGCCAAACTTCGGAAAAAGATTCCTGGCACTCCGGGCCTCGGAATCAGGTGCCGTCTGAAACCGCGCTCTTGTAAAATTCTAAGGAAAATTAAGAAAAAATTTCCCTTTAATTTTACGGGTCTTTACATTAATATTATCTCCCATTAAATAATAAATTATTTGTTGATTTAAATTTATAAAATAGTATATTTTGAAAATCTATTTTGATAGGGTCGGAAATATAAACTATAGTCCACTTATGAAGGGCTTTTAGTTTAATGGAAACATTATTGGCCCATAATGAGTAAAATTCATTGATATCATGGTAATCATCAGATGTGTTAATAGGGGGTAAAAAATAATATTTAAGGGTAAATAATCACCTAATTATGTCATAATATTAATTTATTTTAGTATATATACTCATAATCATACTATATTATAATATATCCACATTATTTCAGTTCAACACAAAAACAAATTTATTATATTTTAATATTTATGTAATTAAAAATGTATACATTACATCACTATAAATAGAAACCACCTCATATCTTACTCACACGACATTGAGACACATAACTATACCATAAAATAAAAAAACACTTGTAAACATTTTTATTCATGTATTAGTGTTTATGGTCTCTTTAAATATCTTTCCCAAGTGTCCTTAAGAAGAAATCAAATGGAGGTCCCTAAAAGTGGTGGTAATTATTTTAGCCAATTCCATTCATTTTACTTCATCATTTAACACCTTAAATTATTTCATAACCATACCAAGGTTTTAGAATATCTATATATAATTTACTAAGATATTATTAAGCTGAATTAATGACATTAATCCATATCCTATTGCAAAAAATATGTTATGAATGTATCACACAAGTATACAAGAGGACTACCACTTCCAAGATGATATATGCGTCATATTCCAACACAATCCTTAATGATAGGATATTATTATTATGGTATATATATGACATATAATAAATAATTATTCTTTTTTAATTATAATATATTATCTAGTTTCTGACAATCCCATCTTTTGGGAGTGATTATATCTCTCTTGAATACGTGTGGATCACCACATCCACAAAGTGACAGAATTAATTTTTTATTTTATTATTTAATGGATTATAATAAGAATATATTAAATTAATACATATAATAATTATAATATAAAATTTTTTATGAAAATTTTAGTTATTGTTTACATTTATTTAATTTTTTCCATCAAAAAGTGGAAACATCACTTCTGTGTACGTACACACTATAGTCACTACAATGTGATGTAGTTAATTTTTCATCCCCATCGAATATGAATGATTATAAAAGTGTATGTGATAAATAAATATTATAAATATTTCATGATAATTATTTATTAGATGATTAAATAGTTACCAAATTTCTTGTACTCGAACAATCTTACCGAAACATATAATGAAAACAGAATAGTTTTCAATCGATTGTGAATTTTAATTAAAGAATTTCAAGTAAAAGGATATTTATAAATTATAAAGGAGTGATAAATATTTTTTTTATTTTTTAACATTGTTATGTAATATATTCATAATAAATCAATATTTATTATATTGGATATTTTTATGTGTATGAGAAAATACAATACATGATGTAAGGTTTTCCGATCTCACTTTTTCTTATGCGAGTCACATACTATATTAACAATTTTTTAATTCATGTGGTGTAAATTATTCCTATAAGTTATTTTATATCATGAATACATTAAAATTCATGGTATCAAAATTCACATTTTAAATTATTTATTTCATGGGTTTTATCATTTAGAAGATACACTGGTTTTTAGGGTTTTTGTTAAAATATCAATTCTTTTTTGGATTATCTCTACTAAGATTGTGTTGAGGGAAATAACATGTATATTATACTTTACACCACATATATTTTATTCATCTATGGATATTCTGATAAATTTTATATATTAGTTTTATTATCCTATTTTTGGTAATCATAATTTTCAATGGTATGTTTTTAAAGAAAATTTTACATTATTACTTTTTTGGTCAATGAACTTTTCTGTCTATGGTCATGCTCTTAAAATATATTATATATATGTTTATAAATGAATTTTTTTTAAGAATTTAAGGTTCATTATAATTTATATTATTGAAAATTTATTACAGATATTCTTTGGGAAATAATATTTTTTGGAACGAGTTTTTTTTACTTTTATGAAAATTATTGAAAAGAATATGAACTTTTATCTTATATGGTATGAATTTATTTTCCCATAATCATTAAATTTTAGTATTCGGAAGACTTATTTAACAATTTTTAATTTATTTTTCATTTAAAATAATTTTCTTAAATATTCTAGAAACTTTTAGTTAAAATATATTCAAAATAAATGATTATTTGTATCATGCTTTTGAAGAATGTTTTGAGTTAAATTTTAAAGATACTTTTTACCCATGTTAACATTATTTATGTATTTTTAATATTCATTGGGTATATTATATTAACTTATATTACAATTTATTTATATGAAATTCTTATGAGGATGTTGATATAATTACAATTATGTGAAACTCATTTCTTCCCCACAGGTTAATTAAGTTATGATAAAACATTTGCAAAACCAGTTTTTTCAAATAGGTATGATATGATGATATGATGAAGTATTTATTAAATCTACTTCGTTACCATGTTTTATTACCTGATGGTGTCATGAAAGTTTAATGCTATTGCGACACATATATGTATGTGTTTTATTATTTAACAGGTGGCCTCGAAATTATTTATCCCTCTACTACATTAGGAAATGATACATATATAATAAGTAATATAGAATGAAACGGGAGGGGGGTGAACCACATTCAGTAATGGAATATATGCAATATTATAGTATTGGGAGCAAACAACGAGTAATTATAAAATATATTGGTTATTTAACCCAATCCACATTGATAGTCTTGGTAGTTTTACTTGACTAAGTAAATGATTTTCTTTGTTTATGATTATGCCACAATCATTTGTATTAAACTAATGATACATTATCATGTCTCATGATTGATTAATTTTTATTTTATTATATTAATAATTATCACTGTTATTATTAGAATTACTTATTTCATTATTTAGGATTTAATATATTTGAAATATTATATATTACTTTTGTATGCTAGGATCATGTAATCATACCCTTATGATTATCTTATTTTAATTTATGATCATTGATTGATATCTATTATTTTTTCCTTAACTAAGAATTTGAGCTCATGTTTTCTTATGTTTTAATTCCCCATGTTATGAAGAAACGTTCGATGTAGGTAATTATAAGAGTTATATTATATGATGAGAACATTGTTTGAGATTTTGAAGAACATTAATTAGATATCATGATTTTTTTCTAGTTTCCAAATAAACTAATCCATTATGATGCTTGGTTGTGTATTTATTTTTCATGAGTTGAATATTAATCTAAAATAATTTTTTATTTATGTATCATATGATTAGGTAACCTTATTATGTAGAAAATGATGGCTTAGTAATTTTTCAGATTATTATCATAGTATATTACTGAAAACTCTAGGGATAACTCAACGTGTTAGATATCATCAGATTGCTCTGTTAAAGTAGTGATTAAATGGAATTATAAAAAGATACATCCATATCAAAAGAATAGAATGTTTATTTACTTGTGACCAAGATAAACCTAGTGTTAAAATTTTTGAAATGGGTGGAATGGGTAGAAACTTGATCACTATTTGTGTTTTATGATTGGGTATAAGAAAATGTACCTTGTTAGACACTCATTAGATTTTCCTTAGTTAATTAAAATTTAATTTCATAGCCATTATGAATGATTTTAAGAGATAATGACCATGTATATTCAATGTTAAATCCATGGTGGCATCGAATAAAAAATACGTGTCATGATTTATAAATCATATGAATGATTTTCCATATTACATGATTACACAATATGATTATTATTTCTCACACCTTGATTTTTAGTTTTAGCTATTTGATACAAATTGAAGGAATAATATCAATCATGAATGTTAAAAATAATCTAGTGATTTTATAAATGATAAAAATAAAATGGGTGATATAATGTCAAATACTATCTTTATCCATAACTATTTATCTCGTTATATTATTAATAATGTGAACAGTGGTGGGTTTCATGAAATTTATAGGATGATATTAATGTGGATTTATGAAAGATCTTATGATAAAGTCTAGAAACGAAAGAATATTAAAATTTTTCCATGTCTAGAATATGTAATGAAGTAGTCAAAGGAATATTTAAAAAGAATAAGAAAATGTTTTATGTGTTAAAAATAGGGGCATAAAGCCGTAATGTTTTGAAGAAAAACAAAACATTTGGTTATTGCAATGGATGTGAATAAAGGTTTCCATTAGTTATGAACTATTGTTGAATGTTTTAAAGTGGAATGTATAATAATTATAAAAATTATTTTTAGGGGGAAATATTGAGATGGGGATTAGAAACATTTTATGAGTAATCATTTTACTTTTAATGATGAAGATACTATGAGTGAGATATATAGGGAAGGATTTATTGAGGAATCAGATGAAGAAACTTTTATAATGGTTTAATAGGGAAATGGAATGATTGATGTGTTAATATATTATGATTTTATAATTATGTCACTGAAGTTTTTTATGAATGATATTATAGTTATAAGAATCATGAAATATCTAGGTATTTTTTTGGAGTAGTTTTTCATTATGGATTTTCTAGAATATGTCGAATAGTATTGATAACATAGAAAATTGATTTTGTGGAAGGATGGCATTTTTAGAAAATACATGACTGGTGGATATATAACCATTAATATATTCCTAATATTGAGGTAATAATGATTATCTAGGATAAAATGTTCAATGATATTTAAAAGGTAAATTGAATAATATTGGTTATAATTATATTGATTTTTAATTTTATAAAAAAAATCCTATATTTAATTTTGTAACATTTTCTATATTTTTGGAATATATTGAATTGTTTGTGTAGAGTAAATTTTTGGAATCATTTATGATTTGATTAAGGATTTATAGTTAATCACGTTATTTTTTGTAATGGATAATCATGTTTTAATAGAATATACGATCATAGTATTCAAATTTGTTTATGTGACATTAGTTTCCAATTTATGTTTTTTGGGTATTAAAAATAAATTTATTTTTGGAAATTTTATGATCTTAATTTTTTTTGAATTAGGTAAGAAATATTACAAAGGAGTTTTAAAATTAACTATTTATATGACTTTTATATTGATTTTTGGGCATTATTACTGATGTTCCAGATATTACTATATTATTTCCTCAAATAAAGATTTATCTATATTGGATAACTTCTGTAAATAATTTACATTTAGTAAGTTTCTAGAAGTATGAGAAATGAATTTTTATTCTTTTATGGATCTTAAAGTTATTAAATGATATTTTAGTGCATTAGGCATAAAAACTCATCGTGGATATTTAGTGTATGAAATATGAAATGAAGTATGGGGTGGAAAATTCATGAATCATATTTAAAGGATTAAATCATTATTATGGTATGGATATAAATGAAGTATGTATATTCTCATGTATTCTCTACCTTGATGGTAAATAATTTCCTTAACTCAAGGAAGTGGAAGATAAATATATTGATTCTTAATTGGAAAGTATCAGTCATCTATCAAGGTTTAGTTTTTGATTTGTATGAGTTTTAAAATGATATAAATTTTTTGGAAACACATAATTAAGAATTATTAAGTTTCCTAAAAGGGATATAGTAATTAGATATCATGATAGAATAATAATTATATTATATTACTATTTTATGATAAACTAATTATAGCATGTACAAATTAAAACCATGAAAGGGAAATTTACTTAAGGGTGAAAATGTAAAACCTAATTATTTAAAAATAGATTACTATTTAAATAAAATTTATGTATTCGATATCTTTCTTGGAACACAACACCATGCTTAAAATGAAACACTATGTATTATATCATATCCTTTAAATTGACCTGTACGAATTGGATTAACCACATTATGAAATATAAATTTATATATATTATTTAATAAAATCAAATTCAGTGATTAATTATTAATAAATTAGAACAAAATATTTAGAGTAATCAAATTATGCTTCAAGAAATAAATATTTATAAAAAAAAAATTCGTTGAATTTTGTTCCTGAACATTAGAATCGGTTTATATCGAATTCATAAATTTTATTTAATAAAGTGAATTAAATGTTTCAAATTATCATGTCAATATGGTTTATATTGTATTTTTTAATTTTTCTTAATATATTTATCTATACATGATTATCCAAAAATATATATTTTTATAAAATTTGTATTAATTTTCATTAAATAATATAATTTTAAGTATATATAATGATATGAAAATAATATTAATGTAAAATAAGTCTTCTTTAATTATAAATTATTTAATTAATTATATAGGAACCAACATGAAACTTGAATTTTGGTATAATTTCATTTTTAGGATTTAAAAAAAATATAAACACATGATTTCATTTCATTTTACTCATTCACTAATATATTATTATGATGATTTAATAACAATTTTCTATATATATTTTTATAAAATGGGTAATGAAAGTATTTATCACCTGTAAATGGGGACTATCACCTCTAATTAGGAATATGATTTATTTTCCATCATAAAAATTCATGGTAGGACATTATGTTTTATTTAATGAATATATATTATATTCCTGAAATAATTATTATTATGTAATTATAATATACTATAACATTCTCACCTTCAAATCCACTAGAAACTGATTATGTCACTCGTGCATAAGTATGGACTACCACCACTTGGAATATATGTGATTCATTATTGATGTCATATTTACATGTATAGTAAAAAAGGGATATATTTAATGAGTTAAGGATATATATATCATATAATAATGGTTATTTAATGTTAAATTATTATTTATGGAAATTTAATTCAATTTATCCAAAACTTGAATAGGTCACTCATTTTTAATTACATTATACCGTCTATAAATTAACGTAATTCATTTTTATGAAATTTTTATAATAATGATTATAAAAGAGTATATAATGAATAAATATTATAGTTTTTCATGATTATCATTTCTGAGTTGAAGAACCCATGACCAAAATTAATATATAGGAACCATCGAGCGAAAAAAAGAATTGAAAATAGATATATTTTCACTTGGATGCTCGTTTTAATAAGGAAAGTATTAGTAAGAAGATAATTAGAAATTAGAAATTATTGATACATATAATTTTATATATTAATATGGATCTATAGTTTATGTATAATTAATTTCTATTTATAATAACTTATGTTTTATTGTATACGATGAAATACGTGTCTTGAGGAACGAGTTTGTCATCTAACTTCTGTTTCTATGAGATATATGGCATATTCACCGTTGATTTCATACATTTAGTGTATATATTAACCATTAAATGTGTTATATCATGAATAGTTTAATATCCAGCTTATTTAATGCCACATTTGAACTTTCTTATTTTATGGGGTTTATAATTTAGAATTTATAAAAGTTGTATGTTTTTATGTTACAATTTCCATTCTTTATGAAATTACCTAAGACAAATTTCTATTGAGGGAAATTATATAAATAAAATCCATTGAACCTACCAATTTTTCTTACTAATTTTATATTATATTAAATTTAATGTATTATTAATATTTTATGATCTTTACAACTTTAAATGATCATGTAAATGTTTTTAAATACTATTCAACCTTATTTCCTCTTTTGTGGATGACCGTTTTCTTCTATGTATATTCACTTAAAAATTATTATATATAAGTGTTTACTGATATAAGAAATTATTTTATATATTAATTTTAAATAAATTTTATGTTATTTACAATTTCATAAAGGAGTCTTTCTACAGAATTTTATTACAAACTAGTTTTTATGTATATTTTAAAAAATTATGAAAAATATTATTCTTTTTAATATATAAGGTTTGAATATATTTAACTACTATTATAGAAATTCATATAAATAAATATTTATTTAATTTTTTTTATTTATTTTAAATGAAATCAATTTTCTCAATACTCATTAAAATTTTAGTTAAATGTTTTTCAAAAGAAAATGATATTGTTCAAGTGTTATAAAAAAATAGTTCAAATAACATTTTTAGGGAATTTATCATATAGGTCATGATAATTTAAGGATTTTTGTGATTAACTAGGGATATGATCTTATGATACCATCCAAATTTATTCTCTGGATGGATTATGATGATGATGATTTATAGAAAAAAATTGATACATGTTTCTTTCCCATGTGTTAATTAAATTACGATCAAAACATTCTAAAACATGTTTCCTTTCCAAGAGTTTTGCTACAATGAAATGATGAAATATTTATGATTTTTTTTAAAATACCTGGGATATGATATGAATATTTTAGGAATCATTTATGATCTTATGGAAAACATATATATGATTTTCATTATTTTATGGGTAGGTCTAAAATTATATATATTTCCAATGAACTGGGTAAATATTGATATCACATGAGATAATATAGAAAACAATGGGGAGTAAACCCAATATATTAAAGTTCATTGTCCATTATTATAGTATTGGGAGTGAACCTTAAAAATTGAAATGTTATAATGTGGGGTGAACGAAATCCATTATCGTAGTCCTGGAAGTATGCCATGACTAAGAAAAAGACTTACTAAGCTTATGTGAATGTTACAAAACAATGTTTAATTTGTATGATATGTTGTAATGTATATTTATTAGTTATTTATGATTCCGTATTCTAATAAAATTTTCCTTTATTTTTATAATTCCTTTGGTTATGATCCATTAATAAGAATTTTGGACTGACTGGGAATGAATTTTAAAAGTTATGATTATTTCATCATTACCTTAATATTATCTTATTCTCATTTATGATCACTTATTGATATCACTTATACTTATCATTATGGTGTATCTGAGCTCACCTATTCTTATGATTCCTTTGCCTAAGTAGTAAATATTTGTTTATGTATGTTAAGTACATGTATTATACTATTTGAGAAGTAAATTTTTGGAGATATTGAAAATCATCCACAAATTAAGATTAGTATGTATTTAGTCTCTAGATAAGCTAAAACTTTATAGTTTTATACTATTTATTTTTATGCTATTTATTTAATATTTCTATAATATGATTTAATATTTATAAATGATATTCTTGAATCACATCACTTGTAACAATTTACAATAAAAACCATGGATTTAATCTACTAATGAATAAATATATATTTATTTATGGGTCATCAAAAAAATAAGGTTTATTCCATGAGATTCTTGTGAATTTATATTCATAAATACCACATAATTTATCCTCCATTTTTTAAACTCTTGGAATTCCGTCTTCATTTTCAAGAAATGAGATTGAGGAAAATACATAGTGAAGAATATTATCCTTTAACTCCTTATATTACATAGATACAAATTCTATAATTTTGATCAAATTAAAAATTATGTTCCACCATTAGAATGATTCACCATATAAATGATAAACATCCAAAAAACCTATCTCATGATCTAAGTACTCATGAATATAAAATGGGATTTCTTCCACCTTGATCCATTTCACAAAAATAGTGAATTTTAAGAACCAATTAATGATGGTGGATGTCTCCTCATTATATAATTCATAGGGATTTTTTCCTAGCATATTTTGGAGTTCAAACTGGTACACATTATTGATCATAGCTTGATAGAGTTGAGTAAATATAACAACATGATGTAATACTCTAGATTCCATTATTTGGTCACTATTGGGGATATTCGCTAAATTTTCCATCAAACACATTTTTAAATCAATACATATCGGCTCTATCCATTACTAAAGATAATAATATGAGTGATAAGATATAAAATTTTATAACCGTAAATGTAAAAAATAATGTGAATTGTTTACCACATGATTTCTCACCATATCTCTTCTTCATTTAAACTATTAAAAATTTGATTAAACCTAGGTTTCTATAATAGTGGACATCTTTTATTTATTAAAATGTTCTAAAAATTAATTGCACCATAAAAAGATACCAACTATAATAACCCATACATAACATGATTATATTTTATAAAAACTATTTAATTTAATTATTGCATATTACAAATTAGAGAAGAAACCACAGAACCCAATGTTTTAGTACCAATAAAGGTTAGCATAAAAAAATCAATATTTTGAATTATTTCATCAAAATATAACATGTAATTTCCACCACAATACGTCCTTTAACACATAATCCGATATATGAATTCATTTTGAAAGGGGAAACAAAATATTTTTTATTCTCGAAGGATCACTAAGTGAAGAAGTATCAATGAGTCATATTGGGTTAGAGAAAAATCATGTGGAAAAACATTATAATTGATAAATATATAATTAAAATTAAATTTTAATCATAAGTGTTATTCATAAGGAGTTGTTAAAAGATATATAACCTTTACTTATTTATCAATGGGTCTCGTTAATTATATTGGTTATACCTATCCATTTTAATAATGTATGAAAATTCATTTCCAGGTAATCATTCAGAAAATTGGATCCACGACATAACAACATATATATGAAGACCACAAATTCAAGGTAAAAGCATGAGGCCACCTACCATAGGTCTTTAGTCGAGTTAACATCTAGAATCAACACCTCCTTAGACTCATATTAAAATATAAGTAAAGAATAGATGAAAACCATGAGAATAGAGCAAATTAAGTTTCACCTAAGTGGCACAACTGATACTAAGACAAATTAAGACCATCATAAATGTAATTATGTACTTATTGGAATGGATCCAATGAGATGAAAAGATATCAACTATGAGCATAAACATAGAATATCTTTCAATTCATAAATTAGGATTTGAATGGGATATCTCCCATAGGTGATATATTTTGGGAGAGGAAAGTGAAAATTGATTTTATGTTATAACATTAGTTAAGGGAAGAGTGGTAATTTCCTTAAAATTCCTAGGTCAAATGGTTTTGAAAACCCATTCACCAACTGTGCACTACTTACTGTTATGACAGGCACCTCAAATGGTTTTCATGGACTATTTTCATAACTTAGTTCAAACCATGTCTCATCCCACTGTCAACAACTATAGAGGCCATGAAACAGATGTAAAGATCTATCGACACACTTTCCTCAAACATTGTGGCATGTAACACCCCACTATCTAGCATTTCACTGCTAGTAATAGTTATATAGTTTTCCCCATAAGGTTTCTACTCAACATGAAACATGTCCTTTTATTACAAAATTATGGGATTCGGGATTCAAACTAGCATTGGACATCCCGACTGACCTTTGAGCTCAAAAGGTAATCACATTAGTCCATAATTAGTCATTTATACCGAAAATTTATGGAGATAAAAAAAATCATACAACAATAAAGACATGAATTCATAAAAACATTACCCTTAATGCAACTCATTCCTAGATTTCACTTCCAAGGGTGGTGAAGCATCATCCGTGAAAAAATCTGTCCACTATGCTTGAACATCGATCTCCCACTCCTAAGTATCATCCTATACACGACCATTCTTCATTAGCATCTAAATTAGAGAAATTGAACAGCCTCGAAGAACCTACATGTTATGATCCAAAATACGAATATTTTCCCCTAAAAGGACACATATAGCTATAAATCATCTTCCTTAGGCTGAAAATAATGGGATGAGTTTGAATGATAATGGTACAACTGAGATATGTGCAAGACATTATGAATGGGTTGGTAACTTTGATGTAAATGAAATCTACAGGCTAATGTCCCTACTCCCTCATGAATCTTGAACAACCTGACATATCATGGTAAAATTTTACACTATATTCTATTCATCATGTTTCAAAACCTCGGTGAGATATGTAAAAACTCCAAATCCATGACCTCGAACACTATAGGACATCGACAGTGATTGGTGTAAGATTTATGTCGAGATTGTACAGTATCCATCCACATTCAAGTGAAATAAACTTTCTCTATAGTCTCTAATACAAGATAAGTTCCATGAAAAGCTACCACTCCTTCCTCTAACCTGCACTAGGGTGTTTAGAAAGTCCTTCCATAAAAATCATAATAAGGCACCATCGGTATTGTATCCGAGAATCTATTATTGTAGGCCATTTCAACAAGGGGTATGTGCCTCTCCCAAGAGCCCCCAAAATCTAGGACACATGACCATAACATGTAATCAAGATCACTTATTTTGTGCTATAACTAGCCATCGGTCTAATGGTGGTATGCTTTGCTAAGAAGAACCTATATACCCAAAAGCATATACCACACTTTCTAGAACCGTTATATGAACGAAGCTACCCAATATGAATAAATAGTGTTATCAACCTAGTGAATTCATACTATCTCACAAATATACATCCTCCCAATCTAATCAACGGAAATGTTATCCTTGATATGTGGGAAATGATAAACCATTGTGATATTGTCCATAACAAGTCAAAAAACAATTCTACATGGTGAACTCAGTAACATGGTCATAAAATCTATCACCTCATTTCCACATGGTAATGGTAATATAATGTAATAGTATGGATGGTCGATGGTGTTTTGACTTCACCTAATGTCAGGTGGACCACATCATGAAAAAGTAGATACATCTCTTTTCATACATGACCAATAGTATTGGTGATGTAAATCTAGATACAGAATGGTGACACTAGGATGCACTGCCAAAGATGAAGCATCAATGTCTCAAATCATCACCTCACACATGTCTACTAAAACAAATTCATGACCATGTATATGAATAATTTTATCCTCACCTATGGTGTAACCCGAATGTGGGTCCTTAACTGCCAAACTATCTTATTGTACTAGGCCCTCAGAATCTAATATCACCCTCATCCACCTTTATCCAGAAGGGAAGAGGTCGTAGATAAGAATGAAACAATGTATTCTTATAACTATCATACACCTCAAAGTGCATCTCAAAGAACAAATGCATAAGATAACATTCACTACTAGACTCATGAACTGAATGTATATGTGTCCTCATACATAGTTAATTGGAAACTACATTTCCATTACCTTTAATATATGAAATCTTGAAGTCAAAAGACTATAGGTACTAAACCCAGCTTTATTTTCTCATATTTAGATCATGTTGTGTAAACATATATGTGAGGATTTCTTGGACTTTGTATATCAAAAAACGATATCCTAGAAAGTAGTGTCTCAAGTAGCATAATTCATGTATAAAAGAAAATAATTCAAGATCATGTGTTAGGTAGTTCCTCTTGTGTGAAATCAACTATCGAGACCCATATTCCATGAATCTATCCCCTGCCTCAGCACTGCTCTAAGCCTAAAACCTGATCCATCTGAATACACGATGTCACATATTTCGGGCTTTATAGAAACCAGTATCGATGCAAAGGCCAAACTCCCTTTCATCTCTTGAAATGATGACTCACATATATGTGATAAGACAAATTTTTCACTCTTCATAGTTAAGCATGTGATCATCGCTAGTTGGAATGATAAGTCCTGTATGAAACACCTTTAAAACCAACTGGACCTAAGAAATTTTTTATCTCAATGAAGAACTTGTGAATCTCCCAGGAAACTATATCTCTCACCTTATATGGGTTTACTTATACTCCTTTATCTAAGATAATGTGATAGAGGAAATGAATTTGATCAATCCAGAAGTTTCACTTTGTTATCCTAGAAAATAATTAATGCTATTTAGTGTTCTCAATACAATATTATATATTTGGCAGGGTAATGTCGAGTGTGAGAATACAACATGATATCATCCAAGAATACCCTGGAACAAATATTTAGATGATGATGGAAAACTCAGTTCAATAGTGCCATCAAAACTTCTGGCACATTCAGACACCAAAGGACATAATAAGATACTCATATAGATCATATATGTGAAAAAAGTTTGCGAAAGGTATGTATTTTGAACTAAAACACAAATGATGATAAACTAATATCAAATAAAACATCGAGAAAACTTTTTATCAATGGATCCGGTTGAAGAGATCATTAATCCATGGTTGGGGATATCGGTTATTAACCGTGCATTGGTTAAATTTAAGATAATTCACACATATCCTGGGAGATCTGTCAGCCTTTTCCACATCGGACCAGTGATCCTCATAGAGATGTACCTGGTAGGAAAACTCACTTTTCCACTAAATAATATTGCTACATCTTGATCTCCAACCAATTAATAGTATCCATCCTATAAGGAGGAATTAATATCATTGCAACTCTTGACACTAGATCGATAGATAACTATACCACTCTCACAAGAGTAAATCCTGAAAATTATTCTCGGAAAACAACCCTGATATGATCAACAACTGTTGGGAAATATTCTTGATGTATTCCTTGGTCATCCCTATATAAACATGCAATCTCATTTGTTATCCCACCCAAACTATGATGCTCAGGTCTATCTCTGCTCAGCAGAACAATCCATTCACCCTTATGAAGGAACTCTATTCCCTCTAGTGATGTGATGGTCACCCTTTGGTGACATAAATAAATGAAATCATGAATGGGAACTAAACATTTCTTCCCAATAATGATGTTGAAACCATTTATCTCGAGGGAAACTAGGTCCCATACAATGTGAAACCCCCAATCTTGAGGGGGAACTCTCTACACCGATGTATTTCATCAGTTTAAATTACCAATAGAGCATCAAGAATCATAATTCCATCAGTACATTGAATACTGATCCTAAGGATATCCATATTGGGAACAAATATAAATCTATGAGAATCACCTGTATTGAAAAGAGCATATGCTAATACAGAGGCAACTATAATAGTACCACTCATAGTAGAAGGTCTGAGTCTCTTCTCAATAGTGTCGAGCTGCAATGCGTATATATTTCTGGATATGTGGACTTATGATAAAGCATGGATACCTAAAGGAGATCCTATATACTATTACAAAAAATATGGGGTCTGACTACCATTTCCATGACCACCACCTCATCCTGATTGATTGGATACATTCCATCTCTCTACTGACCCACTCTTGCACTAGGATTTAGTTCATACCCACTCTCAATAGCTCTTAAATTAAAACTTATGCAAATAATTTTATATTTCCCTTGTTTCTATAGGATCAGCACTAGATTATGTCTGTCAAGAATTGATGTCTTGTATGTCCCATACCACCACAATGGTGGAACCACACATGGTTACCTAACTATGCACTTTGGATATTGATATCACCACATGGAAGCTTCCAAAGACACTTCTTACTACTGATTGATGCAGTACTATATCGTGATGTTGAACCGCTAGAGTTTTCATTGTCATCCTCTCATTGATTATGATATGTGATAAAAACATGATTCACTATTACAAAAATATTAGTCAGAAGAAATACATTCATCTGTGGTTGTATTTCTACCTGGTACCATCCTCAAATCACATGGCTTTAGATACCTCATCACCCATCATAATAAGTATTAAGCAAAGGAGCTCTATAAAATTCTCCAAATAATCTATAACTTAAAACATGCCCTACTCGAAATGCATGAAATCTCAAGATCATTAAGACTTAAACAAATTGGGATATAAGTAATCATATAATTCTGTATGATAACCCCTCAAAGAAATCTCATGATGAATATTTTTCCAAGTAATGACATCCCACCGTCTCTTTGAGGAATCATGCAGTATATAATTAAAGAGATTTACCCTTCTCTTGGGAGGTATATTGAGTATCTATAAGATAGATGGAATGGAATATAACCATGAATCCATAGAATATGGTCCACCATATCTAGAAAATGTGGGTGGATGCTACTATGGGAACTCACATGTCTCCTCTTCAATAGTCAGGACAGGCCACAGTGGTCCCTGAATGGTCTGCATAAAACACATAAATCCATTGGAGAATTTTCCTCGGCACCTATGTATGTTATAATAACTGGTTTCTTAGATGGTACTACTAAAGGATCTACCGATATCCCCTAATATAACAAATTCACATTATCATAACAGCCACCCTCTTAACATCTAACTGGAGAACATCACAGTGGCATATTTCTAAAAATTCCAAGTTCACACCCCAAATCATGATTTTAATAACTCTATATTCAAAAATATTACAATAGGATAGGTATAATTCTTCTAAATTTTGAATGAAACCCTTATTAATAGTCCATGAGTCAGGTCTAGGAAACATTTATATGATAAGACAATATGAGATTCTGCCTATTGCACCTACTAAGGTATGGTGTGGGTCATGTTCTTTGCAACAAACAATTAAATTTACATTTAATTAAAATATTTATTTCACATTAATTTTACATTATTGCATCAAATTATTTACCTCTTCTAATTCAATGAGGTCCATACTACTCATGGAAGAAAATATGGAGTCCACCTAATGCACACCATAACACATTCTAATCCATGCGACTCATGGTCAATGAATCAACATTCCACAATTGGATGCATAAATGTGTCTGATATATCCTAATTATGAAAAAAATAATTATGTTATGGTATGGAATCAAAGTAAAAAAATGTTTTTACAATTCCCTTTCATATAATATCTATAAAAAATTAGGTATATCTTCCATGAAACATAACCAAATATCATGAAAATAAGTAATGGATCTGATATTTCATGAAAAAATTCAGGGAATGCGATTCTTATAAGTTTTAAAAATGTTGCATGAGATGGAATACCCTCATCTAATTAGTTTGTAATAAAATAGAACCCATAATTTTATCAATGATAACATCACAACTCAATTGAATCACCCAACAGTGAAATCAAATCAATTATAATAGTAAACATCTAAAAAATCAGAATTTTAATTCAAGGAAATATGGATTTTTCTTGTATGTGAGTTCTATAAAACTAGGACGAGATCATTAGAAAATTAGTAATACTTTATATCCCATTAAATTGTGTAAAAATATAAAAGAAAACTAGAAAAGACACTCTGATAACACTTTTTAATTTCCCAGACCCATATTCCATTGAATGCTACCCCCAACCGGGTTGGCTACGTGGCCTCAAGGGAATCTCCCTAAGCATTTGAAAATGCTGACTAGCATTAAGGGCCTCAGGTGTATCTATGGGAGGAATTATCCCTATTCTCATAGTATAACATATTAGTAGCAAACATTTTATCAATAGAGTAAACATTAAATCAATTAGAAAGTAGAATAACATCATAATCCAAGTATATTTAATTGTTCTAGAAGTAATCTCATATAAATTGATGATCTAGTCCTATATCTACAAATCCTAAAAAATAGGTATATATGGAAGGTGTAGAATATATAAAAAAATTCCAAAATTACCGAAAAATATTCCATCTATTATCAAAAGCCATATCTCGATCATGTTCTCCTATTCTCCTAGGCAGCAATCAAAAACCGATGAAATATCTCTTTTGTAACCCCCTGAGATTTTATGAGAAATATGGTTTTTTAATTTCATTGATTTCTTGTGTTGTACGCTACAACAAGATTATCTTGCGCAATTGGCAACACTGTATTAGCATACAGTATATGAAAACACAATTCTAGGCTTGTGTTTCATATGAGAGAATCCTTCCTTGATAGCGTGTGTTATACGCAATACCGAGTTTGAATAAATGAGATATTATTATAATATTATTATTAACTAGCCATTATGAATAGTAATACCCAATTTTTGATATTTTATAAATTTTATCTTTCAAAATGGACTTCATTTATGGATTAGGAATATTGAAATTAACCTAGGGTGAATTTTATGTAATTTTCTAAAAACATTCAATTTTTGATGAATAGTGAAAACACTGGGTTTCTATTTAAAAACCAACTTTTTATTTAAATAATTATTTATTTTATTTAAATTTATTTTAGGTTAAACTATATACATAATATATACATATAAGTTAAATTTAATTCATTGGAGTCAGTTTATAATAATTTTAGAGATATAAAAATTATATTGAAATTTTTACCATCTTTTACCTACCTCATATGAGCATTTGCAATTGTACAGAAAACATAATTTTACTGCTTCTTGGAGTTGAATTTCGAATATACGATAGACATGGTCAATATCAAGGAGTAAAATGTTGTTCAATATGATGAAAATATTTTTTGGTGAATAGTAACTTTTTACTTTTATTTTCCACGGTTAAAAGTAAATAGAGAAATTAAGGGTAAAAATAATATTATTATTCCCCTAACACATGTCCTAATTATATTGGACAAATTTAATTCAGACAAAAAAACCTTAGGAATAAAATATGACCCTTAATTCCACTTGGATTGGATTAGGACATATATTATTATTTAATTCAAAGATTAGTTAAAATAGTTAAAATCAATGTTTAATAACTAAAAATTTTTAATATAGGGTTATACATAAGATACATTCAACTATAAATATTAATTAGAAATATAAAACTAATTCCTATATAATTTTATTTTATTTATAATTTTTACACATTACATAAATTAATTTATTTATGACACAATGATGATGCAGGAATTACCATATCAATGATATATTAACATAATTGATGTTATAAACACCCAAATAAATGTAATCTGAGACTTTTTATTAATTGAAAAAATTTTCTAGGTCAATATGACATGTTATTATTGATTAAATTAACTTTTTTTGAACTAATCATGCTGTTATGAGTTTCAAAATAATCATTTACCAAATAGTGTCAAAATTGACATAAAATAGTTTTTAAAACAGATATTATATTATTAATTTTTATTCTATTCATATAAATCTAACGTTCAGCCAAATGACTTATATAAAATTATATATATTAATAATTAACCACTTGGAGTTCGTTTGGCTTGTTATTGTATGTTTACTAACCATATAGTGTAAGAAAATAAGAAGACATGGTAAAAGTTAAATTATTTAACGTAGAGTTAAATCCTAATGATATGGTTAAATTAGTAACTTAAACATGTCTAAAACCTATTTGTTGAGAATATTTCGACCAATAACTACTTTATATTCTAAATAAATTACTTTTGAGCCATTATAAATTGAATATTACTTTATTATAGAATAATAGTTTAAGTGTTTTCTAAGGTGCCCATCTCCTCCCTTATAAAAGAGCACCTCCTCCCTCTTCTCTTCACACACATTTGAGCCTTCAAGCTCTCCCAAACCCTGCCCATTTCCCTTCTAATCTTCCCTAGAAACATTATAGAGGTTCTGGTCTCCTCCAAATACCAACTCTATTGCCTTAAGAGGAAGCTTAAAGAGGTGTGTCGAAGTAGAGGTAATCTATTCTACCGATTTTTCCAAGTTTCGTTCTTCTTAAACTTATTCTTCTTTAGTTGTTTCATTATAAAGTAACAACATAAATATCAATAATTTAATGAGATGTTATTATAAATATGAAACTACCAAATTTCATCTTCTATCAATCCTACAGGAAACAAAATCACCGCACGTGCGTACCTACAGAATACCGTCTCCACGACGTTGTGTAATCTGTTTTCCACCACTAACATTCATGGATGGGTATAATGGTGTAAATAAATACCTATATAGGATTATTGTAAATTTATATTTATTCTCAAATATTATACATATAGTTCAATACAATTCCACGATCATGGGAATGATATCATCGCTCGTGTGTACGTACGGACTACCGTCTCCCTGAACGTGATGAGAATCATTTTCCATCATTAACCATTCAAGTATGATTATAAAGTATATATAATAAATAATCAGGAAATACATTACATAACAATGATACATTATTTCTGTACATATATGTTTCATTTACTTAATTCAATTTAATTCAATAATGAAATGAAAACAGCATTCATGTGTACGTACGGCCTACCGTCTCCATGAACGGTGTATTTCATTACGTTTATCGATCTATCATATATATTTATATGCTGTATATATTTTATATATAAATAATTTTTTACATTATGGAATTATGTAAATCATTATATAAGTTATAATATCCAGAACAACATGTCGAACCACTTACGATAAATGAAACGATTTTACCCAAAACGATGCTTTAACATTGAATTTACAAAAGAACGGGTAATATAAAGTCATAAGTGAACCATATATGATATCATAATAATGAATATGATTCTTTAATATGTCAATTAAATTATTTAAATCATTATACCGGATGTTTGGATACATATGAAGCAAATCAGATATAAGGTAAGGGATAATTTTACAAATCTCGTTTTTATCCGAGATTGTTTATTCGTAAGTATTTAGTGTGGTTATGTTTATCATCCATGTCCCTGTCTTATAAATTTTTTTATTTAATGTTTAATGTACTTTTTAGCCATTTTTTTACTCTTACTACATGGTGTGTATGGAATATTTGTTTTTTTACCATACAAGGTACTTTTTGACTTTTCCGACAAAAGTATGAGGAGAATGTTTTTTTAACTTATACGGCATGAACCGATTTTTACAGTTTCATAATGCCTAAATTTCATGAAGAATATTTTAAAAGGTTTCGTTATCCTTTTCTTTGAAAATTTCATGGCATTTTGAGAGATGAAAATTTTTTTGAAGAAGAAAGGATATTTTCTTCAAGAATTCATTTCAAGTGTTTTATCAAAACTATTTTCCATCTAAGATGACATTATAAAGTATGTTTATGTTTCAAGTATAATGTATATATTATTTATATGGTTTGATTTTTCTTATGATTAAATGATATCCATTTCATTTATATGGATTATGTTACAATGGGATGATGTTTATGAAACCCATTTTATTCGTTGGGTTATTATGAATGATGTGTGTTTATTTTGTGGCACATGAAAGAATGATTTCATTATAAGATGGGTGAGACATATATCTCTCTTCAATGTATTGGGTAATGATTTATTTCTCTTGAGATAGACATGGCCGGAATGGTATGTTAATCCGGTTTAGTGATACAGGGATGGAACGAGGAGTGAACTCGATTCAGAAAGGGGCTTTGTCCACGAAGATGGTCTTGGTAGCAATGCCTTGGCTACTATGGAAATCATATCATGTGATTAATGGTTTTAAATAATTACATGTTTTATTCCCATGATATTTTATCATGACTTATGTTCCTTTATTATATTTTCCTTACGTACTTCCATGATTTATGTCTTTGCTCAAGATTTTGAAGTTTAGATTTTATGTTCAGGTTTTTGCATTCAAATGTTTATGGATTGTTTTATGTTCTCTATGTTTACCCTTACTGAGAATTTGATCTCACCATTTTTATGATTTCATTTCCCTAGGATATAAAGAATGGTTTTATGTAAGAAAACAAAAGTGGAATATCTTTATGGAAGTTGTTGAAGATTTTTCCCCATGATTAGAAGATTGTGTTCCGAGTTTCCAAAGTCAGTAAAATATTACGATCCATGACTGTTGGTTTTTGTTATGTATTAAGTATTCCACTAAAGTAATGTAATGTCCATGTATGTCAAGTTTGGGGTATCTACTATTGGTATCCGAGGAAAGTTTTAGTTAACCTATGGAAACTAGGATGCAAAAAATTTAGTGAAATCCCTAGAGGTATTTTTAAGGTATGTCTAGGGATGTCCCTAAGGATAAGTATACGTATAGGTTAAAGTCCTAGAATTATGTTAACGATCTTAGAATTAAACCTATGATTTTATATATTAAAGGTACTCCCCCTTTATTATGTTGTTTTCCTAGCATGATTTTTGTTCTCACACTATTCTTTTTGGGTTTTAGAAAATGGCTGGAAACAGGAAGATTCACGATAATGGAGGACATTATAGACAATGGAATGATATTCTTCATGATAAACCAAATCAAACGGGATTTGTAAATCCAAACATCATTATTATGAATAATCATAAATATCATAACATGATCAATAATCTCAACTTTGGTAATTTTTCTGACTCACCTAATAAGATAAAGATGGAGTTTCATGATGATCATAGAGGAAAGAATGTTCAATTTCCATCATGTAAATATTGTGGTAAGAGGCATCAGAGATAATGTTTCAAAGGAACTGGAAGATTCTTTGGGTGTGGAAAAGAAGTACACAAAGCCAGTAATTGTAAATGAAAAGGTTCAGTTAACACCATGGACAAGTATAATTGTATTTCTAAGACATAAACAATGGTTAATTTTTTTATATGTGGAATGTAAGGGCATTATGCAAACCAATGCTCTAAGGGAAAATTTCATGAAGCGAATCACCATGGTCGTATGGGTAGTATTTATGTTGATGATGATGAAGAGAATACAAATGATATATGAGATGAATGAAATGATGAAGCTCAGTCAGTGGTTTAAGAAGGTAGTGGAATTATTGTATGTTTATCAAGAATAACGTATGATACTGTGGAATAAAGAAAAATCTAAGGATTGGTACACTATTTCCTTTCCTTTAGTTTTTAAAAGTATATAATGAATGGTACCGGTAACCATGAAATGTTAATCAAATATTTTTGGAAGGTAGATGATATGTGTATAATGAATGGATAATGAGATAATGAGATGTTTGATAGTATTAATGAGCTCATGACTTGTATAAGGACAATGTGATATCATGGTTTGATTTTACAAATTTGTGGGATTTTGGTATGTGGAAAGAGTTAACTTTTGACAACATTCATGTTTTCACTAAGGTTCAATGGGTATTCATTTTTCAAGAGAATACATTATTAAGGAATTCACATGTTCCGAATGTGAGCAACAAGATATATATATCTTGTGATATATGGGAGATAAATGATGGTACTCACATGCTTGGTAGATGACCTTTCTAGTAGTTGTTTTCTGTATACAATGAGATTGGACAGAAGTATTTCTAATAATCCGAAAGGCTGGAATGCATTATGTTGGACATCAGATAGTATTTTTTATTTCTAGAAAATTTTGATATTATTTCTAGAATGTTGTAATATTATTTTTTTTAGAAAAAGGACAACCCGAAAGATGGGTGACAACCCATTGCATCAGACAAGGATGCAGGAATCGAACCCACAACTGTAGTGCGAAAGGCCTTTATTGCCTACCTTTGGCCTACAGAAAGTCTCTGGTTAGTATAAAGTATTTTTATTTTATTATGTGGTATGATATATGAAGTACAAGTCCATTTTTGGAGCCATATACAATTAATATCACCATATATGGACTTATGTATATTTAATAAATTTTGTTAATATTTTGTTAGAGACAGATGAAGTGACCCATCGTTCTATTGTATGATCTACTAACACTTCAATAATGATAAATTCAACTTCATTTATTTAAGAGATGAAGTGGAAATTGTTCAAGGAATGGACAACTGTACCAAAATCAAGTAAGTATTTCTCCTAATTCAAATTCTTAAACTTTAGAGAAAAGATAGTGAAAACTAAAATTGTTGTCCCAGTGTCCTTATATCCGATGAATCAGATAGTACCTTAGATCATCACAAATTTATGGCTGTATGATTGATATCTCTTTCATAGCCATGTCCTCTACCACTCTCCATCATAACACGATGGTCAGTTTTTTCTTCTATATCAATATTTTCACCTATGTTCTTTTATGTGGAAACCCAGTGATGAGTTAATTTGTGTAAATGTTATGTTTCTTACCTTACTTTTTAAAATTAATATTTGGAATTCCTTTTTACGATGTTGGTTTCTATGAAAGATACTTACAAGTAGTAAACAATTTATAACCCCAACTAATTTTGTGGGCGAATTTCATTTTAAGGGGGGTAGAATGTAACACCCCGAGATTTTATGAGAAATATAATTTTTAATTTCATTGATGTCTTGTGTTTTACGCTACACCAAGATTGTCTTGCACTATACGCAACACCGTATTAGATTACAGTATACGCAAACACTCTTCTAGTCTTGTGTTGCACGCTAGAGAAACCTTCCCTGATAGCATGTGTTAAACGCAATACCGAGTTTCACTAAATGAGATATTATTATAATATTATTTTGAACTAGCTGTTATGAATAGTAGTACCCAGTCTTTGAAATTTTATAAATTTTATCTTCCAAAATGTGCTTCATTTTTGGATTCAGAATATTGAAATTAGCCTAGGGTGAATTTTTTGTATTTTTAAGAAAACTTTCTATTTTTGACGAATAGTGAAAACACAAGGTTACTATTTAAAAACGAAATTTTTTATTTAAATAATTATTTGTTTTATTTAAATTTATTTTAGGTCAAAATTGATACATAATATATATATATATGTTCAATTTAATTCATTGGAGTCCGTTTATAATAATTTTAGAGATATAAAATTACTTTGAAATTTTTATCGTCTTTTACCTACCTCCTAGGAGCATTTTCAATTATAACTAAATCATAATTTTACCACTTCTGTGAGTTGAATTTCAAAAATCCAAGAGACATGGTTAATATCAGGGTGTAAATGTGGTTCAATGTGATGAAAATAATTTTTGGTGAATAAAAACTTTTTACTTTTATTTACCACGGTTAAAAGTAAATAGGGTAATTAAGGGTAAAAATGATATTATTATTACTATAACACATGTACTAATTCTATTGGACATGTGTAATTAGACCAAAAATAACCTTGGGAATTAAATATGACCCTTTAGGTTCACTTGGCTTAGATTAGGACATATATTATTATTTAATTCAAAGAAGAGTTAAAAGAGTTAATATCCATGTTTATTAACTAATTAATTTTTAATATAGGGTTATATATAATATAAATTAGACTATAAATATTCATTAGAAATATAAAACTATTTTCTACATAATGGTATTTTATTTATAATTTTTATACATTAAATAAATTAATTTATTTAGGACACAATGATGATGCAGAAATTACCTTATTAAAGAAATATTAACATAATTGATGTTATAAATACCAGAAGAAATGTAAATTTAGACATTTTATGAATTAAAATAATTTTAAAGGTTAATAATACATGTTAGTATTTATTAAGGTAACTTTTTTCTAACTAATAATGCTGTTATGTTTTTTACAAAAATCAATTACCAAATATTGTCAAAATTGACATAAAATAGTTTTTAAAACAAATATTATATTATTATTTGTTATTCTATTCCTAAAAATCTACAGTTCAGCTAAATGACTTAGATAAGGTTATATATATTAAAAATTAACAACATGGGGTTCATATTACTTGTTATAGTATGTTTATTAGCCATATAGTTTAAGGAAACAAGAAGACACAGTAAAAGTTAAATTATTTAACTTAGAGTTAAATCTAAATGATAAGGTTATCTTAGTAACCTAAACTTGTCTAAAACCTATTGGTTGAGAATATTTCGACACATCCCCGCATTATATTCAAAATAAGTCACTTTGGAGCCATTATAAACCGCATATGACTTTATTATAAAATAGTATTTTAAGTTTTTCTAAAGTGCCACTCTCCTTCCTTATAAAAGGGAACCTCCTCCCTCTTCTATTCACACAATTTTGATCCTTCATGCTCCGAAAAACGCTGCCCATTTCCCTTATAAACTTCCCTAGAGACATTATAGAGGATCTGGTCTCCTCAAAATACCAACTCTAGTGCCTTAAGAGGAAGCTTAAAAGAGGTGTGTCAAAGAAGAGGTAATCTCTTCTACCGATTCTTTCAAGTTCCTTTTTTCTTCAACCTCTTCTTCTTTAGTTGTTTCACTGTAATGTAATAACATCAGTATCACTAATATACTGAGATGTTATTATATATATTAATGAACCCTATTTAATCATCTATCCATCCTATGGAAAATGAAATTACTGCATGTGCGTACGTATAGAATACCGTCTCCACGCATTGGTGTAAAATGTTTTCCACCACCACCGTACTTGTAAGGGGATAATGGTGTAAATAAATAACTATATACGATTATTTTAAAGTGATATTTATTCTGAAATATTATACATACACTTCATTACAAATCCACAATCATGGGAATGATATCATCGCCCGTGCGTATGTACGGACTACCGTCTCCACGAACGCGAAGAGATTCATTTTCCATGATTAACCATTCATGTGTTATTATAAAGTATATATAATAAATAATATTGAATTATATTACATAATAATTATACTGGATTTATGTCCATATATGTTTCATTTACATAATTCTATTTAATTCAATAAGGAAACGAAAACAGCATTCATGCGTACGTACGACCTACCATCTACATGAACAATGTATTTCATTCCTTTTGCCAATCTATAATATATATTTATATGCTGAATATATATTATATATAAATCATGTTTTATATTCTGGAATTCAGTAAATCCGGATATACGTAAAAATATCGAGAACAACATGTCGAAACACGTACGATAAATGAAACGATTTTACCCAAAACACTGCTTTAAAATGGAATTTACAAAAGAACGGGTAATATAATGTCATAAATGAACCATATTAGATATCATAACAATTAATATGATCCTATAATAAGTCAATAACATTATTTAAATAATTATACAGGAGGTTAGGATACATTCAAAGCATATTAGACCTAAGGTAAGGGATAATTTTGCAAATCCGGTTTTTTTCCGAGATTGTTTATTCATTAGTATTTACTGGGGTTATATTTATCATCCATGTCCTTGTATTCTAAAAATTATTTCATGTATGTTTAAAGTCCTTTTTACCCATTTTTTTTTACTTTTACTACATGGTATTTAAGGAATATTTCTTTTGTTTACCATACATGGTACTTTTTTACTTTTCTGAAAAAAGTACGAGGAGAATTTTTTTTAACTTATACGGCATGAATGGATTTCTACGGTTTCAGAACACCTAATTTTATTAAGCTTATTCTAAAAGTTTTTATGATCCTTTTATTTGAAAATTTCATGGAATTTTGAGAGAAGAAAATTATTTTGAAGAAGAACAGATATTTTCTTAAAGAAATCATTTCAAGTGTTTTATCAAAACTATTTTCCATCTACGATGACATTATTAAGTATGTCTCTGTTTCAAGTATAATGTATCTATTATTTACATGGTTTGATTTTTCTTATGATTAAATTATATCCATTTCTTTTATATGGAATATGTTATGATGGGATGATGTTTATGAAACCCATTTTATTCGTTGGGTTATTATGAATGATGTATGTTTATTTTGTGGCACACGAAAGTATTATTTCATTATGAGATGGGTGGGACCTATATCTCCCTCCAATTCATTAGGGAAAAGATTTATATCTCATGAAATAGAAATGGATTGAATGGTAAGTTAATCAGGTCCAGTGATACATGACTGAAACGAGGAGTTAACTCGATTCAGGAAGGGACTTTGTCCACTAAGATGGTCTTGGCAGCAATGCCTTGGCTACTATAGAAATCGTATCATGTGCTTAATGGTTTAAGAAAATTACATGTTTTATTACCATGATATTTTATCATGAATGATGTACCTTTATGATATATTCCTTACGTACTTCTATGATTTATGTCTCTTCTCAAGATTTTGATGTTTAGATTTTATGTTCATGTTTTTGCATTCAAATGTTTATGTATTGTTTTATGTTCTCTATGTTTACCCTAACATAGCATTTGATCTCACCATTTTTATGATTTATTTTCCCCAGGGTTATAAGATTTTGTTCCGAGTTTCCAAAGACACTAAACTGTTACGATCATTGAGTGTTGGTTTTTTTATGTATTAAGTATTCTCCAAAAGTAATTTAATGTCCAATTATGTCAGGTTTGGGGTCTCTAAAGCTTTGACATATCCATACATGTAGTCATATAATCATCTGAGGTTCCAAAGATGTCCTGATTAGGGTGTGAGATAAAATCCATGTATGACACCACTAATGCTATCAAATTCCATCCAAATTGTGAATATATAACAAACAAACAATGCATTAAGTAATAAAATACATAATGTAATTGATGAAATTAAACAACCCATAAAGGAATGGGTTTTCATGGAAACCAATCCTCTGCTACAATCTTCGGACCTAGTGAAATGTCTCTAAATAAACAGTCATTCCTATATCTTTTTAGTAAGTTGTCTCAGGACATAGAACATAGACCTTCTTCCATCATAATGATATGTGATCAAGAGTTTACTAACCGAGAAATCATATAAGATATAACACATTTTTCGAATATTATCATGTGATTTGGCTTCGTAGAGGCTTCATATATATCATTTCATTAATTATTAAATTTAAAACCTAAGCCTATTTGTGGAATTCCTTATTTGGAAGGTTGGTATCTCTTCAAGAATAACATAAACCAAAGACCCTAAAATCCCATCCATGGATATCATCATAAAAACATAGGCATTTCTCTAGGTGTGGTATAACATCATCCTCACTGAGTCCTCCCTCAGCAGTAAGATAAGGGAGACTAAGTCTCACTCCTAGAATATATATAATCAGACTTGTGTGCCCATCCTTGGAAATCCATATAAATCTTCCATGGGTAACTTGGGAACATAACAGTAAAACATATGAGTCCTCTCATTGTAGTCCACTAAAGAGTCCAAATATGACTCATGAATAAGTATAGAAGCATCTAGATGAGTTAGTCCATGGATTTAATATGAGATCCCATGTGTCAATAATGGAATATGGAAAACATTCAATCAAATTCATTTAATTATATCAGTTTTAATTACTACGATCTTTTAAATTTTACCTCAACACATGAAGTGGATCATGTACGGGATAATATTAGGAGTCTTAGACTCTTAATTATATCAAGTGGGAATATTTAAATTAATAATAACTCATTATTAAGTAAGAAAATACATGGCCACATCCTAGAGAAATAGTTTTTCATTCCCTTATTTTTATGAAATCAAATTTCAATTACAATTAGCAATTCAATTCATCATTTTACGTCCCAGAGAATGGGGTAAATGGATTGTCTCAAAGTGATCAATTCATATAAAACCCATGGTGGTACATATAATTAAACAACTCACACAAGGGGTGGTTCCAATTCAATATTCATAACCTTCAATTATTTATCAATGGGTATCATTGATTATATAGGTTATACCTATCGATTTTAATCAATGATTATTTTCCATTTCAATGGAATCACTCAGAAATTCTAGATTTTGACATAATAACATATATATATATATATATATAAACACCCATAAATCTAGGTAAATTAATTAGATCAATTTCTATAGCTTTTTAGTATAGTGCACGTCTGATATCAGATCATAATTCAACTTAGATCAGGATAAAAACAAATAATAGATGAAAACCCCCAAAATAGGGAATATTTAACATCCACTTAAATAGTGAAGTCGATGCCAAGAAAAATAATGAACATAAAAATGAAATTAATAATTTACAGTCATGGATCCAATGAGATGGATGACTCTTGATTCAGATCTCAGATGAAGAAGATCTCAAATTTCATTGATTAGTATTCAAAGAGGTGTTCTCCCATAGGCGATGTCCATAGGAATATAAAATTGAAAATACCTTTTTATTTATAACATAAATTATGAAAAATATCATGATTTCCCTATAATTATCTAGTTTGTATATTTTGGCCTCACCATTGGCTAAACTGTGCACCAACCATGTTCCCACGACTGCAAGGAGAGGATCCTCACAAGAGTTGCATGAAAAGTTTTCCTAAATGTGGTCAAACCATGTCTCATCCCACATTCAAAAACTATAAAGGCCCTAACGTGTGTGTGAAACTCCATCCACATGTTTTCCTCAAACAATGAATCCTATATGAACCCACTACCTAGCCTCTCATTGTCTGTAATAATCATGATGCCTACACCACATGGTTTCTACTAACTGTGTGACCATTACTTTAATTCAAAAAAGCCAAGATCTGGTCTCTGAACAAGACCTGGACACCCCGATACACCCATGAACTCAAATGGAAATCACATTATTCCATAATTAATAAATTATACCGAAAATTGACTGAAATAACAACATTCCATACGTAAATAAAGAACTTGATTCATACAATTTTCATTTGGAATTGCTTGTGAAACAATAATCATATCATTAATGTAATAAAATTAAAGGGTGTAATAGTACTTACCACACCCCTTTTTTGTATTCATTTTTGTTGTATGGTTAATAAGTTATGTAGTGTAAAAATTTCATATCCCACATCAATGTGTATTATTCTCTATCCTTGTAGTTGTACATGAGACGAGGCCATTCATACAACTCTAATGAGAGGAGTTTTAGTGTAATCAAGTGTTCACTTTGGTTACAAATTAAATAATCCATTTACATCTTCTATGATATCTCATTAGGATGACTAGCTAGTTTGGCCATCTCTTCTACCAAGTGCATTTATCTCTAGGATAGGGGACTCTCTCCTTTCTATTTTAATTTTTTTTAAATAATTCATCAAAAATGTATTATGCTTCTGGTGGGGTCTTCGTCAAATGTTTTTCTCCTGTGGATGAATCGACAATGACCATATAGTTATTTTGAATACTGATGTTGAAGTTTTTTATTTTTATTCACAAGTTTACTCAGTGATGTAACAACCTATGTATCATCTCCATTAAGCATTCAAAAGACTCCTAAGTAGATTCTATATTATATTGATTATAATTATGAATGTATATCCTCAGTTTATAATCGGTATAGGTGAATATTATTTTTGGATGAATACCTATAAGATATATTCCCATCTTATGATGTATCATTGTGGCTTGAATGATTCAGGTTTTATATAAATGTTTGGATCCATTTTATTCTTTTAGACCTATTTTCTTATTCACATTGAAGTTCCTATGTAGATATTGGATGTATAACGAGTGCTTAGAGGGTTCTAGGGGATAGAGTTATTTTTATTTTGAAAAGCAAGATGAAGATAATGGAAAGAACATTTTTTCTCATTTAATTACATATGAAAACTAGACTAGTCACATTTCTATAAACTAGTAAACGGATGTCACAATTGTGTTTGAGAGATTTAATTTTTTCCTTTGTCCCTATATTTGAGCTTGGTAGATAGGAGACTAGAATGTTTCAAAATTTAGTTATAAGGATTCACATAGGAGTAGACAACACACATGTATGGGCAACCCCATTTTTCATGGGATGGGACTTATTGTTCTAGTTTTCACCTAATAAAGTTAAAATATATTCCTTGTTTGGCGATTCACCTTATTTATGATGTTTTATTTTATGAAATGTTACACTTTATCATGTTCAAAATGGGAGAATTATCACATGCATCATAATAGAAATTTATGGATTCATAATTCATACATATTCAATTCCACACTTATTTTATCACTTTTACTACTTTTTTAATTATATGATTATTGATGTGGTTTTTTATAGAATTTTACCATTTACCTAGTTTGGAATGGGATCATTATATTATGTATCATCATACGTATGTAGGGATTTATAGGTCATACATTGTAGAGACCCGAAGCATGACTTACATTGACATTACTTTACTTTTGCGGAATACTAAATACATAACAAAAACAGACACACAAGGATCGTAATATTTTAGTGTCTTTGGAAACTTGGAATATAAACATCTAATCATGTTGAAAGATCTTCAGAAACTCCCATAACGGTCTTCCCATTTTTTTCCTTACATAAAACCTTTCTTTATTTCCTGGGGAAAATAAAACATAAAAAGGGGAGCTCAAATGCTCAGTAAGAGAAAACATAGAGAACATAAAACAGTCCATAAACATTTGAAAGAAAACACTTGAACATGAAATTTAAACATCAAAATCTGGAGCAAAGACATAAATCGTGGAAGAATGTAAGGCATATATCATAATTGAACATCAACCATGATAAAATAGAATGAGAATAAAACATGTATTTTTGGAAAAACATTAAGCACATGATATTATTTCCATAGTAGCCAAGGCATTGTTGCCAAAACCATCTTAGTGGACAAAGTCCCTTTCTGAATCGAGTTCACTCCTCGTTCCAGTCCTGTATTACTAAACCAGATTATGTTACCATTACAGCCATGTCAATCTCATGATATATAAATCTTTAAACAATTAATTGGATGGAGATATAGAACCCACCCATTTCAAATTGAAATCATTATTACTTGTGCCACAAAATAAAGATATGTCATTAATAATAACCCAACGAATAAAATGGGTTTCACAAACATCATCCCATCATCACATAATCCATATAAAATAAATGGACATCGTTTCATAATAAGAAAAGTGAATCCATGTAATTCATAGATACATTATACCTGAAATATACACATATGAAGTAATGTCATCTTAGATGGAAAATGGTTTTGATAAAACACTTGAAATGAATTCTTGAGGAAAATATCCTTTATTCTTCAAAATCATTTTCGTTTCACAAAATTCCATGCAATTTTAAATGAAAAGTATTTTTTTGAAAATATTCATGAAATATTTTGGAGGAAGCTTCATGAAAATAAGACTTTATAAAACTGTAAAAATCCATTAATTCCGAATAAGTTAAAAATAACATTTTTCTCATTCTTTTGTCGGAAAAGTCAAAAAGTACCTCGTAAAAGAAAGATTCCATACATACCATGTAGTAAAAGTAAAAAATGGGTAAAAAGGAAATTAAAGATATATGAAAACACTTTTATAAAACACGGACATGTATGATAACTATAACCCCAATAAATACTTACGAATAAGCAATCTCAGATAAAAATGAGATTTGCGAAATTATACCTTAACTTAGGTCTGATATGCTTCGTATGGATCGGAAACTCCTGTATAATGATTTATATAATTTCATTGACTTGTTAAATAATCATATTAATTGTTATGATATCATATATTTTTCACTTATAACTTTATATTACCCGTTCTTTTGTAAATTCCATGTTAAAGCATCGTTTTGGGTAAAATCATTTCATTTATCGTATGTGTTTCGACTTGTCATTCTTGATTTTATTACTTATATCCTGATTTACATAATTCCATAATGTAAAACATTATTTATATATAATATATATTCATCATATACATATATATAATATAGATCGATAAAAGGAATGAAATACACCGTTCATGGAGACGGTAGGCCGTACGTACGCATGGACGCTGTTTTCATTTCCTTATTGAATTGAATGAAACTAAATAGATGACATACATATATACATAAATACAGTAGCATTATTATGTCATATATTTCATTATTAATCATTATATATACTTTATAATCATTCTTGAATGGTTAATCATGGAAAATGAATCTCATCGCGTTTGTGGAGACGGTAGTCCGTCCGTACGGACGAGCGATGATATCATTCCCATGATCGTGGAATTGTATTAAAAGGTATGTATAATATTAAAAAATAAATATCACTTTACAATAATCATATATATTCATTACATTCACCATTATACCCATCCAATTAAGGTGGTGGTGGAAAATAGATTACACCACGGCATGGAGACGGTATTCCGTACGTACGCATGCGAGGTGATTTCATTTTCCGTAGGATGGATAGATGGTGAAATATGGTCATTTAATACTTATAATAACATATCCATATATTAGTGATACTGATGTAATTACTTAACAATGAAACAACTAAAGAAAAATAATTGGAAGAAGAAATAATGTTGAAAGAATCGGCAACAGACATTACCTTTTCTTTGAAGCGACTTTTTGAGACATCCTCTTAGGGCACTAAAATTGGTCTTTGAAGAAGAGCAGGACCTCTAGGACGTTTCTTAGGGTAGTGTAGAAGATAATGTTTCAGGGGTTGGCCGATCTTGAAGGCTCAAAGTGGTGTGAGGAAGAGAGGGAGGAGGTTCCCTTTTATAAGGGAGGAGAGGGGCACCTTTGGAATATCTAAAATATTATTATATTATAAAGTTATATTCGGTTTTTAATAGCTCCAAATTGAGTTATTTCGAAGATAAGGTAGGTATGGGTCGAAATACTCTAATCCAATAAAATTTAGACGAGTTTGGGTATCTATTTTAACCTTATCATGTAGATTTAACATTAAGTTATATAATTTAACTTTTACCGTATCTTCTTGTTTCCTTACACTATAAGGTTAATAAACATACTATAACAAGCCAAACGAACCCCAAGTTTTTTCTCATTAAAATATATAACCTTATCTATGTCATTTGGCCAAACCGTAGATTTTTACAAATAAAATGACAATTAATAATATAATATTTGTTTTAAAAACTATTATATGTCAATTTTGACACTATTTGGTAATTGATTTTTGTGAAACTTATAACAGAATGATTAGTTCGAAAAAAGTTACTTAAATCAATAAAAACAGGTCATATTAACCTAGAAAATTAGTTTAATTCATGAAAAGTCTCAAATTACATTTATTTGGGTATTTATAACATCAATTATGTCAATATTTCATTAATAAGATAATTACTTCATCATCGTTGTGTCATAAATAAATTAACTTATTTAATGTCTAAAAATTATAAATAAAATAACATTATGTATTATATCTTTCTAGATTTCTAATGAATATTTATAGTCAAATTTATCTTATTTATAACCCTATATTAAAAATGATTTACTTATTAGACTTTGATTTTAAATATTTTAACCCTTCTTTAAATAAATTAATATTAAATTTCCTAATCTAATCCAAGTGGGCCTAAATGGTCATATTTTATTAGTAAGGTTGTTTTTGGTCGAATTAAATTTATCCAATAGAATTAGGACATGTGTTAGGGTAATAATAATATCATTTTTACCCTTAATTACTCTATTTACTTTTAACCGTGGTAAAAAAAGAAAACATTTACTATTCACCAAAAATTATTTTCATCTCATTGAACCACATTTTAGCCCTTGATATTAACCGTGTCACTCGGATATTTGAAATTCCATTAAAAGAAGCAGTAAAATTATGTTTTATGTGAATTTGGAAATTCTCCTAGGAGGTGGGTAAAAGACGGTGAAAAGTTCAATAAAATTTATATATATCTAAAATTATTATAAAATAAATCTAATGATTTGAATTGAAATTATATAGGTATTATGTATAAATTTTTACCTAAAATAAATTTAAATAAAATAAATATTTATTTAAATAAAAAATTCGGTTTTTAAATAATAACCCAGTGTTTTCACTATTCATCAAAAATCGAATGTTTTCAGAAAAATACCAAAATTTCACCCTAGACTAATTCCGATATTCCGAATCCAAAAATGAAGTCCGTTTTGAAAATTAAAAATTACAAAATTTCAAAAAGTGGGTATTACTATTCATAACGGCTAGTTTAAGTAATATTTTAATAGCATATCGTTGTTTAGTGAAACTCGGTATTGTGTACGACACAAACTATCGAGGAAGGTCGTGATTACGTGTAAAGAAAGCCAAGTCAGGGTTGTGTGTTCTGCAAGACTCCTTTTTTGTTTCATATAATAGAATCCAACAATATTTATACATTGAATATATATATATATATACACACTCAATGTTTCGTAGAATAACTACTATCATAATTTTGTGTAACATGATCCACAAATAGTGTTGTGTATACTGCATGCTCTTACGGTGTTGCTTATAGCACAAGGGAATCTTGTTGTAGCTTACAACATAATACATCAATGAAATTAAAAGAATATGTTTCATAAAATCTTGGGGTGTTACATACATACTCCATGAAACAGATATTTAATCACTTGTACAACCTGTTTTTTTATTCTACGTGCATAGATTTATATTGATATATTTTCTATAATTTATTATAGGATAATCAGAAAACAAAATCAGTTATACAAATTGCATGAATAATCATAAATGGTGTTATCCCACAACTTCTATTGAAAGAACACTAGATGAAAATTTTTATGTGTTTATAGATATCGAATCATGGATATATAGTACAATCTTTCAGTTGGTTTATAGTAAATGAGATTCCAATTTGAATTTATATTGTTATTCATATCTAAATTGAGAATGAAACTTTTATAATTATACCATTATATATAGGCTAGATAAATTAAAATTTAGAATGTTAAAAAATGGTTTTCATTAAATGGGGATGAAAAATTAAACATAATGAGTGTTTTAATATATAACTTGTAATTGATAATCCATATTATAGTACTATAAATATCAAATATTTTAAACCTCACCCTTCGGGATGAATTTTGATGCGTGAAGGTGGGTAGTGTATCTCTTGTGAAGTGGGACCTTATACTTGTCTTATTTTCATATCTACAACCTAGTCTTCCATGTATCACTGTTTGAGGAATGTTATTGGAACTGTAGATTTATTATTACAGTATGGACTTGAGTCATATTCAAGGATGGTGATGACAAACACACTCTTAAAGTGGTGGTACCTCTACCACTTGAATGTCCCCAAGAAGAACATCCCATAGTAGGGAATGTGGTTCCTATAATAGTAATTGATATTTGTCTTATTAAGGGTTTTATGTGTCTAGTTCTTCCCATATAGGTTTCTCCACATCCTTCACAAAATGTTTTAGAATTTACCGTGGGATTATTGTAATATCACCCACCTATATTTCTATTAGAATCTATTCCCTATGTCACATAATCGTTATTGGAAGGTATGCTTGTTATCAATTAGGTGTTGAGGATTACTATTCGAATTAGTGTAAAGGTTGTACAATATATCATTTGTAGATATATAAAGTGATTGTGAGAAATTTGTTCACCTCTAGATCAATATCTAGGCATGGTTTGGAAATAATTCCAAACTAATTTTTCTCAGAAATACCATGATATGATTGAGTAATGATGTCTATGAATCCAGAGAAGGGTACTATGTATTTCATTTATTACTCATAATGTTACATGGATATCTAGTAATTTTTAACACCTCTTGAGGTTATTGAGTTTTCCAGGAGAATACATTCTGATAATGGGATCAGTTTTACCATCCAATCTCAGTTAATTGTCTTTGGATAATCTATCATCTCAATGTTGGTGAAGAAAACCCTTATCATTAAGAGTAATATGAGGGATGTTGAAGGTAAATTTCATGGTATTTTAGAAACTATATAGGGAATTGGTTCATCCACTGGAAGGAAGTTTCACATTAAGACTTCTCATGACTGTAGTGGAAGACAACTTATACACCCTGGTAGTTATTTGGTAGGTCATCAATGTGTAAGTAAGGGTCACATGAATCCATAGTGTAATAAAAACTCATTAGAGAGATGATCCATTGGTATAATGGTTCATCAATAGAGATTATGAAGTAACTTTACAATGGTTTTTAGTGAGATAGTATCTTTACTAGCTATGGGTTCTAGAGGTATATTGGTGGCCCCACACAAAGAATGAAGGTAGAGTACCACTAGCTATTGAGGCCGATGATGTGGTCTAGATAATTAAATCCAGATGTAGGTTGTGCATCTCCATCAGTGTGGACCTACTCATTGAGTTTATTTTTTAAATAATTTTAATAGAATTGTCCAGTTATATACAGTGTGTCATGCACCTAACAAGTAGAGTTCCAGGGAATATACAGTAATATGTATGATTTTAGTTGCGTCAACTCTACTATCTGCATCATTTGACACATTCACTTCACACTAATTAATATCTATGGAATAAATTGAAATTAATTTTATAGAGAATGAATTATAATATGGGGTGATGTCTCTATACTCTCCACTATGAGTATGGTTAGAGAGTTTTCACTAATGAAAGTATTGTATTCTCGAGGGAGTTGGATACCATTTCTTTGGGAATCTTTTCACATCATGATGATATGTTTTGACATAATTATTAGGATTTAATGGTTCATACCATTTTGATCCCGTATTATTTTTTATCACTAGATGGTATCGTTATCATCACCTGAATGTAGTATATATTTTCACAAGGTATATTGGGATGTCATGGAAACTCATTCTGGACCTGAGCAATATGGGTGGGGTGAGGTGTCAACCTTGATTTTAGGATTTTTTCATGATTATCAGAAGGTATAGAATACTATCTCTACTACAGTGGTGTACCAATTAAATGATTCCTTGCCGGGTGAATTTTTTAGGGTACCTCTTGAGAGGTATGATTTTTCACCATTGAGATTTCTCTAAGAGTGGAAATACTACATATTCTTCGATAAATTACAAATCACACCGAGATTTAGAAACTGAAGAGGTAGTTTGAGGACATGGAAGAGAATGGTTAAATATTACCTAGTAAATATCCATTGGGTTCTCGTATACTTTTCCTCAATAAATCTAATTGAACCCTAAGGAAATGTGTTGATTAATATTGGTTGAATCATTACACAATTATGAAATAGTAACCACTTCCTCATATAGAAGATATCCTCTAGAAACTCCCAGGAGATAGGGTTTTCTTGGAGAATGATCCAAGATCATGCCACCATCATGTGTATGTCAGGATTTCTATCATACCATAAATGATTATATGGAGATGATATAGCCTATAAAAGTATCTGGTAATGTCATTCATTTAAAAAAATTCCCTTTCCTATTTCAAACCCTTGATGAATCAGGTCTTCCACCCATATCTGGATTCATTTCTAGTCATTTTTTTGGATGATATTATTTTTTATTCTTATACAAGAGATGTTCATTCCAAAAATCATGACAACGTAATGATTACACTAGATTTTCACCTAATATATTCCAAGCTCACTGTTTTCCATTTTTTGGATCGATAAATTTTTCTTACTGTGTCACATTATATCAAATTTATTCATATTGGTGGATCCAAAAAAGGTGAGATACCTTGATCAGTCAAAAAATACAGAGAAGTTTGTTTTCATTAAAAGCTTATTGGGGCATGCCAGTTACTATTGATGTTTCATCCATAAGTTATAATTCCTTACATCTCCTCCTACATGGGTAACCAAGAGGGGTGTAATGTTTGAATGTTATAAATCATGTGATAAGTCCTCTCAAGATATGAAAAGAAGGTAAACCTCAAAATAAATCCTAGTTTTTATTGAGATTGGTATATGATTTAGAGAATATTTTTGACACATCAAGAATCTGGTGAGCAGCTATTTTGATGCAATTTTAATGATTTGTAGCAGACGAGACTCACTAGTTGAGGCCTCACTAGAATAATTATCAGACAGAAAACCTCAAGTTTGTTTCTATTTTATATTTTCTATATTATTGGATACATTACATACTACATGAATGATTTTTGTTATATTTTCACCAAAATATTCTCAGATACATATTATATTAGAAGGAACTAACACTCTAGAAATGGTGATGGGTTGAACATCTTCAATCATTAAAAATTGTTATTTCTTACATTCCATGTATAGGTAATGAAGATGTTGATTATATAACAAAATAAAACTAAAGCTATTCATAAATGTATTAGTGAATGAATATTGATATCTCCCACTATTAAAATGGTTCTATATTTTGATTATTTTCACAAGAAGCCTATTCTCATATTTTTATCTATGTCATGATCACTTCATGATAGGATAAGGAGAGATAATATTTGGGATCATAAAGACCTAGTCCCAAGGTTTGGTGTTACTAGTGAGACACATCTTATGGTTTGGTTACTGATGAGGAGGGGATCCTACATGTTTATTCATATGTATGGGTTCTTCCAGACTAGTAAGAGAACTTGAGGTGTGAATATCATACATAAAAATGGGTGTCACATCCCATAAAAACGGGTGTCACATCACATCTTATGGTTTGGTTAATGATGAGGAGGGGATCCTGTTTTGTCTATTCTTCCAGACTCATGGTTCAGGGTTGCACATCACCGCCCGTTGGAACTGACTCCATCCTCCAAGTGTTGGGCATCGCAGAACATTACCATAATTTCATCTTTTGGTGAAGCCTTTACTATTCCACCCCATGCTCCATATAAATAGGAGAGGGGGAGGGTAAGTAACTATTGTGGAATTTATGGAGGTTTATTTAATTGGAACCTTCATAGATTCCAACAACTCTGTTACTCAGTATTTGAATTTTCAATCCATTTAATAGCTTCACTAACCAATGGTCTCACACTACCGCTTGTCCATCGGTAGAAAAAGAAATCAAATAGTGATATTATTTTACTCTATTTCCTTTAAAAAAAACAAAAATTAGCTTCTTCTCTAGACCTAATGTGGTGAATGTAATGTCTCCCTTAAGTGAAACTCGGTGTTGTGGATTCAACAATGCCCTCAAATTTTTAATCTGAGCACCAGTTCAAAAATTAGAAAATGTCATTCGCACGTTTACTGAACGTACCCAGAAAAAAGTTCGGAAAATTAATAACAGTCACCCTCGACCCGCACTGGTCAAGGATAGGCTCTACCTAAGTGAAAAATTCCCCAATGAACCCAAGGGTACTCTCTGATTTCCAATCCGAGTTACCATTTAAAAGTTATGGATTTTAATATGAAATAATTTTAACTTAATTATTTTATTTAAGGGACAAAACTAACTTTCACTATCAGCCCGTGCCGGCCAAAGTTAGTATCTTCCTAAATAAATCATACCCTCACATGTTCAGCGGTTATCACATATTTTAAATTTAATTTATTGTTTGTGTGTTATAATGAATGGAAAAATAAAATAATTTATTTAATTATTTTATTTATGAATATGTCATTTCTGGGTTTTCTCACGGGAGGTCTGCGCCGATCAAACTTAAGTCGGTCATAGGGTAAACCCATCATCTTAAAGATAATGATGACCTAATAATTTTAATATGGGAAACAATTTAAGAGTTATTCCACTTTTTTTGGAAAACTTCTTATGCACGTTATTTAAAGTTTAACAAAACTTCGACAGACCATTCCGGGCACTACGGACCTCAGAATCATGCGTCGTTAGATTTCGTGGTCACGAAATAATTTATTATAATTAAAAAAAATACAGAAATTATGAGACATTAAATTATCCCCAACTTAGGGATTTACATCCCAAAAAGTGAAAACAAAAGAAGAATAGACAAAACAGGGTCCTCCACACGAATCTAAGCCTCCCACTCCCATGTGCTCCCCTGGAGGTTCCCGTGCTGCCAGTATACACGCGCTAGATGTATCGACTGAAGGACCCCGGGACACCCTGAGAGGGGAGGGGTGAATCAGGGTGACCACTTTTTCTTTTAATGTGTTGGATCTTGTTCCCACGTTGGTAGGAACTTGTTGAACCTGTATGATGATTATGATCAGAATGAAAACATTCACATGCACAGAGAAGACACATCCATTTTTACTTGGTTCACCACTAAGGGCTACGTCGAAGGAGCATACGCCGACAGGTTTCCGGTCGTACCTAAATCCACTATGCTTTACTAGCTGCGGATACAAAAGTTCGGGTACATACACTCTATCCCAGGCTCACTGCCTTTACAATTGTTCAGAGATAGCTCACTGCGTCCCTCGGGTCACTCCCGTTGACTCCCCCTGGCTGACTACCGTTGGCGAAGTCCCACTCAGTTTATAGACGTGAAGGTCTCTTCTTAATTTGTATAAGAGTGCATCCATTGTTGTATGTAGATGCTCTATTGAAGTCCGATTCTCACCAGAAGAAGAATATCACTTTTCCTCGAATGAACCGAGTAGTCTCTCGGCTTTCGTGCAGCTCCAAACATGCCGGTGGGCTTCAGCAAAACCAGGCGCGCTTCTTCAAGACAGTCGCGCAAGTCCCACTACGGCGAACAAGTCCAAACTGGCGCGCAAGTGTCATCAACACACATGCATGACTCTTCCTTCCCCAACTACTAACTTTCGCGGTCCACTTCCTTTCTCTTCCAAACCACCTTGGGCGCACAGCCAAAAACTGGCGCGCAAGCTCTACTTGCGCGACAAAACAACCACCTGCGCGACTAAACCACCTGCGTGACGAGAGCTCGAACAATCTCTCGGCCTTGAACTGCGTTCCGAATGAGGAGGGGTGGTCCAGTATTTATAGGCAAACTGGACCCCCTGCGCGGCGGCGCGCAAGTCCTCGACGGCGCGCAAGTCTTGTCTTCAATAAACTCTGTCGCGCAACTCACTTGCGCGACCCAACCAACACTTGCGCGACCTTCTTGCCTTAGCCAAATTTTGATGTTCTGATCATCAAAATCATATGGCGCGCAAGTCTTTCATCCTCCAAGAGCACGGCGCGCAAGTACCTTTGCCAAAAACACTTTACTTTATTGGCCGATTTTTAGGCCCAAAAATTTGGCAAACACTGGGAAACAGCGCCACCTTCACTACTGTTTTCTGCTTGAACGGTATGATCGCTTTGTTGGTACACACCCTGAACTTCCACTGAGGATTGACAACAAACAAAAACCATACACCAAATCATGCTTTGAAGAACCTGGTTCCAACATCGACCTCACACGAAGGACCCACTCCTGCCGATACTCAATATCTACTAGATCCTCTTTAAACTTCACCCCATCATCTAAGTCTAGCTCTTCGTGGTCGATGACGTGAGATGGGTCATGCACGTATCTCCCCCACAGGGATACTTAGAAGATGTCGTTCACCTTTTCCAACTGTGGTAGAAGTGCCAAGCGGTAAGCCACCTCACCTACTGGACTGAGAATCTAAAAGGACTGATGAACCTAAAAGATAGTTTTCCGCCCTTATCAAACCTCGGAAAACCTCATAGGGGTGAGACCCATAGAAGAAGTGGTCACCATCCTCGAACTCCCGAGGTCTTAGTCTCCTGTTCCATAAGTCTTATTCCACATCATTTATTATCCTTGGAAACTAGTACTGATGTCGAAATTCCTGGTGCACATTCACCACTCCAAGATTGTGACAACCCAAGATTTTATGAAAAATATTCTTTTTAATTTCATTAATGTCTTGTGTTGTATGCTACACCAAAAGGATCTCGCTCAACATGCATCCTTGACATGCCTTGCATTACACGCAATCATGACCTTCCTCGATAGCATGTGTAGTACGCAATACCGAGTTTCACTAAACAACGATATGCTATTAAAATATTATTAAATCTAGCCGTTATAAATAGTAATAACCACCTTTTAATATTTTAGAAATTTTATCTTTTAATATGGACTTCATTTTTGGATTCGGAGTATCGAATTTAGCCTAAGGTGAAATTTTGGTACTTTTCGGATAACTTTCATATTCTGATGAATAGTGAAAATTACTAAATTTTAATTAAAAACAAATTTTTTAATCCAAATAACTAATAGTGATAAATTATTAATTTGAGTGGTTTTAAAGTATATTTAGAATATATTTTTACAATTTAATAAAATTTTCATCATTGGATGTAATTTTACATTTAAACCAGTTATAAACAAGTGTCAATCTTTTGATAGTTATTATCTCTTAAAAACACGCCATTTGTTTTGACGATGGGAATTAATTTTTAAATAAACTAATGCAACTGATATGTTTTGAATTTGGTAAAATAGACATCATTTTTGAGTTCATAATATCAAATATATCTTAGGCCTAAATTTTGGTATTTTTCTGGAAACATTCATTTTTTGATGAATAGTGAAACAACTAAGTGGTAGTTACGAAAAATGAATTTTTCATAAAACTTATTTTTACCGCTTCTGTGAGTGGAATTTTAAATATCTGAGAGACACAGTTGATATTAGTAAGTAAAATGTGGTTCAATGAGATGAAAATAATTTTTGGTGAATAGTAACTTTTTACTTTTATTTACCATGGTTAAAAATAAATATGGTAATTAAGGGTAAAAATGATATTATTATTACCCTAACACATGTCCTAATTCTATTGGATAAGTGTAATTCGACCAAAAACAACCTGAGGAAAAAAATATGACCATTTAGGGCCATATTGATTAGATTAGGACATTTATTATTAATTTATTTAAAGAAGGGTTAAAATAGTTAAAATCAAAGATTAATAAGTATATCATTTTTAATATAGGGTTATACATAAGATAAATTCGACTATAAATATTAATTATAAATATAAACAGATTACCTACATAATGATATTTTATTTGTATATTTTAGACATTAAATAAGTTTAGATATTTATGACACAAAAATGATGCAGTAATTATCTTTTTAATGAAATGTTGACATAATTGATGTTATAAATATCAAAATAAAGGCAATTTGAGACTTTTTATGAATTATACTAATTTTATAGGTTAATAAGACTTGTTAGTATTGATTTAATAAACTTTTTTAGAACTAATCATTCTGTTATGATTTTCACTAAAATCAATTACTAAAAAGTGTCAAAATTGACATAAAATAGTTTTTAAAACAAATGTAATATTATTAATTCTTATATTATTCCTAAAATATATGGCTCAGACAAATGACTTATATAAGGTTATATATATTAATAATAAATAACTTGGGGTTCTTTTGGCTTGATATAGTAAGTTTATTAACCTTATTGTGTAAGAAAACAAGAAGACACGGTAAAAGTAAAATTATCTAACTTAAAGTTAAATATAAATGATTAGGTTAAAATAGTAACCTAAACATGCCCAAATTATATTGGATGAGATTATGTAGATCCATCCCCACCTTATCATCGAAATAAATCAATTTGGAGCAATTTAAAAACGAATATGACTTTATAATAAAATAATATTTTTAGTTTTCCAAAGAAGCCCCTCTCGTCCCTTATAAAAGGGCACCTCCTCCCTCTCTTCCTCACACAACATTGCGCCTTCATGCTCGGCCAAACCCTGCCAAATTCTCTTCTCCAGTTCCCTAGAAACATCCTAGTGGTTCTGGTCTTCCTCAAAGACCAATTTTAGTGCCCTAAAAGGAGATCTCAAAGAGGCGCTTCAAAGAAGAGGTAATGTCCGTTACCGATTCTTTTAACTTTATTTCTTCTTCCACTTCTTCTTAGTAGGTTGTTTCATTATGAAGTAATAACATCAGTATTACACATATACTGATATGTTATTATATGTATGAAACAACCCTATTTCACCATCTATCCATCCAACGGAAAACAAAATCACCGCGCGTGCGTACGTACGGAATACCGTCTCCATGCCGTGGTGAAATCTATTTTCCACCACCACCTTACATGGATGGGTATAATGATATAAATAATATCTATATATTATTATTTTAAATTCAAATTGATTCTGAAATAGTATACATACACTCCAATACAGTCCCACGATCATGAGAACGATATCATCGCTCGTGCGTACTTACGGACTACCGTCTCCACGACGTGATGAGATTCATTCACCACTTTCACAATTAATGAATGATTATAAAGTACATATAATATGTAATCATGAAATATATGACATAATAATGATACTGGATTTATTTGTGTATATATGTATGTCATCTACTTAATTTCATTCAACTCAATAAGGAAACGAAAACAGCGTTCATGTGTACGTACAACCTACCGTCTCCATGAACAGTGTATTTATTTTAATTTACTGATTTATTATATATATGTATATTCTGAATATATATTATATATAAATCATGTTTTATATTCTGTAATAAGTAATCATGATCTAGGTAATCATATGAATAATTACAAGTCAAAACACAGACGACAAATGAAACAATTTTACCTAAAACGCTCTTTGACATGGAATTTACAAAAGAACGGGTAATATAAAGTCATAAGTGAACCATATATGATATCATAACAATTAGTATGATTATTTAATAAGTCAATGACTTTATTTAAACCAATATACAGGAGGTTCGGACACTTACGAAGAAAATCGGACCTAAGGTAACGGAAATATCACAATCTCATTTTTATTCGAGATTGTTTATACTTTAAAATTTAATGTGGTGTATTTTATCATACACATCCATATTTCCTCAATATTTAATATTATTTCCATCCACCTATAATTTTTTAAATCCAATTTTTCCCTTCGGTGAGTTTTTAGTATAATATATGCAAGAAATCTTTTGTCGTTTTTCGTACAAGGTACTTTCTGACTTTTCCGACAAAAGTACGAGAAGAATGTTTTTTTAACTTATACGGCATGAATGTATTTTTAAAACATTATTTCCAAGAAGCATAATTTACAAGTTTTCATTTTTATTTTTAATCAACTTATTTTAGTTTAAAATTGTATGACATGTTAATAAAGGAAAAATGTTTTTGAAGTAGAAAGGATATTTTCCTCAAAAATGGAGTTTAAGTGTTTTATCAAAATTACTTTCCATCTATGATAAAATAGGGTACTGTTTCTATCCCTATTATTACATTGATTTGATTATTTTGTGATGGAATTATTTTTATGAATTCCTTTATCTTATATGAATTGTTTTATTGTGTCATGTTGTTTAAGATTCCCATTTTTATTACATGGGTTATGCAATGATGTATGATTTATGATTTAGTGGGACACATAAAAATGGTATCATTATGAGATGGGTGGGACCTATATCTCCCTCTAATGCATTGGGTAAAGATTTCATATCTCATGAGATAGACATGAATGGAACGGTAGGTTATACCGGTTAAGTGAAATGGGACTGAAACGAGGAGTGAACTCGGTTCAGAAATGGACGCTATCCACTAAGATAGTCTTGGAAATGAGTCTTGACTAATAAGAAATGATTCTCTATGATTATGTGTGTATGCCACAAAGTTTCATGTTTTACGTTATGATTATTGGGATTACATTTCACTAATATGATTTATCCCATGTTATGATATTATGATCTCTTTTGAAGGTTATGATTTCCAAAATGTTATGTTCTTATGAATATGATGTGATTGATTTTTCTTTTGTTTACCCTTACTGAGCATTTGAGCTCACCCTTTTATGTTTTCTTTTCCCCAGGATATATAGAAAGGTTTTAGGTAAGAAAAAAAGGAAAGATCTTTATGGGAGATGTTGAAGATCTTTCACCATGATTAGAAGATTACGTTCTGAGTTTCCAAAGACACTAAACTATTACGGTCCTTGTGTGTGTGTTTTTGTTATGTAATAAGTATTCCGCAAAAGTAATGTAATGTCCTTGTACGTTATGCTTCGGGTCTCTACAGTTGGTATCAGAGGAGAGGTTTAGTCAACCTTTGGAAACTAGGATGCGAAAACGTTAGTGAGATCCCTAGAGATATTTCTAAGGTATGTCTAGGGATTCCCCTAAGGATAAGTATACGTATAGGATATAGTCCTAGAACTTTGGTAACGATCTTAGAATTTAACCTAAGATGTTAGATATTGATGTTACTCCCCATTTATTATGATTTTTTCCTCTAACACTGTTCTTTTTTGGTTTTAGAAAATGGCTGGAAACAAGATGATTCACGATAATGGAGGATATTATGGACAATGGAATGATATTGTTCATGAGAAACCAAATGAAATCGGATTTGGAAGTCCAACCATCATTATTATGCCGAATCAGCGATATCATAATATGATCAATAAACTCAAATTTGGTAAGTTTCCTGACTCGGCTAATAAGAGAAAGATGGAGTTTCATGATGATCATAGAGGAAAGAAAGTTCAATTTCCCCTATGTAAATCATGTGTGAATAGGAATCAAGGAGAATGTTTCAAAGGAACTGGAAGATGCTTTGGGTGTGGAAAAGAAGGAAATAAAGATAGTAAGTGCAAAGGAAAAGGTTCAGTTAACACCATAGATGAAGATAATGGTATTGCTACGACATCAACAATGGTTAAATGTTTTAAATGTGGAATGTACGGGCATTATGCAAACCAATGCCCTAAGGAAAAGTCTCATGAAGAGAATCAGTACGGTCGTATGGGTAGTATTTATGTTGATGATGACGAAGAGACTACAAATGATATGTGAGATGAAGGAATTGTTGAAGCTCGGTCAATGGTTTAAGAAGGTAGTGGAATGATTACATGTTTATCAAGTGTAATGTTGTATAAGTAATCTCATGGTACTATGAAATAAAGAGACATCTAAGGATTGTTACACTGTTGTCTTTCCTTGAGTTTTTAAAGTGTATGATTAATGGTACCAGTATCCATTAAACGATATTCAGATATTTTTGGAATATAGATTATATGCACATAATGAAGGGATAAGGAGAAAATTAAATGATTGATAGTATTCATGAGCTCATGACTGATATAAGGAGAAGGTTATGTAATGGATTGAGTATATAGAATATTTGGATTTTGGTATGTCGAAAGAGTTTACTTTTGACAGCATTCATGTTTTCACTAAGGCTTAATGGGTATTCATTTTTTAAGAGAATACATGATTAAGGTATTCACATGATTGGAATGTGACCAACAAGATATATGGGGGATAAGTGATGGTATTCACATGCTTGGTTGATGACATTTCAAGTAATCATTTTCTTAATATTATGATCTTGGACCGAATTATTTTAGATAATACTAAAGATTGGAATGGATTATGTTGGACATAAGTTAGTATTGTTTAATGATAGAACATTTGATATTATATAGTTTTAGAAAAAGGACAACCTGCAGGACGGGCGATAGCCCATCGCGTCGGACTAGGCCGTGGGAATCAAACCCACAACCGAAGTGCGACTGGCCTTTATCACCTACCACTGGCCTACAGGAAGTCCCTGTTTAGTAGAAACTAGTTTTATTATATTAAGCAGTATGATATATGAAGTATATGTCCATTTTAGGAACCATATATGATTAATCTCACTATAGATGGACTTATGTATTTTTTGATAACTTTTCTATCTTTTTTTTGAGACAGATGGAATGACCCATCATTCTATGATCTGCTAACACATAATTAATGACAAATTCACCTTTATTTCATTAAGAGATGAAGTGGAAATTGTCCAAAGAACGACCAACAATGAGACTATACAAAAATCACAAAAGTATTTATTCTAATTCCAATTTCATCAACTTTAGGGAAATGATCTTGAAAACCAAAAATGTTGTCCTAGTGCCCTTATATCCGATGAATTAGATGGTATCCTATATCATCACAAATTTATGGCTTTGTGATTGCTGGATTTTCCATAGCCATGTTCTCTACCACTCTCCAACAGAACATGATGGTTAGATTTATCTTCCATATCCATATATTCACCTATGTGGAAACCCAGTGATTAGTTTATTTGGGTAACCGTTATGTTTCATACTTTTTTTTAAAGATTGGTTTTGGTATTTCTCTTTACGATGTGGGTTTCTATTAAAGAATATTTTGAATAGTAAACCATTTATAACCCTGATGAATTTCGAGGGCGAAATTCATTTTAAGGGGGGTAGAATGTAACACCCTGAGATTTTATGAAAAATATACTTTTTAATTTCATTAATGTCTTGTGTTGTATGCTACACCAAAAGGATATTTCTCAACACGCATCCTTGACTATCCTTTCATTACATGCAATCGCGACCTTCCTCGATAGCATGTGTAGTACGCAATACTGAGTTTCACTAAACAACGATATGCTATTAAAATATTATTAAAACTGGCCGTTATGAATAGTAATAACCACCTTTTAAAATTTTAGAAATTTTACCTCTCAATATGGACTTCATTTTTAGATTCGGAGTATCGAATTTAGCCTAAGGTGAAATTTTGGTACTTTTCGGATAACTTTCATATTCCGATGAATTCTGAAAATTACTAAATTTTAATTAAAAACAAATTTTTTAATCGAAATAATTAATAGTGATAAATTATTAATTTGAGTGGTTTTAAAGTATATTTAGAATATATTTTTACAATTTAATACAATTTTGGTCATTGGATGTAATTTCACATTTAAACCAGTTATAAACAAGTGTCAATCTTTTGATAGTTATTATCTCTTAAAAACACGCCATTTGTTTTGACGACGGGAATTAATTTTGAAATTAATTAACTCAACTAATATGTTTTGAATTTGGTAAAATATACATCATTTTTGAGTTCGTAATATCAAATATAGCTTAGGGCTAATTTTTGGTATTTTTCTGGAAACTTTCATTTTTTTATGAATAGTGAAACCACTAAGTGGTTGTTAAGAAAAATGAATTTTTCATAAAACTTAATTTTACCACTTATGTGAGTGGAATTTCAAAATTCTGAGAGACACGGTTGATGTTATTAAGTAAAATTTTGTTCAATGAGATGAAAATAATTTTTGGTGAATAATAACTTTTTACTTTTATTTACCACAGTTAAAAGTAAAAAGGGTAATTAAGGGTAAAAATCATATTATTATTACCCTAACACATGTCCTAATTCTATTGGACAGGTTTAATCCGACCAAAAACAACCTTAGGAATAAAATATGACCATTTAGGCCAACTTGGATTAGATTAGGACATTTATTAAAAATTTATTTAAAGAAGTGTTAAAATAGTGAAAATCAAAGATTAATAAGTATATCATTTTTAATATAGGGTTATACATAAGATAAATTCGACTATAAATATTCATTAGAAAGATAAAACGATTTCCTACATAATGGTAGTTTATTTGTAATTTTTAGACATTATATAAGTTAATTAATTTATGACACACAGATGATGAAGTAATTATCTTATTAATGAAATATTAACATAATTGATGTTAAAAATACCCAAATAAATGTAATTTGAGACTTTTTAGGAATTAAAATAATTTTCTAGGTTAATATAACATGTTAGTATTGATTTAATTAAAGGTTTTGGAATTAATAATTATGTTATGATTTTCACAAAAATCAATTACTAAATAGTGTCTAAATTGACATAAAATAGTTTTTAGAAAAAATATTATATTATTAATTATTATTTTATTTTTGAAAATCTAAGGTTCGGACAAATGACTTAGATATGGTTATATATATTAATAATAAACAACTTGGGGTTCGTTTGGCTTGATATAGTATGTTTATTAACCTTATAGTGTAAGAAAACAAGAAGACACTGTAAAGTAAAATTATCTAACTTAAAGTTAAATATATATGATAAGTTTAAAATAGTAAACTAAACTTGTATAAATTATATTGGATGAGAGGATTTCGATCCATCCCCACCTTATCTTAATTTTGTGCTATTTAATACTGAATATGACTTTATAATAAAATAATATTTTTAGTTTTCCAAAGGAGCCCCTCTCCTCCCTTATAAAAGGGCACCTCCTCCCTCCCTTCCTCACACAACTATGAGCCTTAAATCTCAGACAACCCCTCCCAAATTCACTTCTCCACTTCCCTAGATACATCCTAGAGGTTCTGGCCTTCCTCAAAGACCAATTTCAGTGTCTTAAAAGGAGATCTCAAAGAGGCGCTTCAAAGAAGAGGTAATGTCCGTTACCGATTATTTCACCGTTATTTCTTCTTCCACTTATTCTTCTTAAGTTGTTTCATTATGAAGTAATAACATCAGTATCACTCATATATTGATATGTTATTATATGTATGAAACAACCCTATTTCACCATCTATCCATCCTATGGAAAACTAAATCTCCGCGCATGCGTACGTACGGAATACTGTCTCCACGCCGTGGTGAAATATATTTTCCACCACCACCTTACATGGATGGGTATAATGGTGTAAATAATAACTATATATGATTATTTAAAAGTGATATTGATTCTGAAAAAGTATACATACACTCCAATACAGTCCCACGATCATGAGAATGATATCATCACTCCTGCGTACGTACGGACTACCGTCTCCATGACGCGATGAGATTCATTCTCCACTTTAACCATTAATGAATGATTATAAAGTACATATAGTAAGTAATCATGAAATATATGAAATAATAATGATACTGGATTTATGTGTATATATATGTATGTCATCTACTTAATTCCATTCAACTCAATAAGGAAACGAAAACAACGTTCATGCGTACGTACGGCCTACCGTCTCCATGAACGGTGTATTTCTTTCCATTTACTGATTTATTATATATATGTATATTCTGAATATATATTACATATAAATCATGTTTTATATTCTGGAATTAAGTAATCATGATCTAAGTAATCATATGAATAATTACAAGTCAAAACACGGACGACAAATGAAACAATTTTACCCAAAACGCTTTTTAACATGGAATTTACAAAACAACAGGTAATATAACATCATAAGTGAACCATATATGATATCATAACAATGAGTTTGATTCTATAATAAGTCAATTACATTATTTAAACCATTATACAGGAGGTTCGGACACTTATGAAGCAAATCGGACCTAAGGTAAGGGAAATATCACAATCTCATTTTTATCCGAGATTGTTTATACTTTGAAATTTCCTGGGGTGTATTTTATCATCCACATCCATGTTTCCTCAATATTTCATATTATTTCCATCCACCTAAAATTTTTTAAATCCAATTTTACCCTTCGGTGAGTTTTTAGTATAAGATATGAAAGGAATCTTTTGTCATTTTTCGTGCGAGGTACTTTTTGAGTTTTCCGACAAAAGTATGAGAAGAATATTTTTTTTAACTTATACGACATGAATGGATTTTTAAAAAATTATTTCCAAGAATATTACTTTACATGTTTTCAAGATTATTTTTAATCAACTTCTTTTATTTTAAAATTGTACGACATGTTATGAAAGGAAAAGTGTTTTTGAAGTAGAAAGGATATTTTCCTCAAGAATGGAGTTCAAGTGTTTTATCAAAATTATTTTCCATCTAAGTTAAAATAGGGTTATGTTTCTATCCCTATTATTACATTGATTTGATTATTTTGTGATGGAATTAATTTTATGAATTACATTATCTTATATGAATTGTTTTATGATGTGATGTTGTTTAAGAATCCCATTTTTATTACATGGGTTATGCAATGATGTATGATTTATGATTTTGTGGCACACATAACAATGGTATCATTATGAGATTGGTGGGACCTATATCTCCCTCCAATTCATTGGGTAAAGATTTTATATCGCATGAGATATACATGGATGGAACGGTAGGTTATACCGGTTCAGTGAAATAGGAATGAAATGAGCAATGAACTCGGTTCAGAAATGGAAGTTGTCCACTAAGATAGTATTGGAAATTAGTCTTGACTAATAAGAAATGATTCTATATGATTATGTGTGTATACCACAAAGTTTCATGTTTTCTGTTATGATTATTGGGATTACATTTCGCTACTATGATTTATCCCATGTTATGATATTATGATCTCTTTTGCAGGTTAAGATTTCCAAAATGTTATGTTCTTATGAATATGATGTGATTGATTTTTCTTTTGTTTACCCTTACTGAGGATTTGAGATCACCCATTTATGTTTTATTTTCCCCATGATATAAAGAAAGGTTTTAGGTAATAAAAAAAGGGAAGATCTTTATGGGAGATGTTGAAGATCTTTCACCGTTATTAGAATATTAATTTCCGAGTTTCCGAAGTCACTAAACTATTACGGTCCTTGTGTGTGTGTTTTTGTTATGTAATAATTATTCCGCAAAAGTAATGTAATGTCCTTGTACGTCAGGCTTCGGGTCTCTACAATGATGTAACACTAAAAGGGGATATATGGAAATCCCCCAAAAATTATTCCGGAAACATCACTGGTACCATGGTGCATCAAATGAAGAGGATGATGTGCTCCCCACCTTTTGAAAGTTCCATCAAGAGACTGTCCTTAGCATATATGTGCACGTCTGGTCTCGCAATCAATGTCTCAGGCTATGCCTCCGTAATTCGCTGAATAATTGGGGAAGTGACAGTAATATTTTTGAGGTAAGCTGCTCCATCATTATTCACGAATGATATCAACAGTGTGACAACTGCTCTGATGCTCACCCAACAATTGTTGTCTAGGCCTCCTGCTGAGTGCGTCTACTACCATGTTCCCATTCACATCTTCTGAAAGCTCTATTATCACTTCTCCATCCACAGGAAAGGCTCCTCCTTCTTCATCAAAGCTGACAAGTGTGCCGCTACCCTGGAGAAGTCTAGTCTAAAACTCTAGTAGTACCCTGCCAAAGCAAAAGTCCCCCTCCCTTTGAGGAGGAAATCCTAGAGACATCTTTTGAAAAGATGTCCCCAAACTCTGCCACTTCTACTGAAAACTCATACTCCAGCTACCACGAGGGTAAGGATGGCTGAATCATGAGTGATTGGCTTCACCCTCCTATGCATGTGTCCATCCTGTAATGCCTGGGTTTCCTTTTCCACCGACCAAGGAAAACCCCATTACAACATTGTGGATAGACCACAACCTTTTTTCCTAATGAAATCAATCTGTTTATGAACTGTGGATGTCCAGTCCACACACAGACTAACATTGTAAGGCCTCGACGCTGCAACTAAGAGGTTCTAACCGAAACTGTCTCCTCGAGGGTCAGATCACACTATCGGTGTAAGTGTGAATATCGAGGATCCGCCCAAAATTTATCTTCATACATGAGGGTCAAGTCGATGGTTTAACCAGAAACTCTAGGTATTGAACACGATTCTTGGATGTTAGGAATGATTGGTACTTATGTTTATTGATATGGCAGTGAGAAGTAGACACAAACTGTATCTCGAATCATTCCTAGAGCACTTGGGTCACACTCCTTGACCGCATGCAGCTAATCCCACGTCTTGTCCCCTGACTCCCTGAGCCTGGTGGGGAACACATTATGGTGGTGGTTATAAGTTGTCCAAATGTACACCTCCCAATTATGCTCTCCTAGCTCTACTTCCACGTCTTTCATCCCCGTTGATTCATCTATCCTTAACACTTCCCCTCCCCGAACCATTTTACACACCCATGTCTCTGAGACTGGCATAAGTTTCCTACTTTCTCACAGCTAACAATCACTGGCTTCATCCGCTAATCCAAACTACATTCAACCAAAAAGGTTCTCTCTAGCACCCTAACATAAGTGTAAATGTATAGAGGAATAGTGTTATCTCGGATTTCCCAAAACACACCTCGCTTGGAAGTCTAAGCCCTGAAGCCCTAGTCGTACTGTATTCATCGAGTAACTGATATAGTCGGCACGCCTTAATGAATTTTCAGCTACTGGCATGTCGTTTTTCCAAAGCTGTAGAATCTCTAGGGAACTCTCAACCACCTCCTTAGGCCAGTCCTCAGCCTCCAATGGGTCAGGCTGAACTAGGAACCTGAGGGGTATATGATGTTGAAACACGTGTAAGGCACTATACCTACATGTGTCCTCTACCGGTACCATCAGTTGTAATTGTTGACAAATAGGTAATGATATAGATGGCACACTACCCAAAGGTACCATCTCGAGCAATGGTCCACGTACCAAAGCCTCATGACTATGCAGACCGTCCTCGTGGTTACTCACTAGAATAGACTAGTAGCTAAGATTAGCATCTACTCTACTGGTGTCTCAACTAGGAGGAAAACTCTAGAAACAGCCTCCATCCAGCCCTTAGTTACTTAGGAATCTGTCTCAGCTTGTATCCTCAGAGGCCTCTACTACTGGAACTCGTGAAATGTGCTCAATTTGCATACATCCTCCACTAGTGGAGCTAGTGGTAACAGCTTCCCAACGGCTAGTGGTGCTGCTGGTACACCACCCGAAGGTGCTAACACCATAAGAGGGGCCTACATCGAGGCCTCATAACTCGGTGGGCCGTCATCGTGTACTCTCTCAGGAAACCTAGATGGCTGTCTACGCGGTGGAATACTGATAAGGAACAGGTGCGCCTTGGTTATTAAGTTATATTTGGTGAGATGGATCCAAATAATTCAAAATAAAAACATTTCAATGAAACAAACACAATATATGTTTTCATGTACTAAGTCAGAAATCAGATCTCAGGGTCCTGGTGTATGGATATTTCGGCCACTACAGCAACACTGGACTCCCTGAACTGAAATACACACTCATTAAACTTAACACTATTGTCGATTCTAAAGATCAGAGTCCTTGTTCTTCGGTAGAACCGGACATCTCTAATACTAATTTGTCACGACCCGTCCCTCAAGGCCCATACTGTGACTACCCCAAGCCCACCTTCCATAGGCTAGGGGTTGGCTACTAGCACCGAAAGGAGTATTCCCTAAAATCGGTAAGGCATTTCCTTTCTAACCTGTAAACTCACACAATCATGCACAAATCGGGATACGAGCACGAAGGAAACTGTATAGTAAAATATTACTAAAAGAAAAAAGGGGGCAGAATAAAAGCACAACTAAAAATCACAAAACAACTCCGGGATCATCCACTGAGGATCTTACCAGAAGGGTAGGTACATATCATCTCCGCATCAATCCACGTCTTCCCATCTCTTCTGTGTACCACTTGGTTCTGGTTTCCATAAGTCTTAGACAAACTAATTGTCATATTAAGGTCCACCTCTGAGCCACCTCTAGTCACGGTACCCTCATCCCCAGTCAGCGCTGTCTGTCGTCAACACATAACACAACATGGTGCGGGTGTATCCCATGCAAAGGTGAGTATGAAAATACTCAGTAAGGACCCCGAGACCCCCTAAGGTCTCTCAAAATCCACAAAGGATAATCCACAAAGCATGGAAACAACAGTCATCCCTACTTAGGTATATGACCATACATATACCTAAGTTATCAAGTATACCAATCTCATTCATGAGGAAACACAAGTCCCAACTCATTAGCTCAAAGCAGAAATGTTCCACGAAGGAAATAATATCACGAAGGTAACACCACAAAGATAAGTACCACAAAGGTAACACCACTCAAAAGAATACCACAAAGGTATCACCACGAAGGAAAGTATCACATGGGTATGCCACATAGAAGAATACCACAAAGGTATCACCAAAAAGATAAGTACCACAATGGTAACACCACATTGATTAATGCCACATAGGTATCACCACAAAAGAATGTACCACACAGTTACACCACAAAGAAGAATAGGACAAAGGTATCACCAAAAAGGTAAGTACCACAAAGGTAACGCCACACATAAGAATACCAAAATAGTATTACCATGATGGAAAGTACCACACAGGTACGACACACAGAAAATTACCACAAAGGTATCACCACGAAGGGAAGTACCACACATGTATGCCACATAGAAGAATATCCCAAAGGTATCACTATGAAGGAAAGTACCACATAGGTACGCCACACAGAAGAATACCACAAAGGTATCACCACAAAGGAATGTACTCAACTCACACTAGGTATAACTTAGGTATGGTAGAAAAGATGATTAGATATAACTATGGAATAATATTACTCTATTAAGAGGCAGACCCACGTAGGATCCTAAATCATCAGACCAACATAGGATCCTAAATCATTTGACACACATAGGAACCTAGTATAGAAGACCCACGTAGGATCCTAGAGTAGTTCCACATCGATTCCTAGAGCGGATCCAAGTGGGACTCTAATACACAGTCCCACGTAGGATCCCAAAGCACTGACCCACATAGAATCACAAAGCACAGACCCATAAAGGATCCCTTTCTTATGATACAGCCAGCTAGAGTGTTCCCCAACTAAACTCGCTCGATTCTAGGAGAGTCCACTCCTCAAGCCACATGTCGATACACAAACTACCACTAAGTCCCATGAAGAAGTATCCCAAAGTACCGCCATGAAATAGGGGTTTCAACACAGTAGACGGTATGTCAATTAGACGCCTGGTATGTATGATATTGGCCTTTTAGTCATGAGTGCCCAGTCAGATTCATGTTTGATCCAACCAGGTTTTACCCCAACATCAACCAAAACTCATGAAAGGTATAAAAAAGGACCGTCTCAATGGAGGGTTTCTTTTGTCGTAGACGGTTTGTCAAATGGATGCCCATGGCTCATGATATGGCTGAAAGAGTGGAAGGGGTCGAAGCTAGTCCGGGTACGGTCCAACCCAACCTGGGTCCGGCCCTGGGCCCAACCCGGCTTGACCCGGGTCCAGTAATGGGTCCGACCCGACCCGACCTAGGTCTGGACCGGGTTCTGACCCGGCCCGCTGGGTCCGGCGTGGCCTGCTCGGCTCGTGGCTAGCCGGACGGTTAGCCTTCCTCCGCGTGGCAGGGTCACGCGCTGCACCATCACTAGCAGCCAGCAGTGATCCAACCGCCCCCTTCGTGTGTCGTGACCTCGTTCCGTGACTCCTGCATGCCGGGTTGCGTGGATGCACGTCGGCGTCCTCTTCGTGTAGCCGGCCAAAGTGTCGGCCGACGCCTTTTCTCCGCTGCGGCCGACGGGTCATGACCATTCTTTGGTGGCGTGGTCGCACCGCCGCTGCTCCCGAGTCCCACCGGTAATGTTCCTTGGGTCACCGACTGTGCCCCGGGGGCCCGTTATTCATTCCGAAGATTTACACACTTGTCTCGGGATGTATCCATCATTTCAAGTCAATAAAAATTCACAAAGGTTGTGGAGAGGTCAGGCCGTGTTAGTGTGGCCCGCTCTCTCCGAGTTAGAATGATAGCAATCTGCTTATATGTTTTGGAATCATGAAGAACGTCATGAACATATATGGGGTGTTCAAAACAACAATCCCTACATGTTACCCCGCAACGACCTCCCGTAAAGAAAAAAGAATTGCGGGTCAACCCATTAGTCATTTGACTTGCGTTCTTCGTATAAATTTAACAATGATGAAGAGGAAATCAATAACGCATACACAAAATTACCCCCACCTCATGTTCATTGGAGAGCATCTTCATTTTAGGATGTGTCGGCATTCGTCATCCCCAAAACATACCTCCAACAACGACGCTGAATCGTTGTTCTTCGTTTTGTGGTTTGGGGTTTCTCGTCACCACCTACTGGAACAGGCTCTGTCCTCTGAGTGTTGGCTATCACGTCACTTTACCAGTGTTTTTTCACATGATGAAGTCATTCCAATTCCTCCCCCCCCTCCCGCCACCATGCTCCATAAAATTAGGAGGGGGGTAGGGTAAGTAACTATCGTGGAATTTATGAAGGTTCATTTAATAAGAACCTTCCTATATTCCAACGACTTTATTACTTAGTATTTGAAGGTTCAAGCCATTTGATGACTTGACTCGCTACTAGTCCCACACTACCACTTGTCCATTGGTGGAAAATGAAATAAAATTGTGAGATTATTTTATTTCATTTCCTTTTAGAGGTCACAAAAAAAAATTCTTCTCCATACCTACTATGGTCAAAGAAAATCCTTCTTTAAGAGAAACTCTACTTTGTGGATTCAACGGTGCCCTTAGATTTTTAATCCAAGCACTAGTACAAAAGTTAGAAAATTCTGCTTGCACGTTTACTGAACGTACCCAAAAAATGTTCCGAAAATTAATAACAGTCACTCTCGACCCGCGCCGATTGAGGTTACATTCTGAATAAGTAAAACACTCCCCAACGGACACAACGATACTCTTAGAATTCCAATCTAAGTTACCATTTAAATGTTATGGATTTTACAATAAAATAATTGGCACTTAATTATTTTATTTACAGAAAAAAACTGACATTCCCTGGTAGCCCACACTGGCCAATGATAGAATCTTCCTAAATAAAGCATACCCTCACGAGTTCAAAGGTTGTCTCAGATTTTCAATTCGAGTTACCATTTGTGAGTTATAAGCGTTTGAAAAATAAAATAATTTATTTATTTATTTTATTTACAATTATGCAAATTTTTGGGTTTTCTCACAGGAGGCATGCGCCAACAAAACATAAGTCATGCCTTGGGTAAACCCACCATCTTAAATGCAATGGTGCCCTCATAATTTTAATCTGGGAAAACGTTTAACAGTTATTCCACTTTTTCAGGAAAACTGCTTACATGTGTTGTTTATAGTTTAACAAAACATCAACAAACCATTCCAGGCTCTTCGGACCATGAAAACAAACGTCGTCATATTTAGCTGTTACAAAATAAATAAATATAATTTAAAAAATATATGTAATCTCTGGGACATTATAATATGTTTGACTGTGGATGTGCGATTTTTAAACCATTTTTGGTTTCTAGTTAAACTATTGACATTTTTTATGCTAGTTTTAACATGATTGTTTATGTTATGATTCAATATTATTATATGAGGAATGAATTTGACTTAGTAAGAGAAGGATAGAGCCAACTAAATCCCCATGATGCATCAGTAGGTCTCATGAGACAAATTAGTGTATTGACACAATGCCTTGACAAAATTTTTATTTTTATTCCTTGTACAAGGCCTTGACTATGTGGTTATGATGTCTGACATTATGCATTCCATCATTAAGAAATTAGCTATTGATATTACAAGTGATTATTCAACTAGAATAATATCCATGTGAATATGTAACTGGAATTATATGATTTATCTTTTCCATATTATTCTGAATTTTATGTTTAAAATTCTTGTGTATTGGTCTTATAAATTGCCTTAAATGTGTATGCTTAATTATGATAGTTATCTCTATATCGTTATCTTTACTGAGCTTTTGAGCTCATCCCTTTCTTATTTTTTATTTTTCCTTGGATTAAAAATACCATATTATGATATATATGTAGGGTTATGATAAGGGAATAATGGAATTCTCGAAGGATTATTTATGGTGTGTTTTATTTTAGAAATTTTAATACGACATTCATATATGCAAATATATTTTCCAAGACTGCTAAATAGATCAGTCCTTCGGGACTTAATTTCTTTTAATCATTCCAATGAATTAAAATAATGCACCGAATCTAGGTAATTTGGGTTGGGGAATTAAATTTGGTATCATAGGATGTTTAGAAACACCCTTTGAAATTGATTTAGATAAACATTGATTTGGAAACAATACCCTAAGATAGAATTTGAGGATTAGTATAGAAGAACATCGTAAAATTTTCATAATGTAGAGATTTTGTGAATCTTCCCAAAAATACATCCCTATCTAGATACAATAAGTTAGAGGCGGCTTGAGCAAAAATATATCTAGTGGTAAAACCCGAAAAACACCACTTTGAACTAGACTCAAATGTGAACTAGTGGACGACAATGGGTCTTACTGCACTCTTGGATACAACACTCTCAGGGGATATACTTAGGATAATTGAAAAACTTTTTTCACCATTATGATGTATTTATGAGTAAATATGTTAGTAATGAAATCATTTTTATGATTATAATACTAGATGTGTGAAAATATTCAATTAATTTTGATAAATTTTCATGTTTTTGGATTACAAGTTATGATATGATCAAACCGAGTTTATGTCACCATTTTGATATAGAACCTAGTAGAACGAATGAGAAATTTATAAACACACATGATCTAAAGAGTAATAAGGGTCATATCTTTCATGGTTTTAAGATAAAATTTAGAAGGGAAATAGTCTCCCATGTATTCTAATCATGTGAAGAAATAATATCATGTGTTAATTAGTTATGTAATGAATTCTCTGAGTCCTATGGTTTTTATAGGAAGAAATATAAGAAGAGGATGATAGAGAAAAATATAGATAAAGGGAAGAAGGGAAATAAGGATTTTCCCACATCTGATAACTGTGGAGAGAATCACCATGGTAAATTCTTGAAGGTAATGAGAGTTTGATATAAGAGTGCAAAAAAAGACACCAAATACATTATTGTACGGGTAAGAAGAATAGTTTAAAATGTACAATGCTTCATCTTGAAGGATTTGTGATAGTATGAGAATCAATGTCCAAATCATTAGAGTATACCCTAAATGATTTTATTTGATATTAACAAAGTTATGATACTACTGCAGATGAAAAGAAATGATTAGTGTTCCTATGTTGTTATTAACGAATTGTGTCATTTGATTATTTTATTAATTATATAAAAGTTATAAGAATTATTGAGTATATAAGAATTATAATTTAGTACTATTTTAAGTATTTTAGATTGTATGATACCAAGTAATGTGAAATAGTTTAAAGTAAAAAATTTTGGAAGATATTTAGTTGGGGGAAATATAACCCTAAATATTTTTCTGAAACTAAAATAATGATTTTGGAATAAGATATAGTTGAGTTCAATAAAGTATATTGGATATTATTGATTACCTTGGAACTAATTAATTATTTTTTTATTCCATCATTCTTGGAGTTTACAACATTTTTGTATTTACAGATTATATCTGGTATTCTATATGGCATAAGGGAGCATGAACATAATGAATACGTCTTTATGGTAATTCAGGGTGTTACACTGTTTTAAGAAAATACATGATGAAGGTATTCACATGTTATTCTGTGGAAAAAGTGATCTTCATTATGTTTACCTCCCGTATAAATTTATATATTGCGAGTTTCGACAATTTTAATTTTGGATAAGTCTAATGGTTAGAATGGAGTATGTTTAACACAAGATATTTGGTATGTGGTTAAAGTATAATTTATTGCTTGCTCTAACCAAAACGTTTGTATTACAGTAAAAATGTATAGGATTAAGGAAATACTTGTGGACATTATGATTTTTCAAATGCACATTAGGAATAAATAAAAAATTTCTGAACTTTCAATTCTTAGTATAAGGGATGAAGTGAGAATAGATCAAAGCACAACGAAATAATGAGATTATGATTAATATAGGAAATCAAATCAAGTATGTTTTGTTGACTTCTTATCTTGATAGTAAATTAATCACTCATCTTCAAAAAAATAATGTATCTGAAAAATGTGTTATTCTAATACCTTATGTTTTGTTGAACCGATGATATTTTAAATCATCATAGATATATGGCTTTGAGGCCGTCATTATTTTCCCTTTATTTTTCTTTTGTTTTTGATTAATGAAATAAATAACTCCCTATAAATATTTAAATTTTTCCACCAATTATGTTTCTATAATTTCCACCAATTTTCATCTATTTAAAACCCTAATTTTGTGGTGACTTTATCATATCTCTTTCCCTCTTATGTAGACTAAACTTTAGTACCCTATTTTTGATGTGGGTTTTTCACAAAGGTATTTTCTATTTTCAACCTTTTATTTTAGAAGAATAATTTAAAATATTGATTACACAATTTAATGGAGGAGGGGATAATTTAACACATGAGGATTTCATAATATGTTATCTCTTTAAGGTAATTCAATAGCTTGCACCACACGCAACAACGAGTTCTAGCGCACCACGACTTACCAATCATGCCGTTTAAAAATAGTTTATGAGTATTATTAAATTAATTTTGAATCTTATACAGTCCATATAATTTTAACATCAATATTATGTGTTTTTAGAAGTAATATCAGAATAAATCCATTTTTTCATATAAAAGAATAATTTTTCAAAAAAGAAATATGATTTTACCATCTTTTAGTGGTGAACCTTTTTAAAATCAAATATTTGACACTTTTAAATATAAAATATGACATAATAAACATATTCTTTAGTATCAGGATATAAAAATTTAGTTTGGATAATTTTTTTTGTTTTTCTGATAACTTTCATATTTTGATGAATATTGATAAATACTAAATTTTAATTGAAAATAACTTTCTCAATCAAAATAATTTATAATGTTAAATTATACATTTGAATGGTTTGGAAGTATAATTATATTATATTTTTATCATTTAATGCAATTTTGGTAATTTTATGTAATTTTACATTTATGTTGGACTTAACCACATATCAATCTTTTTATGGTTTTTACTTCTCAAAAACCCGCTTTCTGGTTTTGACAACAAAGATTAATTTTAAATAATTAATGAAACTTCTATGTTTTGAATTTGGTAAAACAGAAATAATTTTTGAATTTGGAATATCAAAAGTATCTTATAATGAATTTTTTGAATTTTTTTGAAAACGTTCAATTTTTTATGAATAGTGAAAAATACTACATAGTACAAAAAATTGACTTTTTCAATTCCATAATGTGATTTTTAAAAATTTATCTTAATATATATAAATAATACATATATTAGTAAAATATAAGTCATTTGAGTCATTTTATAATAATATTAGATATATAAAATTTTATTTAACCATTTCAACGCCTTTTCACCCACCTTTTAGGCACATTATCCACCTTCTAGGCACATTTGAAAATTTTCATAAAATGGAATATTACTGATTTTGTGAATTGAATTTCCAAAATCCAAGAGAAATGATTGTAATCAGTTTGTAAAATGTGGTTCAATAGGATGAAAATAATTTTTGGGGAATAGTAACTTTTGAATTTTATTTGTAACGATTAAAAGTAAATAAGCTAATTAAAGGTAAAAATAATATTGAAATTACCCCAAAACATGTAATAATTATATTGGATACATTTATTTCGACCAAAAGCAACATTAGGTTAAAAATTAGATCATTTTGATCCATTTAGGTCAGATTAGGACATTTATTATATTTTATTTAAAGAAGAGTTAAAATTGTTAAATTCAATGTTTAAAAACTAATCCATTTTTAATAATTGGTTACACATAAGACTATTTAGATTAGATATATTAATTATAAATCTAAAATAATCTAATACATCATTGTATTTTATTTTGAATTTTTATACATTATATAATTAAATTTATTTTTGAGACAATGATGATGCGGTAATTACCTTATTAATGAAAGATTAAAATAATTGATATTATAAATATAAAAAATAAATGAAAATTGAGTATTTTGATGTTGTACACCAATTTTATAGGTGAATAAAACATGTTAGGGTTCATTTAATGTATTTTTTTCGAATTAATCAACTTCTTATGACTTTCACAAAAACTAAATACTAAATAGTGTCAAAATTGATATAAATGCATTTTTAAAAAAAATATTATATTATAAAATTATTTAATATTACTAAAAACATAAAGTTCATCCAAATGTATTATATAATTATATATATGTCATTAATGAACCACTTTATGTTCACTTGGCATTTTATAGTATGTTTATTAACCATGTATTATAATAATACTAGAAGATATGTTAAAAGATAACTATTTAAGTAAGGGTTAAATAAAAAAGATAATGTTAATATTGTGACCTAAACTAGTCTAAAACCTCTTGGTTGTGAGGATATCGACCCATAAACACCTTATGCTCCAAATAAATCCATTTGCGTCTATTATGAACCGAAATTTATTTTATAATAAATTAATATTTCATGTATTTCCTAAAGTGTCCCTCACCTCTCTTATAAAAGGGCACTACCCATTCTCTTAAATTCACACCTCCAACGCCATTTATCTCTAACAAAATATGATCAAATTTCCTCCAAACTACCATAAATTAATCCTAGAGTCCTTACACAAATCATAAATCTAGCCTAAGGATCCCTTTTGTTCATATCAAATGGGAGAACCCAAAGAAGAGGTAATTATTTCATCACCGCTTTCAATGTTCTTTTCCTCTTAGATTTCCGTTATCTTTGTTGTTTCCATACCCAAATAATATATCCATATCCTTATACATTCTATGATGATATTATAAATATTTTACAACCATATTCATTATTCAATCCATTATATTAATGACAAAGTCAACATACATGTGTACGTACGGCTAACCGTCTCCACGTCGTGGTGTAGTTTGTTATTCAACAACTAATTATTTGAATGGGTATAATAATGAGTATAATTGATGTAGATAATAAATATAACATTTTAATTAATCTTATTATATAATATATTATCCAATTACATACTATTTCAAAAACAATATAATGATATCATCACTCATGTGTACGTACGGCTTTCCATCTCCACGACGCGATGAGAATCATTCCCATGTTCACCATTCAATGATGATTATTAATATATATTGTTAATAAGTATGTAATATATCAAATAATAAATCTATTGGAAATATATATATATATATATATGTATTTAAATATATTTTATTCACTTACTTCCGTTCAATACGATATGAAAACCGAAACAACGTTTATGTGTACGTACGACCTACCGTCTTCATAAATGGTGTTTTCCATTTCATATCTCTATATATTATTAAAACATATATTTTGAATATATATGATACATAAATAGTTTTTTATATTCTGGAATCAATTTAATCATGATATAAGTTATACTATCAACAATAACAAGTCAAAACATGTTTGATAATGAAATTGATTATTACCCGAAATGTTATTTTAACATAAAAATTATTATTAAATGGGTAGTAAATATCCATAAATTAATCATGTATGACATCATAATTATGAATATGTTTATTTTATAATTTAATAACATACTATGGTCATATACATAAGGTTAAACGTATCCTCGAGCAAAGAAAAGTACAAGGTAAGGGTTAATTTTTTTTCAATCTCATTATTATCTGTAATTGTTTTTGTGTAAGTATTTACTGGGAAATTTTTATCATCAATGTCCATGTTTCATAATAAAAAAATTTCAAAATAAGTATTTTATGGTTTTGTGGAATGGACTCTTTGTCAAGATCAATGTTTCAAAATTTTTTAACGATTTATTTTTATAAATATTTTTAATTAATGTACTTGTTTTAAAAATGATTTTAAGGACTTATTTACATGAGCATGATTGTTTTAAAATGTTAATTCCATTCAAAAGTTTAAAATTCAATTGGGAATATTTTATTAAATAATCTATTTTAAATAACTTCCTTTTTAAATGTGTGACTTTAATAAAATTTCACAAAAGGGATATTTCTCTCAATGAGTTTTAATATTCATTTTCAACTATGTCAACATCCATTACAGGATATTATTCAGGATTTAGGATGATTTATTATAACACAATCTTTCATATTGTATTTAATGAGTTATGATATTTTTGACTATGGATGTGATATTTTTATACCATTCATGTTTTATGTGTAATATATATACATTTCCTATGATAGTTTTAATACAAATGTTTATGTTATGTTTCAACATTTTCATATGAGGAATGCATTCAACTTAGTAAGTGACGGGTGGAGCCCGCTATAGCTCCTCAATGCATCAGTAGGTCTCATGAGAAAAATTAGTGTTTTGGAATAAGGCCTTGACGAAAATTTTATTTTTAACCTTAGCACTAGGCCTTAACTATGTGGTTATGATGTCCGACATTATACATTCCATTTATTATGAAATTAGATATTAATATTATATTCGATTATTCGACTAGTGGATTATCCATGTTAATAAGTAAATGGAGTTATTTGATTTATATTTTCCATATTATGATGAAGTTTATGTTTAAAAGGCTTGATTTTTAGTCTTATACATTTCTTTAATTGATTCTGCTTAATTTTGATATTTTCCTATATATTGTTATCCTTACTGAGAATCTGAGCTCACCCATTTCTTGTGTTTTTTCCAAGATGCGAAGAAGTGTATTATGATATATATGCAGGACTAAGCTAGGGGAATAATGGTTTTCTCAAAGGATTATTTATATAGTGTTTTTTTATAAATTCTAATGTAACGTTCATATATGTAATCTATTTTCCAATACTACTAAACTGATCTGTCATTCGGGACTCAATTCCTTTTAATCAGGACAATGTATTAAAATAATACACCAACTCTGGGTAACTGGGGTCATGAAATTACATAATTAGACTAATTATATAAATGAGAGGGTATAAAAATATTTTTATTTCTATGATGAGCATAATAATTATTTCATTAAATAGATTGGGGATCATGTCAGAACCACAAATATGATATTTGAGAAAGGCATGGTTAGTATTAATGATTACATTGTGATTAAAAATTGAATGATTTAAAAAATTTATGGTATAGAAAACAGTAATTCTAATAGGAATTATAGGGACATTATATTGGAATACGTACTGTATTTTCATTTTCTATAATATGATGTCATTGAGCATAATGTTATCTGTTTTTTTCCTTTTTTTTCATAAAATCTTCTTGGGTTGTTGTTATTATTTTTTTTTCATATTATTCATGAATTTTATGCTACTGATTGTTATTAATGTATGTAATTCTTCTTAGTACACATGGAAAATTTTTATTTTCATTTTATTTTTTACATGTATTGTTAATTATTTTTCATTTTTTCATTATGATAAGAGTTTGTGTTGTATTCCATTTTTTACATTCATTGGTTTCTACATTCTCACGATGGAATGGTTGTGTCATTACAACTATGGTTTGTTTTCAGGCAAATTAGCATAGATTATGGGTTACTGATTCCAACTTCAAAATATGATTTTCTTCACCATTTTTACTTTTTGGTGCTCATTAGTGAGTCATTTCTTTCTAGGGTGTCCATCCTAATGGTCGAGCAATATTGGGAAACATTGTGGTGTTTTAAAAATGATATTTGAATATTAAAAGGCTAAATAATTCATTATATGGTGTAATTTATTATTTATTGGCAGATATTAATCTATTTGTTTGGACATGAAATGGATTCCCTTATAATCATCCGTTGATCTTATGTGTTTTATTTTTTTATATAATTTATTATTCAAATCATGGTTGTGGATTTCCAATCATTGGTTTATGTTCCTTTTTATGATTGAAAATTTTATTTTCCTTATTATAATAATTATTATTTATTTTCACATGCATATGGTTGGGGGTTCTACCACCGAAGACCCCCATTAATGGGTTATTTTCTTACTTACTATATTAGGAGATACTATAGGAGTTATGGGAACTATATCAGGTACTTTAAAAACTAATTACTATAGGATCCATCATACTATAGTATTACTATTCACCCAACAAAATGTTCTTTGGTCTTTGAAATTCGATAATTAGACCACTAACCCTATAGTCCATTGAATTTGTTTCCTTCGGGATATTGAAAAATTTATAGGTTATATTTGCACTAGGATAACCCTTGGAGCGGGTGTGGACTGTCATAACAATCCCATTGGTGTGTTGGTTGGTTTTTGTTTTTTTATACTCTAGAAGATTAAATAAATTATTAATATTATTAATATTTCTATTTTTAGAATCATCGTTTTTATCACATACACAACCATCATTATCATTCCTCCTATTGACCATTATCGATGCTATTAGGGATGTAAATACCTCGATGACATATATTATGGTGTATTTTTTTGGGGGATCGAAAAAACACTTGTGTAAAGGAATACAATACGAGAGACTCATCAACATCGTTAGTAGGATTAATTATGTCTGGGAAAAGTTCTATGTTTCAATTTTTATCATTTCTTCATTTAAAAAATTAATATAAATTTATGTGATATAAAAACAACCTCTATAAATAAGGGATTTTAATAAGGGGTGACACCTTTGGGATGGGATGTACATTTTCACAATATGAAAATAATCCAGGGATAATGAATGTGAAAGATGGATTGTTTCATGTGGAATATCAAATGATTAACATAAATAGTTCTATTTTCTCCATTCAAAATGGGAATTTAAAATTCCACATAAAATTGTGTCTACACACATATCATTCATTGGGATATCTTGGGGTTCGCTCAACACTAGTGGGGTGTATTTGACTTAATCTATCTAGGAATTTGGTTTGGTATGTATTTTATATGTTTTTTAGAACCACCTAAATAAATATATGGTTATTATTATTACATATATGTGATGCTAATTGTCATTATTATTATTATTATTATTGCTCTTACTCATATTATTATCATTTTCATCAATATTTTTGATGTTATTATAAATACTACTACTAAAACTATTATTTTCAATTATAAGGATTCCAAGTAGTTACCAATTATTATTTCCCACATTTCAGGTCAGGGGTTAAATCCTTGACAACCATTCAAAAATTATGATGAATTGGTCCATTATGGGAATTCAATATATTCTTATAAAGAAGTTTCATTTGAAAAAAAGGATAGGAGGTTCCTCATAGGTATTCATGGTGATGCTTAATATAATATCTTGTTTTCAAATCTATCAATTTAAGGGGATTTCATAGAAAACACGATTTAAATAACTAAGTAGTGTGATAGATGTGGGAATTTGAGGATATTTTGACATGAAAAGTGATTATTTGTAAAAAATAATTAATTAAAAAATATTCTTGTGTATCCTATCTATTAATTTTTTTGTATTTGAATCATAAAATCATACCAACCATGCATAATTCATAGATGAAAGAAAAATTAAACAACAAGTATAGTGGAAGAGGAATGGACTTTTTCATTTAACATACCCTTTTGAGAGTATTAATATTATTTAATATATATATTATAAATAAATCCATTAATATGAGTGATTATATAGTTTTCGGGTATTGTAGTGACATGGTAACTATATAAATTACTATAAAAACATCATTATTGTATATGAAGTGGTACTGTGAGAATATATCTATTTAATGAAAACGGTATCTAGGAAAAATATTTTGATCCTTTAGTATGTTTAATAATTTTAATTCAATAATGATGGAATGAGTCAATCATGGTTGGGGTTGTGGGACTACCTAACTAATACAATTATTTATTGTTTCATTATTTTTTCTACCGCATTTATATTATTATTATTATTGTTATTACTTATAGTATTAATACTTTTAGTAGTACAACTGCAAGAACTAAAACTATTACTGTTGTTATTACAATTACGATTGTTTTTGCAAGGGACTCATTGAAAAGATGTTTTTGGTGATATAATTAAAAAATTTAGGGGGTTAATTAATGTACAATTTTTTCATTTTAAATTTAAATTCTATTTCTTATGATGTTAATCATTGGCCTATCATTTATGATGGAAACTATTATAAGAAACAAGTGTGGGGATCAATATAGTTTGAGAGTGACTCGTTATATATAGAAATAATACTTTAATATTTCACAATAGTTTTCACTTATCCTTTTTTAATTGAAATGGTGAAATGTTAAAAAATTTTGGACTCCTTATAAATGAAGATTAGCTATATAAACATTGAAGGAAATAGAATGATGGATGTTCTTTTAAAGTTGACAGACATGAACCATGAGAATTTCTAGTTATTTAGTTTAAAAACTAAAATTTAAATGAAAATTCACATATATAACTTTATAAATCCTCTATATATGAGAAATTGTTTCATGTAATATAATATATTGGGTATGGGATTCCTTGAGCCCCCACCTAAGAAACTATTCTATTATTATTATTATATATTATCAGTATAATCATGATTATTATTATTGTTATTTATATGACTATTTATATCATATTGTTAGAGTCTTTCCTTATTTCTAAATTAACTAAGGAATTATTCATATGTAAAAGTTTAAAACCCTTGTGTCCTTCATTATGTGGGACTTTAAGGCAAGTTATGTATGCTAATACATGTGATGAAATTAGTAGCAGTGCACAACTTGGTACCTAGTAACACCATAAATACTGTTTGAAGGGTCCCTTTAAACCAAGAAAAATAAAATTCATTTGATAAGGCCTTTGATCTATCAAATTGTAATTTTCCAACCATGGAATGTTACATCCCTTGGAGGTGGTGTCTCATATCCTTGCTTGCACAGGGGTGTAGTAGTTTATTCTATATTTTAACCACATTGATCTTACTATATTATTAATATTATTATGTATTTTTTAAGTCATTTTATTGTTATGGTTATATTTATCATTGTATGAATTATTATTAGTTCATCCTATTTATGTGTGGTAGGTTTGGGTGGGGTCAGGTTTTAGTGTTCATTTTGAGGTAAACCCCATTTATGTTCTTTGTTTGTTGTATTTATGATGAGGAAAATGTTGTAAGTTGTGAGTTAGGCGGTTATTTTGGTAGGTAGTGATATTTTAGTGAAGTAGGTCGGTTTATAGACCCATGTAATGGCCTTAGGGTTAGTAGGAATTATAACCAATAAATGAAGTTAGCTTCATATGGACTGGGTCAACCCTTATAGTGGTTTGTATCTTATCCTTGTACACTGGAGGGTATGTTTTTTCCTTTGATTGTAACCTCTAGGAACATATATGATGATGATTATTTTATTTGTTATTGTTGTTGTTCTAATTATTATTACTATTATAATTTTCATCCATACTAGGTTACTAATAACAACTAATATATCTATTATTATTATTATTATTATTATTACTACTTCTCAATCAAATACTATTAAAAATTTGATGGATAATATTGTAAGTTGATTTGGTTTTATGGGATTTGGGTGTATATAAAGTTTTTGATCTATAATTTTTTTTATTCTACATGATTGTAATCATTAATTTATTATTTTTATGGTTGATTATGATTTTATACAAATAATATTACTTCTACTATTAATTTTATCATTATAATAATTATTGTTATTAAAATTATTACTATGATCTTATCATGGTTTTATAGATCAGGGCCAAAATATCACATCAATTTCAATTTGGATTTAACCATTGATGTACATCTTTATATTAGAATATTCTATGAACTGTTGTTTTAAGGATGTTTATATAAATGATGATCGTATTGAAATAAGTGGTTGGGATCATGTTTGATTTTCGGCTGACATTTTCATTGTTGGTGGTATTTTCTGTATTCATGTGGGTTTGCATGTTGAGGTGGTTGAATTCAGTGTGTTGTGAACTCATTTTTATGGGATATTGAAATCATTAACTGACATTCATGATAAATTGTTTTAGGGGTGCATATAGATTCCAGTGTCAGATATTTTAGATGGTTTTGGTATGAATTTAATAGTTTAATGGTTTATAATGATAGAAAGGTATCCATGTGTAGTTTTAAATAAATAAAATAAAGGAAAATAATTTTCATTTCCAAAAAATATCTATATTGTAAATGTGTATTTTAGGGCTTATTTGGCCCATATAATGTATTAAACGTATAATTTAATGGATAAATCAATCTTTGGGAAGACAAATATGCTATAATTTATTCATGGTCTACTAGGTGGCTATTTATTTTGGTATGTTTTGTATTGGTGGGGTAACTTTTTTTGGGGATTGTAGTCTTAATATAATAATAATTTCAAATGTATGTGCGAATTTGATATAATTTTATCAACCAAAAAATAATTAGACTATTTTTATTATATATATATATACATATTATTATTATTAATATTACTATTCAATTACTGTAATTTAATAATTTTTGTTGTCGATATTGTTGTTACTTTTATTATTATTATTAAAAATACTACTACTACTACAGGAACTATTACTGTAACAATCAGATAATTTTTAAAATATTTTTTCGAATTAATTTAATATTTTAAATATTTTTTCATTTCATAGAACATTGAAAATACCATTTGTTCTATTCAATAATAATGTTTATCATGAATTATACGCAAAAACAATATCATCATGAACTACACCCAACACTTACATTATCTTTTGGTACAACAAATACTATTATTGAATTTTGTTCCAAACAATCCAGAGTTCCTTTGAAAGCTTGTGTTACATGTAAGGTCAGGTGTTACCAAAAACAATATACTATTAATATTTTCATTAAAATATCATTACACTTAACAACTATCCATTAGAATCCGAGTTATGAATAATTTAAATTAAATTATGAAAATAGGGTTTACACATGTAAATAAAATTAATCATATGGTTATTAATAAGGGACAAATTAAAGAAATAAATATTTGAAAATAATGAAATTTGTTTTCTATGAAAACTACATACAAATACAATTTTCTCTTAATAAAATAATCAAATCACTATTTCCGAATATTTTAATTAAAATTTATATATTATATATTCAATTAATTTTTTTACCCTCATCCAATAGTTTTGATAGGCTTAATATAATAATAAATCTAATTTTTTGAATAAAAAGATGTATATTTATAAAAGGTAATTCTAAAACCATTTTATAGTGAAACCAAATTAATTATAATTTTTTAGACATTAGTAATTGTTATTTGAAAAAAAAATCAAGATATAAAATTTAATTTTGGATTTTTTTTGTATTTTTCAGAGAAGTTTTATATTTTGATTAAAAGCGAAAAAACACTAAATTTTAATTGAAAAATACTTTCTAATATAATTTATTTATGTATATAAATTACATTTTAAATTGTTTTTAATGTATATATTGATCCAATATCCCTAAATTTATCCAATTTAGGTTATTGGAATCTATTTCACATTGAAATCGAATATAAAAATAATTCCATCTTTTGAACTTTTTACTTAAAAACCATACTTTACCATTACGTTTATGGGATTAAATTTAATTTAATTTCTACAATTTATGTGATTTCAATTTATCTAAATGGATTATATATCTAGAATCTGAATAATTTATAATTTATAATTATTTCAAATAATGTTTTCTACAAAACATATTACTGAAATTAATTAAAATTATTGGTGGTAATTATGGTAAAAATGAGTTTACTAAATAGTTAAAATTTATCTTAAGTTGGGAAATATCCATGAAACCATTATAAAATCCATTTCATGATCATATTTACAGAATATTCTCTATTTTTTAAAATAGTTACCCTTATGGGAGGCACATGATGTACGGTAGGCCTCTAAAATGTGTTTACCTTTTTCTATTTACAAGAATTATACTTTTCCACTACAGAAATGGCACACACACCCTCTATTATTCACTCCTATAAATATCATTGGTAAGGAAAAAACTTTCCAAAATATATTCAAAACATTATTTCATGAATCCTGTAATCCTTCATATAGGAAGAAATTGAACAAAGGAATCCCTTGGGTTCAAACCAAAAGGAGTTACCCAAAGAAGTGGTAATATCCTTCCATAGAATGTTTGGTTTTATTTTCATTCGACACCCCAGAAATATATTTTTATTCCATTTTTATATAATAACCACTGTATAATCAATATAATTATATTTTTTATGTTGTGTTCCTAACCTAAAATTACACACACTTCCATCAAATGGGATATACAATCATTGTTCTTTTGTACGGCATACTACTGGCTCGTGAATTAATGTCGCGTGCTCTTCCATTTACTCCTTTCAAGGTAAGAAATAAGGACATAATTTTTGTTTTTACGTGATATATATGATATATATGATATATATATTATTATTAAATTATTATATAACACATAAATTCATTTTTTCCATTTTATTGAAATATTTAAACATTGTTTATGGACGTGTGGACTACCACCTTCTCAAAGTGACATGATTCATTAACAATTTATATGAAATTTATTATGGATGTATTTAGTTAACATATTTGATATAAATGAAATAATAATTATACTTTTTTTTAATATAATTATCATTTACTTTTATTTATTTTAATATGACATGAAATAGAATCAACGTTCATGTGTGTGTATGACCTACCGTCTCTAGGAATGGTGTATTTCATTTTCCATTTATATCTATTATAGATTACCATAAATACGTATATACAAACTATATATGATTTTTATTTAACTTTTAACATTATTTAAATAATTAAATCTCAATCTACGTATGTTTATCAAGAATAAAAATATAAAACATATATGAAAAACGAAGTATTTATTACCCGGAACATAACAATAACAAGGAATTGTTAATAAATGGGTATTATGAAATCATAATAAAATAATAATTGCTCTGATATATTAGAACACGATTTTATGATACATTTATAATAAACATATATTTATTATACATTATCATTTAACATATACAAATAATGTCAGGACTTATGTAAAGTGTTTTCTCATCTCTCTTTTATTTTTATGAGATATATGTTATATTCACCACTTATTCTTATTGTGTGTTATATACAATGAAATATGTCTTGTTATATAAGGAATTTAGTTTATTTAATGGTATTAAAAGTTTCAATTTATTTTATTCTTTCATTTGTATCATGATTCACAAGTTACTCAAGTAGTGAGGGGATTTCTAGTCTCACTTTTATTTCTGAAAGACTTATACCATATTCACAACTTGTTTCTTTTGTTTGGTGTATATAAATCACAGGAATTTATTTTATGATTATTATAATTAAGGATTTTTTATTCAAATATCCATTTTATTATTTCTATTTCATTGTCTTTATGGTTTATATATACGAGACTGATAAAGTAATTTTGGCTCAATTTTCTTTCTTTGAGAAACATGTTGTATTATGCACCCTTATTCTTAAGAGAAGTGTATATACTGAAATTTGACATGTTATATAACAAATATATTTCATTTAATGATTTTTATGCTTCAATTAATGTTATTATTTCATGGGGATTATTATTAAATGTTACAAAAGAGGTGACAGTTCATTTCTACAATCTCATGATTTATCGGGATTATTTATGATTCAGATTCCATTGATGAAATATTATTATCCATCACTAAATAACTATCATCTATTTTATAATCCTATAATTATTTATGATACAATCATATATTATTGACATTTTCCCACTCTTTTGTAATTATTATTATTATGAAAAAATTAATATTTCTTAATGAAAATTCGACTTTATTTAACTTTTTGGTCAGAAATATATTTTATTCAAAGAACATGTTTTATAAAAAAGTTTTAAAAAATATTTTAAATGATATATTAAACTAATTATAATGGAAAATTATTGAAAATAATTTTTTTATGTTTTATGGAGTTTGAAATGGTTTTCAAATATTCTATTGTATGTTTTCAAGGTTATCTTCGATGAAAAGTTTTTCCAATGGTTTTATGTTTTAAAAAGTGTTTTTAAAAGTTGAAAGGTTGTTTTTATCATGTAATGTTTTAAATTATTTTTAAATATTACTTCATATATTTTCAATGTGGTTTTATAATAAATTTATTTTGAAAAAGATATATGGTTTCGAATGAAAAATTAATTTTCTTAAGAACTATTCCAAGTTTTATTTCAAAATCCGTCTCTATCTAAGATGACATATTTTGGTATAGTTATTCATTAATAGGTATGTTATCAAAGGATAAAAATCATATTATTTAAATTAATGGTTCATTTTTTATGGAATTATGTTTATGTAACCCTTTTATTTTCTACTATTATATAATATTTCAAAGAGATTAAAATGAAACCCATTTTCCATCAATGGGTTATACCATGATAAATGATTATGAAACTAGCTTCCTTTCATGGGTTATTCTCGAATGAATTTATTATGAAACCTATTTATTTTCAGTAGGTTATGATATGATTAAATAGTTATTATACCCATTTTATCTCATTAGTTAGGATATGATGTTTATGAATCCCATCTATTTTTATGGGTCATGATATTACGAATATTTTATTATCTTATGGAACATCTATCTATGGTTTCATTATGTGATATGTGGGACCTATACATCCATGCAACACATTTAGTAATGATAAATATTAAATGATTTGAGAGGGTACATGGGTTATATCCCAAACCAGAAAACAATAGGGTATATGGGAGGGCATCCCATGCTAGAAACAATATGTTACATGAGAGGGAATCACATTCCCGAAACAATATGGTATATGGGAGGGAATCACAAGATGGAAAAGAGGGGAAATTGGAGGGAATTACAATCCCAAAATACGATGGTACACAGATGGTCATCCCAGTCCTAATGCAGGTACACATGTCATTAGCCCAATCCTAACATGTTTTGAAGGTATTGGTAGGTATCATTTACATAAGATTTTATATGGTTATGTTTATTCTACATTTCTATGTATTATTCCTCTATTATGCCCTCATGGATTATGATATTGAGTCCCTTATGATTCATGTCTTATGAAATTCCAATAATTTTTCCATGAATTTATATTATGATATTTTATGTCTTGGGTAAGATATTATAATGTTATGATCAGGTTATCAATCCTTTATAATCATTTATGCTTACATATCTCCCTTATATACCCATATTCAGCTTTTAAGCTCACCCATTACTTATGCTTCCTTTCCCCAGGTTATGAAAAATGTTTTAAGAAGGTGAACTAAGGGGTATGATCTTTAAGGGACATGTTTAATAAACATCACAAAGTTAGAATATTATGTTTAAAATTTTTCAAAGACATTAAATTATTACAGAACATGGGTGTGTATTTTTCAATTGTGCTGAATATTTATCTAAAATCGTGTAATATCCATGTATCTCAAACCTGAGATGCTATTGATGGCATAAAACTAAAGGCCCAACAAACATTTTGATACTAGGATGGTAAAACATTAGTGATAACCATAGGGATATGTATAATGATATGTCTAGGGATGTATCTAATAATGAGCATAAGGTGTTATAGATTTAAAACAATGTTTCATAATTTATACATCCTATAAGGTATTTGTCACGATTGTTTTATTTTAGACTATAATAATTGTTTCTCACACTGTGCTTTCGAGTATTAGTCAATAGAGGGAACTATAAGAAACTAGGTTAATTTTCAATGTGGATGCAAATTATCTTATTCGTTGTCAAAAGGGATGATCACTATGGTGAATGATTTTGTGATAATGAAAAGTCAGTTTCCATTGAACTTGATTAACAATGTCTACCTTAACCATATAATCCACTAAAAAAGATAAAGAATGTGTTCTCTGGGTGTTTTGGCAATGGAGACTATCAAGGTAATACGACTTGGTTTCCTTTATATTGAGAATGTGGAATGAATCACCCAATTTAATGTCTTAGAGGAACAAGAAGATGTATTAACTGTGTAAAATATGGATAGAAAGAATTTAACTGGAAAGGGAAAAGGGAAATATCAGTTAACATAATGACTTAGAAAAATTTTCTCCCTAATGTATCATTGATGATTGAATATTTAAATGTAGTATGAATGGACATTCTGAAAATCGATGTCTTAAGTGGAAAGCTCTAGAAGAGAATCAGTAAGGTGTTATGAGTAATAGTAATATTGTTGATGATTATGATACTATAGGTGATATGTGAAAGGAAAGATGGATTATGTAATAGGATGAGGTATCATTTTTAATAGATTAAGGATTAATTTTAATAATTTACGTGTTTATGTATTTGCATTGAATAATAATGAAATATATAATAATTATTCAGTTTATGTTTTTTCTTTATGGTTTCACACGAATTTGTTGAATGGATGTGATGGAATAGAATAGTAATTCAATGGAAATATGAAATTTTAATTAAGGTAATCTTACCCTTAATATGTTCTTAAGGATGAGAAAATTATATTTATTATGGATAATGAGATGATGATATTGATAGGGTAAATTGGATAATATTAATGGCCTTAGAAATGATAAAGGTTTTATTGAAAATTTTGTTTTTCTACCATGAATACAGATTTCAACATTTAGGAAATATATCCAATGATATTTGGAAAAATAATACATGGATTTTTTCGATAAGGGTTTATGTTTATTCATGTTATTACCATGTTTCATGAAAATACATGAGAAATTTATTTACATGTTTGGAATTTGAAAACAAAGAGAAACATTATGATATATGGGTGATCAATGTTAAACTGATTTTGAGAATTTAATTGAACTTATTTATAATGTTTTGTAATTTAATCTTTTGGATGGGTTATAAGGTTGTCTATTTATTGAATGGTTTAAGTTAAACTACTGATGTGGTTTTATAGATTAATTGTTTTCTCTCTATATGAAGATTTATACCTATTTGAATGCATGTTATAACATTTTCTTTTTATGATACATAATGATTAATAGAATGAATTTTTTGTTTATCCATGGGTATCATGATCCATTAGTGATTTGAGGACAACAAATTCACTTTCATTTTTTAGAGTATGAGAAGAAGTAAAAATTGATCACGACACAACCAAGTGGTGATATTTAACATATTAAATGCAATGAAATCATGTATGTATATTTCCTTATGTTACTAAATAGTAAAATAATTAATTTACTCTAGGAAAATGATATTGTAAAGGATTTATTGCAACACCTTCATTTAGGTTTACTAATGGTCTTATAAATCATCATAGAATTCTGGTTTTGAGTCCCATAACATTCCTTTTAAAAATAACTTGCTGGTGATCAATGATATTTATCACCCTCTATAATTATTTCTATTTTTTGTCTATGTCCAATATTCACTCCCAACCTATGTTATACAACAAGGAAACCTAGTTATGAGTTACTTTGGACAACTGTTATCATTCAAACTTTCCCTTTTTAAATGAAGTTTTTTTGATGAAGAAACTCATTTTATGGGGTAGAATGTAACAACCAAAAATTTTAAGAATTTTTTTCAAATCAATTTAATCTTTTTTAAATTTTTAATTTAAAAAAACACTAAATATTGATTTTTTATATGAAATAACATAGTTTGGATTACATTATTTTCAAAAACAGGTTAATCTTATGCTACTCACAGCTCCTATATTAGCCTTTAGTACACACAACTCTATTTTTAGATTGTGTTACATATATTGATGAGTTTCGCTGATACCTTGCGTTATACACAAGAATGAGTTTTACCAAAAATAATACTATTTATATATTTATTAAAATATAATTATCGTTACCAACTATCCATTATAATGGTAGTTATGAATATGATTTATTAAATTATTAAAAGAGGGTTTACATATTTATATATATATATATAATTAATCATTTGGTTATCAATTAGTAATAAATGTAAGTAAAAACAATTTAAAAATAATGAAATTCTTTTTCTAAGAATTTTTTAAAAAAAACAATTTTATCTCAATAAATAAAAAAACCACTATTTATGAATGTTTTTAATAAAATTTATATATTATATATTCAGTCAATTTTTTTTACACCCATCCAATTTTACATTTATTTAATGGAAAAAATAATTAAAATATATGTTTTGACACTTTTTAAATTGTTTTTGACAAAATAAACATCATATTTTAAATTAGGGAATCAAAAACTAATTTGGGTGAATTTTTTTGTCTTTTAGAGGTGTTTACTTTTTTTAATGAATAGTGAAAATATATTGAATTATAATTTATAATTTTCTTTTCATATAATTTATGTAAATATTTCAGTTATAATTTAGATATGTTTTTAATTATATATAGATCAATAATACATCAATTAATACAATTTATATAATTTTAATCAATCTAACATTGAAATTTTACATAAAAAATATTTTTGAACTTTTAAACTTTTTTACATTAAACAAATATTTTCCTATCATGTATGAGGGATTAGTTTTAAATTGATTTATGCCACATCTATTATTGGAATTTTTAAAAATGGACTCAACAATTGGAATAAGAATTATTTATAATGTCAAATAAGGTAAAATTTATTATTGACCAAAAAAATTAGTGAACATAATTAAAATTAATTACAGAGATTACGGTATAAACGAATTTACATAGTACTTATAATTTAATTTATGTGGCCAAATAAACTAGAAACATGTCCTAATGATATTATATGTAAATATTTAGACCATATAATCAATGTTATATAAATATATCATTATTGGATGAACATGATGTATGAGAGAGGTGTCAATAGTATTTACATTTTTATAATTACAAGAATCCGAGTCATCCTCCACTATAAAAACGGCACTCACCCTTTCAGTTATTCACACCTCTCAAGACCTTTTTCTCGACAAAAAACTACCTAAATATCCTATAAAATTCACTAAAATCATCCTATAATCCTCTATTTGGGTGTAAATCCAACCAATGAAGCCGTTTTGTGAAAACCAAACGGAGTTACCCAAAATAGTGGTAACAACCTTCCAAATTTTCTTCTGTTTTATTTTCTTTATCCACCCCCTAAACTATTATTAGACCAATAATATATAATATCCTAAGTAAAATCAATATAATTATATTTATTCATGTCATGGGTTCAACGTACACTGAGACACACGTCTACCAAATGGGATACACGAACATTTTTCATGTATATGGCGGACTACATGTTCGCTAATCGATTTTGCTCGTTCTCCCATTTCATCCTTTCATGGTTTGAAATAATTATGTAAATTATATTTTTACATTATATATGATATTAATTATGTATTATTTCATCATTAATTATTATATAACAAATACCATCATGCATTCCATTTTGTGAAAATACGTTAACTTCATTTGTGGACTTCTGGAATATCGCCTCTTCAATGCAATGTGATTCGTTCACACATTACATGGAATGTATTAAGGATGGGTTTAGTGATTGAATATGATATATATGAAATATTAATGATACTTAAATTTTAATATAGGTTTCATTTACTATTATTTATTTCATTAATTCAAGAAATGGATACAACATTCATACATAAGTATGACATACAGTCTCCATGAACGATGTATTTAATTTTTAATTTATATCTTTTATAGATTGTTAGAAATAATAATATATTTGATATAAATTATATTTATATAATACTTTATACTTTTCTAAATCAGTAAATCATGATTTAGGTATGTGGATCGAGAATAACAATTCAAAACAGATACGAAAAAAGCGGTTGTTGCCCGAAATGTAACATTAACATGTAATTGTTAATAAATGGTTAAAATAAAGTAACAATTAAATATTATATGGTATGATATATAATAAGATATTTATATGGTAAATATATAATACACATATATTTATTATATGTGAGGATTGAATGTGTACATATAAAGTCAAGACATAAGGTATGGGTTTTCTCATCTCACATTAATTATAGTGAGTTATTTGTTATATCCACCACTTATTATTTTTGTAGGGTGTATATAATTACATATGAAATGTTATATAATTAAAACACATTATATAAGTGTATTAGAAGTTTAAATGTATGTTAATATTTCATGTGTATCCTGATTCAGAAGTTACCCCAATATTAAATGGATTTCTTGTCTCATATTTATTTCTGCAAGACTTATGCCTTATTCACCACTAGTTTCTTCCATGTGTTTTATATAGTTATCATTAATTTATTATATTATTATTATAATGAAATTTATGGGTATTTAGATTACATTTTATAATATCTGTATCATGGGGTATATGGTGTAAAAGTAACCAAACGATTAATGCAATTTTATCCAAATTTTCCTTCATTGGGACACATGCCTTATTATGCACCCATATTCTTAAAAAAAGGTGTATATACTACCCTTTGACATTTTATATCATGAATAGAAATATTTTAAATATATTTAATGACTCATTTAATGTTATTAATTCATTGGTATTGCGATTCAATGTTACCAAAGCAGTATTAGTTTATTTCTACAACATAATCATTTATTAGGATTGTTTATGATTATGCGTCCATTGATTAAATATTATGATACATATAACAAAAAATAACACAATTATTATTCTCCTCTGAAAATTACTGATATATTCATATAATGGTACCATTTTCAACTCTTTTTTACTTATTATTATTATGAAATTGTTGTTAATAAAACCAGACATCAATGCTCTCTTCGATCATGAATATGTTTTATTCAAAAACCATGTTTTTAAAAATGTATTGAAAAATGTTTTTAAATGATATATTAAGATCATTTTCTATGAAAAATATTTTATAGTATTTTATTTAATGTTTTAAAATGGGTTTTGAAGATTACATTATAATATTTAAAGTTTATTTTCGAAGAAAATTTTTTTCATAACATTTTATTATATAATAATAATGTATCAATGTGGAAAGGATATTTTTATGAAGAAATTATTTAAATTATTTTTAAAGATTAATTTGAACGTTTTACATTTTCTTTTCTAATAAAATGATTTGAAAATGTTATATGAATTTTAAAAAATGGTTATTTTCTTTAAGAACTCTTCCAAGTCTTCATTCAAAATCCATCTCCATATAAGATGAAATACTATGATAAGGTAATGATTTACTAGGGTTGTGATAAATGGATACCCTTTATATACATTATATAAATCCTACATGTTTTGATTTATTTATGTTTTTTATCGATTTTTTCCAATAGTAAATCAAATTTCAAATAGATTTACATGAAACCCATTTATCATTCATGGGTTATACTATTATAAATTAATATGAAACCCTATACCTTGAATGGGTTATTCTAGGATTAAATTATTATGAAACCAATCTCTCTTCCATAGGTTATGATATGATTTAATATCTATGAAACCCAATTCATTTCAAAAGTTATAATATGATGTATATAAAACCAAAATCATTTTATGGGTCATGATAAGATGAATACTTTTTTATCTTATGGAACATGTACGTATCATATCATTAGGTGAAGGGTGGGACATATATCTCCGTCTAATTATTTGGGTAATGAAAAAGACTATATGTATTCAGAGAGTGCAAAGTTTGTAGACCAAGCCCAAAAAAGGGCACACAGGAGGGAATCCAAAGCCCGAAACAAGAGGTTACATGGGAGGGAAGACCCAGCCTAAAACTGGAGGGCACATGGGAGGAAATCCCGAGACCGAAACAAGAGGTTACACTAGAGGGAATCCAAAGCCCAAGGAAATTAAAAAAGTGATTAGCCCAAGAATAACATGTTATGATGGACTTGGTGGGTATCCGAGAAATAGAATTTTCTATGATTATGTGTATTCCATAATTCTATGTCATATTCCTCTATTATGTTCTCATTGATTATTCATTCAATCACCTTATGATTCATGTCTAATGAATTACCGATATTTATTTTAGGACATTCGATTGTGATATTTATATGTAATAAATGGACTTCTCTTGTTATGATCATGTTCTCATACTCTTATTCTCATGTTATGATTACATATCTTCCTTTTTTACCCTTATTTGGAATCTGAGATCACCCATTACTTATATATCCATTCCCCATGACATAAATAATTGGTTTGAGTATGACAACTAAATCTAAAGATCACTAAGGTTTATGTTGATGATCATTCACCATGTTAGAAGATTATAATTCCATGTTTCCAAAGACACTAAACCATTACAATCCTCAGGCATATATTATTGTAGTATGCTGAATAATAATATAAAATAAAGTAATATCCATGAATTTTAATATTGGATTACTATAATTACTTCTAATTATATTATAATTAGAATTACTATTTTTATATTATTTTTATTACTATTATTATTATAAGAAATGTTGGTGTAGTAGTGGGTTGGGTTTCCAAGGGATGATGTGTGTTTTAGGGTCAATTCCCTAAGGGCACACATCTTTATTTTATTTTAATTCATATGTAATGATCATAAATTATTATTATCATGACTATTACTAATAAAATTTTTATTAGGATTAGTATAATAATTAATATCACTGATTGTTTTATAATTACTATTATAGGAAAACCTTATCCCAATAGTTTTGGTTACAACCCTGTATCCTAAAGGGATATGCATTCTATTCTAGATGGAGATATTATTTCTTCACATTATGTAATAAAGATAGTGTGGGATGGTATATAAATGTGATTCATGATTAATTGAATGATGTTTAGGTAATTTATAAAGGTTTTTACAAATAATTGGTTTCATTCCATTATTTTTTTATCATCAATAATATTTATTGTATCAATATAGAACACTTATCAAACATGAATATGAAATAATTGATTGTTTGTTTACATAGTTTTTCATTATGAACAAATATTATGCTATGGTTTTGAAACCATATTCTTTACCCCATTAATTATTCTCCTAAAAATAATTACTATATTCTATCTTTTTATTGACATTATGATTGTTTCAGAATTAGATAATTTGTTATGTATTTTTCCTTTTATTCATTTATTTTTATTTTCTCTTATTTTTATAAACTTTTATCATTTTATCTCCCATGTTTCAATAAATAATTTTTAAGATCTTGAGTTTGAAATATTAAGGCATTTTTTCAATGATGAATGATACAAATTGAAGGAAGAATGGCGGAGAATGACCATTTTCATGGATCTGACATTAGTTTATAGAGAATTAAGATCATTGAATATCTTAATAAAAAAGATAAAATTTTCTATTTTATGCGATATTTAACTATATATGGTGTATAATATAATGAATTTAATGGATATATAGGTTCAAGGAGTTGAGTGATTTCTATTAGTATTTTCAAAAACCCCTTTTGAGGTTTCTATGTGTTGTGTTTGTTAGATAATAGAGAAATAAGGATTTATTTTACAATTATATTGGTGGGAAAAAACTATAGTCCCTAACCTACAACCTAACATTGATGGTTGTACCATGAAGAGAAGTCCAAATAGTCTAGGAAGCCAATCCAACTCAACCTTGAATATGTATGAGAAATCATGACCATATAGGGGAACCATCTAAGCCATATAGGCAATATGGAACAAGAAGGAAGGTGAGAATAAATGCATATAAGCATGCTCATCATGAAGTGGTCTACACTATATTGGTGGATGTGTGAATATACTGGTCCATAGAATAGGATTGAACCATGTAAGAGGTGGGGAGAATAACTATCACTCACTTCTGGATGGTTATAGAATGGGTTTTTTATATGATGTGAGATATTTGGAGTAATTATTGATTTGGGACTAATTATTCTCAGGATATGTCATATCCATGTTCACCATGACATTGAGGTGTAAAAAACTGATTTTCATGCCACTTGAAATTATGAGGTTCCCACACCATAGCTGTTATACATATGATGAAACAATTTGATCTGACAGATGTCATTTTTGTGGCGAGGTATACCATAACATAGATCCATAGATTGTTTATGTTAGTGCAACTGAAATTTTTATTGTGTCCATTTCGTACCCATGCATTTTGATATAGACTTTCTGAAATATGAAGAATAAATTTTTTGGGTTTTCTTATCCGATAGGATTCTACACTACAACAATGTTGACCATGCCACAACCCATACAATGTTAGAAGACACCACCTGAAATTTTCAAGGTAGTTAGGAGGATGAGTTAATAGTAATGATATTTGTGGGAGTAGTGTTTATTTTCAGCCATAGGACTCCATACAGTAGTGTTATTGACCACTGTATAATATGAATATAGGGATAGAAGATAATTATTTAGAAATTTTTTCCCCATCTAAAAATGGGAAATATCCATGGTGATACACCATAATATCACATATCACACTCCATCAAGAATTATTTTAGACTAGTGACTATTTTTACTTTGGGGAACCATGTTTTGAACGGATGAATGATAAATTCAAAATTAATGGTTCGTGGTGACTCAAATTATTATAGGATACATTTGGAAAAATCATATAGTTATAGGTCTTGGTATTAGACTTTGGATTGATTTGAAATGTGGAGAATTATATTATTCATCATATACATGAAATTAGAGAGAAATATTCTCTGATAGAGGATGAGTAGATCCCAATTTTTTTTAGATCTAATATTAAAGGTTAATGGTAAAAAATGGTTCACTTCTAGGATTATCATTAGCAATGAAAATCGATAATATTATTCTAAAGGGAAACCCCATTTTTTATGTAAATATCATCCTTTCATGGGAATAAAGAATATTGAATGAATGAATAGTCAGTTCATCATTGAATTATAGAAGTTTGTTCTACAACTATTAGTGGCAGTGGAAAGTGAGGGTTAGTGAGACCACAAAAAATCTACAACTATAAAGTAGTGATATTTTAGTGAATTCATTGCACATGATCAATTTTATGCATTCTCCTTGGATGTATCCCATTTCATGTAATCCATGAAAAATATCTTATTTAACTACATTCAATTATCATTGAGTGTAAATATTGAGATTAATCACATTTTTCCACAATGTGATAGAATAATATCCTTACATAATAAATAATTTCATATACTGTGATTGACTCCCCATCACATGGTGTGATCATCAAAATTATTCTAACAGTTGGTATCATAGGGGACTTTTTTATATCTTGGAATTATATGAATGATTACAACCATAAAGGCATTCCCATCATTGAGAGTTTTAATATGATGTTATGGAATTGTAAGATACAACATTATTTTATATCATTGGTCATGGATTTTTACACTGTGACCCGCTATGGAATCACTAAAAATATTAAAAGTGTATCCTTGAATGAATGAAATCATCACGAATTATTAGTGGATACCAAAACCAATTATTCTTTGGGATATTCACTTTCTAATCAATTCTACATGAATTTATTTTATTTAAAAAACTCTCATACTATGTGGAAAATATTTTGAGAATTAATGAAGGGGATTCAAATGATCGGGTGGCCATGTTTTTCATTATATATAACAAGTGTGGTGATTATAAAATTATGTTAAATGAAGTGATTGAAACATTTTTTATTTTAAAAAAATTAATTTTGATAATATTAATGGATTCCATTAGGATCTTAAAGATGAAAAAACCATGAAGAGAATCATGAGAATACTTCCTCCTCATTTCAATTTAAATATTGATGTTCTGGAAGACAAATATATTAAATAGATCTATATTGATATATTTAATTTCACTCTGGTGGGGTATAAAATGATAAAATACTATAAAAAGCCATGAAATAAATAAATAACTCAATAGGATTCATTTAGTTGTATAAATAATATATAAATCACAAAAAACCTATTATTTGATGATTTTGATAACTTGATTTCATTATCCCCCTCTAATATTAAAAGTGGAATAGGGATGTTTATTGGAAATATTATCCCTTCAAATATCATGTTTAAAAATGTTGGAAAACATGCAGATAAATTTCACAAAAACTATTAAGAAGATGATTTTGAAGAAAAAACACTCAAGAAGATAACAAAATAATGTTATAATAATTCTCAATGTAAGTCCTTAATGATATAAAATATTCATTCCAATGAAGAATATAGTCCTATAGAAATCGATATAGAAGAAGTTGAAAACTAAAAATATGAATTAGAATTTATGGGTATTCAAAATAATCCATGAAATGATGATTATGATATTTATAATTAGGTAGTTTTTGGATGAGTTGAATTGTTGGAATAACTTGAGGTATCCCTTCAAGAACATGAGATATGGAGATAAAATACAATGAAGGATAATGTAGTTATGTATACATATATAAAAAGATAATATGTTATATTTGAAGTCTAAATTAGAAGAAATCATGTATGAAGGTCAATAAAATTTATGGATGAAGGGTAGAATGATGATTTAATTTTAAGAAAAAACCATAATAATTGATTGTTTGGATAAAAAAAATAAATGACAAGATAATGATAATTGAATTTATAGAAGAATAATTTATTAATGAACATATGAAGTGAAAATATCAAGAACAATTATTGACACCAATAATCATGATAAGAAGTAAAAAATAATCATATTCATGTCAAGGAAATAGAATTTCTAAGGAGGAACACATGGATATTCAATGATTTCATCAGTTAATGAATAATGAGAAATCAGTGGTTGTTTCAAAGCCACAAGGAACGACTCCTCATAGGAAGTTTTATTTTTAGATCACTGAAAAATAAAATAATCATGTGTATATAATGAATTAAAATTCCTAAAGTGTTATATTTATTTATGTAATGTTAGAACACACTTACAAGGTGTTCTCTATTACTATGAAGTCTATATAGGAGAAACATCAATCCAAAGTTGATTGAATAAATTCTAATAATTCATTTTATTTTAGCAGATGTTGTTTCTTGTGTGAATGATAGGGTAATAATAAAATTTATTAAACTTTAGTAATGAAATAAGTGTCTTATAGAATTCATTGATGGGGAATAAAATAATAGCTGAATTATCCATCCAAAAGAGTAGAGACTCAAAATCTATTTTTAGTTTTTCAATATGAATTTGATATTAGGGATCCGGCTATTATAGACAAATTCTCCTCAACAAAATGGGTGATGAAAATAAACATATATAATTCTATCATTTCTAAAACTATATTTATTGAAAAACAAAATTAATGATCATTGAATGTGTACAATAAATAAACATCACATGTGACATGATAAAATACCTTACTGTGAAATTGAAGAGAAATAAATATGGAATCATTCATTTTGGGAATAATAAATTTATTAAGACTGTTGGATCCTAAAAATGAATGATTTGAGAAAATAATATTAGGAGAACTAGTGTTCTCTTAATTGATGGGCTGAGTAATAATCTTCTCAGAGTCATCCGTTTGTGTGACCACAAACATTTGTTAGAGTTTAGTTAAATGTTTTTTTTCATCAATGTAAAATTTTCCTCACTCATTCTATAGGTAAAATTAAATATGGTAAATCAATACCTATTGGTGATGAATATTTATGTATGATATCTAATAAAGTAGAGATTAGGTTTTGGAAGTATTAACATGTCCATTTGATGAAAAAAACATTAATCAAGTTTTTAAAGAGAAATAGGGCTTATGATATTCCTCTTATAACTTGTGATAAGAAAAAAAATATGTGATACATGTTAAAAGGGTAATCTTATATTGAAGTATTATAATCCATAGAAGATTAAAAAATCATGATTACATAAGCTTCTACAATTGGATGTTTGTGGATAAATTTCACAAAATACAATGGATGGAAACCATTATTATGTGTTTCTTGTAGATGAAAAATAAAAATGGATTGGATTATACCCATCACACATTAGCCTTATATATATAGATGTATCACCTGATATTAGAAGAGATTTGAAATTTTTTCGGTGTGATTATGTAGAAGTTTCTATGTGACAATAGGATGAAATTCAAACATCATGAAATTGAATAATGCTTGGAAAATAATTGAATTAAAATCATGTATCAGCTATCATAACAACCCAAAAAATGGGTTCTTTGAAATAATAATTCCAATAAATAAAAACATGACTTTAACTCTTTTGACAAATTTTTTTTTCCTAAAATATATTTGAATGATTTAGTTTTACTAGTATCTTACTTATATAATATAGAATTTCTATATGAAAACCAATACGGATATCCATATGAAAATGTTTATGGAAAGAAACCTATTATCACATACATCTATTAATTTGGAAGAAAATTACATAGTGTCAATAAAATAAATGTCATAAAAATATGATTATTGGGTAGATGAAGGCATATTTTTCTTCTATATATCAAAAATAAAATACTATTAATTTACAATACATGGATTGAAAAAATTATTGACAGTAATGATGATGTGGTGGTTGAATATGGACGTATGAAAAAATCTCATGAGATTAATTTTTAAGAAACGTACTAAATAAAATCATCTGATACCGATGAAGATATGTATAGTTCAGAAGGAAAGACAATGCATGATGAGAATTTTTATGAAGACGTAGAGTGTGAAGAAGAACCTTAAATTTCATCATGTTTATAAAGGTAAAAAATAAAGGATAAAATGACCAAATAAAATACTATTGGATACTAGAAAACACTAATAAAGACCTAAATAATTAAGGATCTATATCAAGTATTTTTTTTATGATTAGATGAATCTAAAATTTTAAATATGTCAAAAATGATGTTATCTGGGACAAATAAATTAATGAGGATCTTGAAAAATAGAAAAACAAATACATGGGAAGTTCTTCAAAGGAAATTAAACAATAATTTCATCAAAATAACGTGGGTTTCCCAAAAAAACAACTGGATAAAAAAAGGAATCATAAAAAAATTAGAAACGTTGGGAACATTGTATTCCCATATTGAAGGAATTGATGTTGATGAGATGTATGAACCCATTTAATGGCATATAGCTATTAGATTATTTCTAGACATGTAAATTATTAAAGGATTAAAAATATATCAAATGGATGTCAAACAATCTATCATCAATGGTATCCAAAAATAAGATTTATATAATGACTGACCATATGTGTTTATCATTGAAAATGATAAATGAATAGTTTTTTTTTACTAATAAAACCATTGTATGGTATTAATTAATTACCACATTATTAGTATTTCAGATTAGATCAATGCCTAAGGAAGAATGATAATCAAAGATGTGTACTTGATCAAACTCCTTATATCATGAAGGAGAATGAACAATAGTTTCTCATCTATATTGGGGATATACTTTTTTAGGAAAGTATGATGACTTATGCATGAGTTTTTTAGAAATTATTTAGTTCAAATTAAAAATGTATTTAATTAGATAAAAGTATGTTTTCCTTGGTCTTCATGTAGTTTATATATTGTATGGGATATATATCTCAAAAAATAAATATTTCAAGGAGTTTGTAATAAGATTTAAATCATTAAATCAAGTTCTATATAATATATACTAGAGACAAGACTGAAATTATAAAAATACGATTTGGGAAACAGGGTCGATGTTACCATGTATTGATAGATTATTGGAAGTCTACTCTATTTGAAACCCACTCATCCAGATATATTATTTTATACTTATTTAGATGTGCATTTTCATAGTGATCCCAATAAGATCCACATGAATATTGCAAGAACATTTTTTTAATATATTCAAAATAAGATAGACTATGAATCATTCTACCATAGTGATAGACAACATGATTAGTGGGGTTCCCTGATGCAGATTAGGATTGATCATTTAATGACTACAAATTGACTTTTAGTGGTTCATTTTTAGTTAAGAGTTCTTAAATTTAATGGAAATGAATTGAAGAATGTTTCCTTTCTTTGAGAACCACCAAGGATGATTATTTTTCTTCCACTGAAGAATCCTCCAAATAACTATAGATGTAAGAAAAAATAACAAAAATGGGTTTTTAATTATGCTCTACCATTTATATTATGTGGTACAACTCGATTGCGATCAATATTAGAAAAAATAATATCCAATATTCATAGATCAAGCACATTGGGATCATGTATCATTTCATATAGGTGAATGTATAGTAATGAGTTTTTGTTTTGGAGTATGTATAAAACTAATATCAAGTTGACAATATCATGGAAATCGTACTGCCCAATGCTGTGGTTGATAACCATCGATTGGATCTTGGATTCCAATCATTTTAATCAACTTAATTGACTTGAGGATAGAACACCCACTCCCCATTATTTATTTTATATGAAATGTATGTCTCCTCAACTCAATTTATTGGTCTTCTAACCTCGTATTTATAATCATTTAGAGTATTTAACTCTTTGAGTTCATTATCAAAGTGATATAAAATATCCATGTGTGACTGATAGGGGGAGAATAAGGTTGATAAGCTATTGGAGATTTTGTCAATGTTAACTTCATGGGAGTTTTGATTTTTTGGAATTTATTCAAAGGAGGTCGTTAAAAAATTTCATTCAATTAATTTTTCTCACACCTATAGTTTCTCTTATGAGATTATAATTGATTATTAGTGTTTAATTGACATAGTTTTTAAATTTGTTGGTGTGTTTGAAGAATTATCCATAAACCTAATGGGGGATATTGTTGTCCAAAATCCCGTTGGAAGTTAATTTGTGTTTTATTTGGTGGAAGGTGGATAATGATGTAATTATAACTCATTTATATATGAGTAAATCCTATATAGTCCCAATTCTATGTCATATCATTAATAAGAATTCTACAAAAAGAATTCTATTCGATTTAGGTACCCATGCCTATTTGACCCATCATATTTGGGAGCAAGCTAGACCACAAACTATAACCATATAATACATACATCCATGGTGGAACCTATAAAATGGAGATTTTTCACATTGTTTAGTTTATGCATGGTGAAAAGATCAACGTTGTAGGTGAGGTAATGTAATTATTATACTCTATGGTGTATGGAGACAACATAGAGGATTCCAGAAGAGGAAACCACTTCTCACTTCTGTATAACCATAAAATATTTTTTTATGACTGAAAATTGCATTTTTAATTTATTTAAAGCTCAAAAGGTACAAGATCCCTCTTCGAAAGCTCACGGAGGTCTAAAGTGGTGGAGCCCAAGGGCATCCCCCTGGACAAAATTCTTAAATACCCGGGGTAAGGACCCCACATTCAGAAACACCCTTCAAGGATCCGCCGGACCGCTCTCTCTAGATAAGGCATCCGCCACAAAATTTGCTTCTCTCGGAATATGGTGATATGTTTTTTATGATTCTTTAAGTATTTCATATGAATTTCCAAAGTTTACATGTGGTTCTTAAGCTAATCCTCAGCCATGGTGACCATGGTGAAGAGTTATGACAGAATGATTCTAGTTCCTCATAAAATTTAGTGGTTTCCAAACCGTAGCTAGTATATCTACTCTATAACAAGGTTGTACGAGGATTGACTAGGAATTAGTGAGGACTACCATGATATAGAGCCATGGATGGTGGAATTCTGTACCAGTAGAATATTTAGGGTGTTCTCACCATAGACATGCCTTGTTATGTAGAGTTTTTGAGATAATAAGAATAAATTTTTAAATTTTTCTGATCTTATAGGAATCTATACAGTAATAATGTTGAATAAGATATAGCCAATAACCCATGATTATAATCCATACTTAGGTGTCAAGGTTGTCAAGTGGAGGACTTTAGAGGGATATTTCCCTAGTATGAGTGGATATGGTCAACCATATGACATCACAATGTAGTTTTTTTATCATGACATATAATGAATGGAGGGATCATAAAACTATAGAAATTATGGTCACACATAATAAAGTGAAAAATTCTATGTTTTATGCTATAATATCTTATATTTTTTTGGATAAATAATATTTTTGTAACAATTAGTATTTTATTTTAGGGGTTTACATGTTGAAATGAAAAATTATTAAGTTAAAATTAAAGGGTCTTGATGCCTCTAATTAACATAAAGTATATTTGGAACAATCCCAGAGTTAAGGGGATCAGTCATAGACATTATATTAATTTTAAAATTTTGATAATACTATTTTCAATATACACACAAAAATACCACGAAGTTTACTCAGGTAGAGGATGAGTGGATCTCTGTCTGTTTTGTTCTAGATATCATCTGAATGGTTGAAGTTTGACTAAGGTGCTCTTCTAAAAGTCACATCCTGATTAGAAATCAATATTTTTGTGATGAAGTGAAACCCCATTATTACTTCATGAAAATATAATCCTAATTTGTTTTAAAAAAATTTAAATGATTGAGTAGTGAGTTCCTTATCTTCTCAAGGTAGTGAACATGGAGGTCCAATGAGATCTCTCCAAATATTTAAATGTAATGTAGGGACATTTTAGTAAATTCTGTACACATGTGAATTTTCTCAAATCCTCTTTGGAAATATCCCACGATGGGTGAACCAAGTAAAATACATTATATTGATTATTAAATTCATTACACATTGAGGGGAATGGTTTAAATAAATCAATGTGACCCAAAAGGAGAGATATAATGATCAACATATAATAATGAATTTCTCATACATTGATCCCCCCCTCTGGGTGTTATCATTTATTGTATTATAACAGTTCTAAAATAACACTATTTTCATCATAATAACATATATTGTGATTAATTATATGATGTAAGAACTCACAACCATATGTAAGAATGCATATAAATCATTAAATGTGTACTTATCAACAACTATTTTAATTTTATAAAGATTCAAATTGAGGATATGTGATTATTGGGATAGAAAAAAATTGAAAAAAATAATGTTCAAATGGAAATCCTAAAAACTGACATAGACCAACAGACCAAAAATATAAATATTGAAATCCAAACAAAATCATACAGCCTTGTCTAGTCAACCGAACACAAGGAGGTTCTTAGTGGCAGGGATATTGAGGCTCATTTTGATTGTGGAATATAAGCCTTAAGCCATAGTTTTTTGGCGAATATTCAACACCTTTAATGTGAAAAATATTTTCTTATGTTGAACACCAAACATGAATTGATATAAATACTATTTTTTGTCACCTCAAAAAAAATGATAAAATCACATTTCATTTCACAACATTGGGAAATAATGAAGATGATAATACAAGAGAAATTGTTTTCAAGTCTTCACTACAATGAAAATATGAATCTTTTTAAATATTTGGGGATATTTATATTAATAATATGATATTGATGTAAGATTTAAATATATTTAATAATAATTTAAGATAGTAAAAAGAGAGAGTTAAAAATATTATTATTTTGTCTTCACACTAAATTAAGAGGAAGATTATTGCAATAAGAAAATGGAAGAGGGGGATCTATATCAATGAAAAAGGATAATGATAAGGTTAATGGGTTTCTCATACCCACTTGAGTTGTGGGAAATATTATATATTAATAATTAATGGATGATTAGATTAAAGGAAACTGAAATTAGTATAGTAAACACCATAGGTGATGTAAATTATGATGTTTTTTTATTGTAGATATTCTATTTGAGCCTTTTAATTTTTACTCAGGAGAATCATTCTATTAAAAATTAATCAAGGGTTTCTTAAATAATTATATTTCAATGAATATTTATATATTTATCTTATTTTATATAGTCCTTTATATATTTATTTAAAGGGTTATTCCTAGAATAAAACTAACATTATTATTTTAATTATAATAAATAATTTATTGGATATATTTCTATTATAAGAATGAATAATATCTCATTTCATAACAATAAGTATTTAGTATTTTATAAACCCTTAACGTTTTTCCATTGGAATATTATAAATAGGTCCATGATATTATCTTAGGAGTTAAATAGTGTAACACTACACAATAATATAAAATATCTCATAGATCAGTTGTAAAATAATTATCAATTAGTGAATCAAAACTATTGAATTATCGATTATTCCATAATATTTAGATGGTGATAATAGAGTAGGAATAAAATGGAGAACTATTGGAGCTGAAATTGTTAGTGGTTAGCCTATGTTAAAATTAAAACATTCTAATAAAAAAGAAGGTCCCTTCTATTAAAGGTGGTTTATCCCCGAATACAATAAAATTTAACATAGTGCACACAGAAATTTGATGAACCATACTATTTCATTTCCTTAAAAGGTCACTCAATAATTTGACTTTTACTGATTAAATAATAAGGAATGTTTTTTTTATTCGCAAAATATATGTTCAATAAATTTATTATACTTATAAAATGATTTATTTTGGTATTTATAATTATTGGGATCAATGTTAAAATTTCCAAAGTGAAAATATATAAGTGTGGACGATTGTGAATAGTCATGAGAATTTATTCTATAAACGGAATTCAAAAGGATGCAGTCCTCCATGTATATCATATTAAGATGTTCTTGCGGAGTAGAAGAATATAACATTGAATGAACACATTTGGTGTATGAGTATTCATTTGGGATTAACAAATAACTATTAAGAGGAGGAATTATATATCAAAGAATATCACACTAATATAAGTCTTTATGTGCTAATGGGAGAATGTTTACCCAAGGTACACTCATCAACTTGTGTGTTTGTGATGTGTATATATGTATTCAAAAGTGAAGGACATTCATGTTTATATGTTCAAAGAATCAATGGTTATTTGATATGGTGGTGAGGGGTTTCAATATATAATCTCAGATGGTGAGAATAATATGATAGATAAAATATAACATGTTCAATTTAATTAATGTTTTTATATGAATACTGTTATGAAATTGAAAATGGTAATTGGAATAAACAATAAATGTTCTATGAGAATATTGAGCACGAATCCAAACAACAAAAAGTGTTCATGTAAAAAGTGGATTATAGACCTAATTTAGATTTATAGAGACAAACCAATGTGAAATAAACCATGTAGAGGTATTCATTGTATTTATATCATATTTTATTTACACTTATTGTGGATCCATAATTCCTTAATGAATAAATGTAGTCGATAGTGTTATGTTAGTGGCATTTTTATTGTATGAATATATTTCTTATTTTCAAAATAAATTGAATTTCATTGTGACTACACTACAAATTAAAAATAAGGAATTATATAAAAGAGAGATTCAATGGGTCAAGTAATAATATATTAAAAAAATACGTAACCCTATAGACTCAAATATAGATGAAATATTTCATTATTTGTATAGAATAAAAATGTTTTTATATTATTAAATAGCATAGTAGAATTTTAATATTAGATGCATACATGTTTTTGAAAATTTCATATAAAGTCATAAAATAAAAAATAAAGACTCAATGAGACCCTATTAATTTAATCGTACATATCCTTGAAATTTATTCATTGTTTTAATCATGATTTCTTGTTTAAAGGGATATTAAATAATTGTAAACTATTTCACTAAATAATGGATGAAATAAAGAAGAATAAATAATGAAATAAGAATGGGATAAAAATAATTTAAACAATCAATGATGAAAATAATTCCACATTTATATGAAACTAAGGACAATATATTTCCATGATAATAAATAAAAACATTTATACTATTTAATTATATCATTCTCATTGAATTTATAATGTTCAAAATCATAAACATATCATCAACTCATTATGTCAATAAATCATATGTAAATTTCTAATACATATTCTAATACCCTATCTAGTTTTTATTTTGAGTTTTAAAGATGAATTTAGGGGTTATTATTACCCCCTCCCATTCTTAATTTCATTTGGTGCATTCATAATATGTATTTACAACAAATTTCGTAATGTTATAAAAAGAAAAATTTACTTAATCAAGGATAAATAATCCAATGATTAACCATAATATGGAAATAAAATAAATATTTTTTCCCATTAATTTAAATAATGTGTCTATCTATGATAATATATGAAAATCAATGTAGAATGTACTAGATATTATCAATTTAATAGGATGTACCACTTTTTATGAAATAAATATAAGGCGGTGAAGATGGTACTTTCATTGTGATGTGTTATCAATCGATGATAATAGTTGAGTTCAGTTGTTTTTAATGGTTGGTTTCCATATCAATGGAAGGAATATTATTCATTAAGTTTAATAAAATTAGTTTGTTTTATCCAAATAATATCCCTTGATAATGTCTAGCCATGTGTGTAGTCTTAGTCCTACTCATCATGCACTGAGTAAATATCATGTTGATAATCATATTGCCCATTTTAGGGTGATTAACACTTGATACATATATTCCATATCCATTTTCACTTTTCTAAATCTATAATTTGATGTATTTTGTCTTAGAATGCACACAGTTTTATATTATATAAACATTAGGATGGTTTTTCTACTATAGGAATTTATGAGGTTTATAAAACATTTGGTATCTTTTCATTCATAATGAAATGAGGTATGAATAAGGATATAGACTTTTTGATACCTTGAAATGAATTAGTAATAGGATACAAATACATAAATGAAAATATATACCACACAAAAAATGAAATAAATGGTTAATATGTTATATCAATCAAAGGATGAATGTTGAGATGAGAATCCACATACAAATTAAGTAACATTTAGATAAAAACCCCTAAAAATATATATCATCTAATTGAACCCAAAATAACATAAATAAATTAAGTTTATCAAAAAAATATTCATTGTATACAAAATATAATATAATGTGAGTTTATAACACCAATAATGTCTCAATGATAGAAAATTTGGGGTTAAATGTCCCACAACCTTAACACCTCTAAGTTGAACATACTCTAAACATGACTATATAAAGGTTTTATATTAATAACAAATTTCCTAAACTTTTTCATACCTTTTATCTTTTATAAAAAAATTACAATGATTTAATATAAATATATTAGTTTTTTATATTTCATTTTTATCATAATATGTTATTAGTTCGATTATTTGTTTAGTACATACTTCACATGATTCATTTTTCTTCATGTTTATATTCAAACTAATTTTTTTGGATATAATTTTAGCTATTATAAAATATATATTTTTATAATCAATTACAATATTCTTATATATTTTCAAAAGTAATGTTGTTGTGATTCATGCTTTTAAAGTCAGTGTGGATCATCTTTTGGTAATATATAACCAATAAAATGTAGTAAAATAATAATAATTTCAAGATTCATATAACATTCCAAGAACCATAAAAGAGAAATTATATTCTTATTGATGTCTAATAATATTATTAGTTAATTTTAAATATGCATCAATGATAAAAAATTTATATCATTGATCATGTTGGTGGTAAGACCAACTAAGACATAAAAAGGCTATAATATGTGAGTGATTATGGATATGAAAGTGACTCTTTACACATAATTTCATTATTAAATGAAAATAATGAAATTATTTAGATTTTCTATGGTTTTTAATATGTTTTTTATATAGTTTTATGAATTAAAATATATTATAATGAAAAAAATAAAATACTCATCTTTTGTAGATGAGGCAGTCTATACCCACAGAGGGGCGATGCCTTCATTTTCCATAAATTGGGAATAATATATTAAAAATTTTATAATTATAGAATCATAATAAATTTATAAAAATAAAAATAATTATTTATGATGACTTTTATAAATAATCATGTAATGTGGTGGTGAAAAACCATGTGTGTCGTTCATGGAGGTTGTATTCCATACGTACATATGATGACATCTTAATTTTTAAAATGGATATTGGGGAAGGTAGAAATAAAAAGTATATTATAAATAAAATTCATTATATTATTAATACTAATTTAATACTAATTTCGTGTTTATAAAATGTTTTAGTTGGTAAACAAAAAAAATATAAGTGGTTGGTTGGGAAAATTACCTCTCTATTTGGATTCTCTACCTTTGGTAACACAATAAAGAACATTTAAATATTCTTTTGGAATTAAAGTGTCTTATAAGACATGGGTATAGGTATTAGTGGAGGAAATGGTATTATTTTGGTTGAGATAAATCTTTTTAATGGGTTTTTTAAATGTTGTATAATATATATCATTTTAGAAGTAAAGAAATTTGCATTTTTTGTAATTACTCATTTATTTATAATAATTTTTATGAAACAATTGAATGGTAACATTATCCAAAATAGAAACTAATTGAGTGTATGACGATTTAAGGTTGATCAACCCTCCTCCATTCATTTTGTTCCATTTTTTAAACATTATTTTGTACTTTTACCATTTGGTTTTTATATTTTACCTTTTGTTTATTACCATAGTAAGATGGTCTCACCAAATTAATTAATTTGTTTTAAAATAAAATTAATGATAATACCTATTACCTAATATTGATTTTTTAATAGAAAATTAGATCATATTTAATATAATTCAATATTTATGTTCGTGAAAATTATTTTTTAAAATTATATATATATATATATAATATATTTGAAAACATTTTTTCTAGAAAATACTATGTTTTATCCACTAAGTGTTTATATTACTATATAAAATTAATATATATTTTAAAAAGTTATAATATATTTTTATTTATTTTTAATCATCATATAATAGTCTTTATATAATATAAATCAATTAAATTTATTTGATAAAAATTACATCATTATTAATATATTTGATAACCCATTCACAATTATCATGTTCATTATCATTTATCATAGAAATAATAAATTTATACCCAAAATAGAAATTTACTAGATTACATAATATGAACATATATATATATAATATGAATTCCATTTTTATGATATTTTTTCAACAAATGATGAAAAATAAATTTTAATATAATAAAAAATATTTTTTTAAACCTATATATTTATTATGATTCCAAAACAATAATCATTGGATCTACAAAATCAATATAGTAATTTTAAACGATTTATTTCCATTTAAAATTATTAATTTGTAGATAAATAGTGTTTTCAAAACTTTTACATAATTATTATGTTACTATAACTCCAAAAGAATGACGATATTGTTTAAATTTTCATTTTTTTCTATTCACCTGAAAATCATTTTCTTAAGAAAATCATAAAAATTATTGGTAAGATTATTTTGAGCTAAAAAACTCAAAAATGAATTTCATTTGGAAAAATTTCAATTATAATGTTTATGTTCTAAATATTTTTCATGAATAAAGGCTATTTATAGTCGTCATTTTGTGATATTTTTGGGATGTAGTGTTTACTTGTTACTATATGGTCACAATTACATCATTATTCCCTTTAAATAATTTCATACATTGAATTTTCTTTATATGTTAACTAATCAATATATGTGGGTATTACATTTTCATATGTTCTTATGTATCATAAACTTCCTCCAATAGTGTGTGATTTCATCAGAGTTAATTCACCAACCAAGATATATGATTTCATAACACTTTATATCTAGTATTAATAATATAGAAAACCTCAACATTATAAGAAATTAGGGATTCTACTATAATAAATCTTATTTGAGTACATTCATTGTCTTAATAATGTATTAATTCAATAATGATATATGGAATAAGTTGGCTAATTTTGAAAGGGTGGGTGTTTTTGGAATATCAGCATGCTTCAAAACCAATTCCATCTATAATTTTGAAAGGAAAAAAATTTAAATATGGCATAACATCCCCTTTTTAGTGAATCTTACAACTCCATTACATAGGGACACAATAATGAATTCATTATATCCCACATGAAATCCCTTGCCTTACCATTAATTATCAATATAGTATTTTCCCTACTTTTAGTTATCCTAATAATATCTTGAATATTCAGCACATCCACAATTGTCTCATTCACAAGATATAGTACTACTGGCTTCCATTTTTCCATCATATTTACAATTAATTGTATTAAAAAATCACTTTTTATGAAATGATTCTTATGGTTTAATATGTATGCTTGAATTAAATATATCATTGAGTTAAAGTTATAATATAAGTAGATACTGATATCATGTTCAATGGTCATCATGATAACATGATATTAACATGTATTCTAATGTCTGAAGAGTAATTTTAGACAACCGTTTTATTTTTGTATAATATTCAGTTATTACAAATACCTCTATTTTAAGAGCCTATTGAAAACCAATACTATAATTTTTATGTGAACTGAGGGTCCTAATCAGATTCAATTGATATAGGTGAATAATGACATCGACTTATTTCATATATATATAGAATTAAAATTATCTGAAGGGGTATTTTATACCTAACTTATTTTAAATGAGTAGGCTTTCTATTTAGGTCAATAATGATGTATATTTCAATATTAATTCATGGATTCTTTAGATGTCCATTGGTAATCTCCTTAATTTCCAATAAACATGGTTTATCTATTTCGATGAAAACAAATATTGGATCTATGTGCCTAAAATTTACCAAATCAACCATTACTAGATTCATGAATATTTGATCCATATACATCCTCATCATGAATATAACTCTATAGTTATTCCTAATCAATTCATCATATACCATGTTATCCTTCCCAAGGTGGTACTTTATCAAACAATCATTTACCATTAGTTGTTATAAAGATATTATTTTCCTCATGTTGATTTCATTCTACGAGAAAATTTAGATCAATATTTTATGGTTCATATATATGTCACATCATACAACATAAGGATAGTTCATCCAAATCATTAAGTAAAATACTATGAATTATTACTCAATTTCATAAGTTGGAATGTTCTTTTCATATATCTTAATTTCCTTGACGCATAAGAAACCAATTTATAATTATGTGCAAGTAAATAACCTATTCATTTCATTGATGAATCACTATATAACACAAATATTTCTTTTCCCAAGGGTAAATTCAATCTTATTGTATTGAACAATATAATACTTTACTCCGAAAATAATTCTTATAATTTTTTTACTAGGTGAATTTAATAACATAATTTTTCAACTTGGTTAATGGGTTGGCCGATGGAGAAAAGATATAAATTTTTTTATATAATAATAGGATTAAAAATGGAACATATGTATTGTGGTTAATTTTTGGGGTATATTTCATTATTTTAAAAAACATTTCATTTGAATGATCAATAAATATGTCATATATTGGGACAATATTTCTAAAAAATGAAGCATTATTGAGACAAAATTCAGACTTACTAAATATCACATATAAATAATCTTCTCTAAGTGTCTCAAGAATTATTCAGAGAAGGATCCCATTCTATTTAAAGATTTTATATTATATAAATATACGATAAATGAATTTTATAATGAAGTTATCATGATAAAAATTGAATACATTATTCATTAGATCCAAAAAAAGAATATGCATTAGTGAATCCAAAGAGAATTTCGAAAAAATCATAATGTTTGTACAATGTAAGAAGTGTATTATTCAGTATATCCTCTTTATTCACCCATAAATGATGATAAAAAGAGATAATATATATCAATGGAAGAAATTTATCTCTTTAAATTTAATCAAATATGTCATTATTCAATGGTAAAGGATACTTATTATCTAGAGTAATAGATCTGAGTTCCTAATAATCGATGAAAAATCTCATAGATCCATCCTACTTAATTTCTGAAAAATATTAGATCCCCAACGTGAATCAGTTGGTCATATAAATCCATTTTCACACAATCATGTAGTTGATTCATTAAGAATGACTGTAATGGAAAACACAACATCTTGGTCAGGTGGGTGACCAAGTAATTATAATGGAAATACATCAATGTATTTTTTCCAATGGGTACGTCCTCTATAATTAGGATTTATTTCCATTCAAAAGACCGTGTTTTCATCTCCTCCTCTCCCATAATTTCATTAAGGCTAGCTACTAGTGAATGTTTTATAAATGAATCTTGTAATTAATTATCTTCCTTAAAAATAAGGGATTCAACCCCTCTCAAAAAATAGTAATATCCTTATCTTAAAAATAAATTGATGTATAATATATTGAGAGTAATCCCATGCAATGGATTATGTCAAAATTTACTATAGTAATAATAATAATTTTTTTCCTCTCAGTAATATCTATGAATCATAACAGTGTTCAATTAGTAAATCATTATTTCAATAATATTTTTATTAGGTGTATCGACTAAAAAATATTTCATAAAATAATTAGTGATGAATCCATGTTCCCAACAAACATGACATATAAAAAGGATAACCTCGATCCAAAATAAAAAAAATCATTACATAACATTGAGTTTAGGATCAATGCACCTATTATATTTTCATTTGGTGCTTTCAATCACAACTATAGTGATCACAGAAACTCAAACATTACCCTTTTCCATTTCTAAGGTAAACTACCTCATTGTTTTAGGAATTGGAACAAATAGTTAGCCTTTAACTTATAGTAAAATCAATGAACATCAGCATCTTTTTACAGCCCTTTATATTCATAATATTGATTGATTTTTCTCCAAACATTAACCAAATTCCCATTTAATTAAATCAATTCATAGGGTGTTTTGTTTCACAGTTACACAATTTTAAAAAATGACCCCCTTCATTTCTCCCCCATTAATGCACATTTATTTATGTGAGACATATTTTGAATCTTATTGTCCTTGTTTCCTTTTAAAAAAATGTGTTGGAGAATTAATTTACCATCTCAATGTTACAAAAGCCTATATCATCAAAAGATACACCTTTATAACAAACTAATTCCCTTCGAATGATCGTCATTATCCAATTTACAAAGTGGTGAATCTTTCTTTCATGTCTATATACCTATTTATTCGAATTTCTAGATAACTAGGTAATGTTATCCTATTAATAATCATCTTTTTCCTTCTTCTATCAATAAATTATGAATTTAATTTCCATTCCATCCCTTTTCGCATGATGAACGTATTTTTCATAGAATATTTCATTCAATGATCTCTATTCCATGATCCCTACCTGTGATTCTATCTTAGTGTCTGGAATTAGAGACCACCAATGATAATTATATACCGTTAGATTATATGTATCCATGAAATTTTTTCCAATTATCTACATTCCAAACTGATAAATATCATTTATAGGGACTTGATCCATTGCCCAGATACCAATAGATTTGTTTTTTGGTAGAATAATAGAGTTTATGATCATATGATGTTTTCCAAGATAGATACACAACGATGAGTATCATTAGGTTTCTGTATGAGGGTGAGGTTATTCATCTTATCCTAGACTAACTCGCCTAATATTGTCATGATATAAGTAGCTCTTTCATCTTCCATGCTGACCTACCTAGGATGAACATATCTCTATTGACTAGGGGTGTTTATATTGTTTCCATTGCAATTTCTATTCAAAAAATATTAATAACAAAAAATATGTAATTATCCATTGATATTTAATTGTAAAGTAAAATTATTATTATATTTTATCGATATTTTTCATGGAATTCATAATGAATTTTCATAATAGTTGTTCTATCCAACTCGGTTCCTCTAAATTGTTTCTTCATGGTTTATATTAACCATTATGTAAAAAAAAGTATCATACATAAACATAGAAGCATGGATATACTTATAATCTTACATTATTTTATTAGAATACAATAGTTTTAGTAATATTTAATAGCTTTTAAATCATATAAGTCTTGTTACATACATGTTTTTCACATTGCACTTGAAAACATAACATACATCATATATACTCTAGGAGAATATTATTTTCCCTTATAGTATATTTTATAAAGTAAAAAACAGTTCACTAATTGGTTTCCTATAGAATGGAATAAATAATAATGATGATATTAGATGATCAGTAAGGTGTACCGTACAATTAAACCTATCATAACATAATCATGAAATAAATTGAATGTTACAAATAAATGAACAAAATAATTAAATAATCAAATTAAATTGATGTAAAAATATAACCATTATAAATAATAAAAATATCAATTTTTATTAATAATTTAATTAATATGGATCACATAATGTTATATATCATAAACATATGATCAAGGACTTGTTCCATGATATTATATATAAATGGATAAGTCATCTGATAGTAAATATTTTTTAGTATGAGAAGACCTACTCATGCATCCAATAGTTATTATGAGTCCCTTCCATCACAAATTAATTCAAATTAATTTATCATATGTATTAGCAGTATATTTCATAACTCTCCCAAAGTAACTAATTAAATTACAAGGGATAAATAAAGCAGTCACTATTCAAATAACCGAAATATGGAAAAAAATTATTTCCCCAAGAAATAGGAGAATGTTTCTATTGAGAAACATATATCTAAATCAACTCATAATCAACTAGTTTTACTCAATGTATTAGGATTCCCACTTTTTCAATAAGTAATGAGAAGTTTGATTTCATTATAAATTCAATCTAATGATTTATCAATAAAATATTGTAAATGATTTAAGTAGATTAAAATTATAGGATACCAATTAAATAGAATAAAAATACTTCATTAATTTTCAAAAAGATCATTTTATTTATCCAAATAATATTCCCAAGTATTTTCTAACTAGGAATTTTGTCTTACACTCACTCATCATGCATTTTGTAGAGTCTGATTTGATACTCAACTGTCCCTTTTTTATTATGATTATCCCGAGTTATATTTTTCGAAATCCTCATCCTCATTCTAGTACCTTGAAATTGATATAATTTCAAGGAAACTACACACACTATTACTCCTCAAGTACTCTTTGATTGGTTTTCCACGGATAAATTTTTTTAGTTTCATAATAAATTGGGTAACACTTTATTGAAAAGAGAATGAGGTAGGGACAGTGAAATATTGGTGTAAGTCCATTTAATTTTTTTTGGAATTTGATAAAATACCATAAATCTATATTTATTCAAAACTCAAATGGAAATATGTGGTGAATATGAAATAATCCTCAATTAATGAAAGTGGATACAATAAAATCCTTTCAACATATGATAAATTTCAATCATAAACCCATTGAATTATTATGCATTTAATTAAAAAAAATAATGTTAAAAAAATATAACTCATTATATAATAAAAAATAAATAAAATTTAAATAGTATAACTGAAATGGGGTTCATAATTAAAAAAAATATTTCAATTAAATGAAAATTTATACCCATGGTCTCATACTATTAATTCCACTTTGTAAAAAATACTCTAACCTCTTATGTAAAAAAACAACAATAATAAAAACTGATTTTAGAACCATATTAATACCAATATATTTTCATAGACATCATTACTAATCATTTAAAACCACTATATTAGTTATTTATATTTCATTTTCAACATCAGATGTTATTAGTTTTGATTGTTTATATAGTACTAGAATCAAAAAAGAGGTGATGATTCCAATTTAAATTCCTAATTATTTATTCTGAGATAATAATAAGTTAAATAATAGTTGTTTTCATAAATATGTGAAATTTTCCAATATCAATTCATAAGTATTTTAGATTCTATTTGCGATACATATTTTAGGTTCGAGCTTATTTTGATAATTTATAACGAATAAAATGTAGGGTAATACTAAAAATTTCAATATTAGTCAAACCTTTCTAGTAATTTTTATTAAAAAATGGTGATCCCCAAGGTAGGTGTATAATTATCAAGACCATTTGGGATGGGATCCAATATCAAATGGTATAAAACCCTTCAAAGGATTCTGTTTCACAAAGCCCACTTGCAGGGCCCATCGGAACCGTGACCACATGAAAGAAGGAGATGGTACTCCCATGGGTCTGATTGCATCCACAACTACATGAATGACTTTTACATATGGAACTATGAGTATGAAGGATCTTACCCCCAATCATGGAGCCCCTTTTCTTCATAGGGATCCTTCTATCACCATAAATCTCCATTTCTTATAAATATTCTTCTCACCCCACCTCAAAAGGATGGTTACCCCTTCCATTTAGCTTCTAATCTTTTATTTCAAAAATCCCCTAAACATCACACACTAGTTGAAAAATGGATCACTCAAGGTACTTGATCCTCATAATCATCCCTTTCCTTTATTTATAATTATCATCCCTAAGGTAGGGATTCCATTCGCAAAGCCCCACACCATTCATGGAAGAAGGAGACCCTTTGGGTTACTCGATACTTTTCTGAGCATTAAACCTTCATGAATCACTCTTCCATTGAGAAAGGATTCCATTATAAGGTAGGGTCCACATACTTCATGAATCCCATTTCTTCATAAAACATTGGTTCCCCATGAAGAATCGGAGCTTAACGAAGCCCCTCTCAGAAAGGCCCCTTGCTTCTCAGGGCCCTCTACTATGTGACCCTCCATGTTTTTACACAGTGACTTATTGGTTCCTTGTGTGGTGTCCCCCATTCTATTTCCCTACATCATGATTTTGGGCATAGGTACTCTAATCACCCTTACTTTTTGGAATAGGGATGATAAAATATTCCCCACAATCAACCAATCCTCCACACCACTCCTATAAAGAATTTATGATTCCCTCCAATTCACAGTTTTAGGTAGGTATCAGTTATATAAGTCCAAGGGTGAGGTGTGAGTACCCCATGTTTGAGCAATAACATGATAAATTGGAATGAACCCACATAATCAACACATGACATTAAACTATGATCTCAACATACATGGAAATATTAGAATTTCACCATGTATGAGTGACATGGAATGACATCCTCTGCATAGTATCATATACTGGATGGTCATCGGGATCCTACTGCTTCTCGCATCTTCAGATCTCTATCCCTCTCCTATTGGGATTTGTTATGACGTGTGACTCTGACAGTATCCATTTAATCCTTAACACCTTCTTTATAGGATTCCATATGTATGTCTATCATGAAATAAGTTCTTTCTCATATGGATTGATATCCCCATCACACAAAACATCAGCCTCCTCGGGTAGATTCCATGTGTAATGCCCACATCATCTCTCACTGATTTATATTTCATGGTGTGACCTTTGGGTCCACTACATTCTCTAGTTTCTCACACAATGAAACACACACATGGGAATAAAGGATAGTAGTTTCCTTGAAAAACTTCTTATTGGGATCTCACATGAAGTGATCCCCATTCCCCTCCATATTGAACTAAGTTGGTTTTTATCCTTACCTTCTAAATATGGTACATAGAAAGCCTCCATGAGGTTCAATCGCTACCAATGGTAAACTCTCGTGATCCCACAAGGGATGTACCTTCATGATGTAACACCTTACATTTATGCGAAACATCCCTCATATCCATCTCCACGGGGTGTTTTGATCTATATTACATCACTTAATCCATCACCTCACCCTTATCCCATAGATATCACTTCATCTAGCTCCATAAATTTGGGCCTTCACAGTGCATAATATCCAAGCACATGCTTCATTTCCATCTCTTTTGTATCCTTAGGTGTCCTAGTCCCATCGGAACTATGTGGAAATTGATTCCCAACCACAGGGATGTGTAGGAATCCTACACAGGGTTTAATCCCAACACCTACACCCATAGTTCATCTCTATATTGGTATTTCCCTTGAGTCTCCATGTCATGGGAGAACCATTCCCCGATCCAAATGTCATATTTCCTTTGGGTTCCATCTGGGCTTAAAACCATGTATAATCCCTAGAATGTATCAGGGAATATAACTTTGAATAATCCCCATAAAATCGATATTCATCCAACCATGAGTGATCCACTTATGAAGGGTGGCTAGCCATGTGAAATCCCCATGCACTATCTCCCCATATAAACTACATTGACATTTATTCCCATCCATTGGGATATGTAGGAAGCCTCCCTGAGTTTCAATCCCATCAACCCTCACACTCCATTGATTCCATCAATTACATCTATATAACATTCTCGTTATCCATCTTGATTCTCACCCAAACCACCACATCTCTGTGGGATCATGCCATCCATCTGGTCCATTATAGTTCATAATCCCCATTCACATTTTCCATTCAACTATTAAACCCTTGGGAATCTAACCAAGCATAATCCCCACATAATCCATATTCATCCAACCATGAGTTATCCTTTTATGAAGTAAATCTAGATATGTTTATTCCCCATGCAACATCACCCCTTCCAACTACATGGGTTTTGAACCCTGTCACATACATAGGGTATGCATGAAGCCTCCTTGAGGTTCAATACTAGCCATTAATAAACCTTGGAATCCCCATGTCTAGGGAGAACCTTCCAGATCCTCCCTAGATTGTTTCTAGATCATCCATCATGGTTTAGAATATTCCCGATATAAGAAACAACATCATGGGTCTAATTTCATTTGGAGTTATAATCCATTCATCGTGTGAAGCTTCTAGGTGTTTCCTCTTATAGATCAAACTGTCTGATATGTCTCCATGAAATGCTCCAATCAATATCAACTATTATCTGCAAGACATTAAACTCATAGTATACCCCATGTTAAAAATGGGATGTCTGAGTAAAACCATGGGAGACAAACCTCTAGCATAAGATATCTTTTGATCACCATAGGATGCCTCAAGTTCCACTCCCTTGAGAAGCCCTCTTATGTGGAATAATATATGTGTTCTAATGTTCATGTTCCAATACGTGATACATATTAAAAATGTGACTCCTCTCCTAATCGAAGTTTGCTTCCCTACTAATACCCCTAGTAATGTCAAGATAGAAGTAGCATAATTAACCGGTGTTGATAAAGAGATGTAACTAGGAATGTGTTTCATGAACAACAACTCAAAGTTATGATGGAGAATCATAGAAGGTTATGAATTCCAAGGATGAATCTGTGGGATGAGGAACTGACATCACATCATACTTTTTTGATCAAGGAGAAGACATCACTGAAAAAGTGATGAATGCTGCTCACCTTTTGATAATAGATATTTGGGGCATAATGACTCCATTCAACAAACGCTCAGGGACACCCATATTGAAAGTGTTAGAAATAGAAATAATGAACTTAACAATATTATATTCTCTTCAATGTGGGGACTATTAGAATTTGATTTATTAGTTCAATGGTTTTATCTGTTAAGGAATCCAGATATTTGGTGCCAGGTCCTACTAGGAAAATAGTTGGCCCGCCATGGAACTCACCAGTGGTTGGGGAAATTGAATTTTGGGAATCCTATTTACAGCACTCTCAATGTGAATCTTTATTCCCATATATGGAATATTGGACAAAGTGGAGTACTGGAAATTTTGTTCTTCGTATCTATACTGACAGCTAAAACATCCTGATTTTCCAAACCCAAGATACATCATACCACTCACCCAATACCTACCAATGGAGTGTAAGTTGAAATTTCAATATAGTAATCCTGCATGAACCTCTCTACGCCTTCACGTCCATGATTTCATCAGATCCCGGACACCCACACCCCATCTCACCATAATAGATTATCTACAGGAGGGTAATGGACATCTTTATTCCTTGATACGAGTAGGAGGGATCCCTTCCTATATGGTACATGGCTCACCAAGACCTAGATGCTTTTATGCTTCTCTATTAACACCGCCCCAAAGGGCTGTATAGGGAGTAAGTTCTCACCACTACCATGATGAACCACTTCAATAGTTTGTCATTGGATCACTCATTCGACTAATACCCATACTCCCAGGAGGTAGCTGATGCTCGAATCACCTCAAAGACAACCACTACCTGAGATCTTCCAAGAATGGATCTCACCAAGATGCATCGACATCGCCCAAAAGAATCTATTCAGGCCAAAGAATAGGGGAAACATTCACCTACCCTTCTATCCCGGGTTTGACTCACCCATTGTAAAAGTAAGACATAGGATCAAGAAGATTCCTATCAGGGGGCATCATCTTCAGTAGCTCCAGTTTCCCTTTCCACCCCGGTGAATTCTACCAAGTCCTTGCCACTATAGGGAAAGGGATCCTTAACACCCAGTTGGGATTTATCCCTCAACTCACTCAATTCGGGTTGAATATCTCAGTCATCGGCTTCCTCAATAGCCATTATGAGCTAGTCCATGATGATGACACTCAAAAAAATGTCATCCCTATGTAATTTCCAACCAATGTGGAGCCCCCTCCCCACTATTGCACCCAACATGGAGGTTCTACACATGTTTCCATCATTAATCATGTAAGAGGACATCCTCACCTAATTGATGTTCATTATGGAGGTACATTCCATGCTTATAGTTTCTCATATGGTGATCTTCCCTGCTATATCAATAGTCATCTGTGCAATGGTCCTCCCCACACCGCACATAACTCTAGAAGATGCCCTCCCTTATCAAGAGATAATCGGTATGATAACCTCACTATATCCAATAATAATAATAGAATAGGCCCTCATCATGAATCTAGAAGATATAATAGAGTCCCTCTCTATATCCTGTTAATCATATTATAAGATGCCACTCGTACCTAAGATTACAAATGTTGAGGTACTCCCCACTATAGAATCGACCAACATCATGAAGTTCGTAAATGTTCCTACAAAATTCACTTTCTTGATGAACCATCCTGGGGAGAAAGGGAAAACAACCATCGCCTAAGGAATAACTATGGGAAGCACCATGTTGTGGTGAATAGAATATTCTTCTGAGATTCTGAAGCTGAATGGGACCCAATTAGGCATCCTTTACCAGTCTTCTGTATTAGAGTCTAGGGAAGGATCCCAAAGGGTGAATCTCGTCATCCTGGAAGGTTTTATGCACTAGATAATAGAATCCATTCATATATATTTTTATTTGGAATAATATTTGTATACCTTCCACGTTCTAGAGATGAAAATGTCTCTATCATCACGATCTTTATTCTCTACCTCAACACATGATCATGGATAATTTTTTAGGAAATGATAGATCATGAGAACCCAGTGAATCCATAGATGACTGCCACTTTCCTCACACATGATAAAGTTGTTAGTACCACATCCTAGAGACACGAGATGATGAGTTCGACACCACCTTCAAGAGATGACCCATCATATAGTGATCTATCAATGTATGCGGTAGTATCTCCACCAGAATATCCACCACAATTTCATTTCACATCTGTTCCATTTCTAGCTTATCAACTACTGTTGATCATAGACTAGGAAAACCATGATTCAAGACCTACATACAAGAAGGAAATATTGTGGTAGAACCTTGTAGTCGAATAGCTTCCAATTTTTTTTGGCCAAATACATATCCTGACTTAGACATTTTAAAGTCCCTCACTTAGGAACAAGTCTTGTCATTTTTGTAGACCATCTAGGTGACAAATTTCCATCTCTATAACCATAAATTGGTCTTCCTAAAGAGTCAAGAACACCTTAAATACATCATGAAACAATTCAACGTGGTAGAGTTAGTAGAAATACTCTAGGTATATCATCTGGTGTCACCCGATAATCACTAGATCCTTCAATGTTGATGCACCCAATGTTTTACAGTACTCTAAAGAATAATTGATGAAACATCCCCACATGTTCATGCCTGTATTTGGTTGAAGTATTCCATTCTCCACTTTAATCCCATAAATCTAAAACCATATTTACTTGGAAATGTTGAGGGAACTCTTGGTGTGTTCATAGTGAATATGACTAAGGTCACACTGCCCAAGGATTATGAGGTCGACATAAAGTCTAATGATGAGGATCTGTATATTGTGGTGGAAAAACATCTCATTAATCCTATTGGTATGATCAATATAATTAATATTCTAAATATTGTCTAAACATAGCCTTATGGATCACTTCCCAATAGTTGTGGTCTTGAAAAGGGTAAAGGATTACTTAATCACATGCATTTTCCCGTTTTCGCACAAAAGTAAAAGGATGATCCTTCAATCACCACTTTATAAGAGTAGATTGAATATCAAAATCATATCTTCCATGGTATTCATGTCGTGATACCTATATTATAGTTATTATTTCTAGGATTGTGTACTAGCTCCACCAGTTTAGCTGGTGTAGCTATAGATCATTCTTGGCAAGGTACCCCCACATGATCCAATTTATCATTCCGAATACAAAAAATAAAAGGTTGGATCCTCTAGATAGATATCACAATATCCATCACCAAATGTTCCCAAGTAGCATGAAAACAACCCTCAAGATCAAGATCAATCTATCCCACATGAGTCTTCAAAATCTGCTTTGCAAATCGTTTCACGAGTGAGTAGTCCTATATATCATGTTGATGAACCCAAAAATGCCCTGGTGATCACGAATGCTTATACATATAGGAACCCCCACCAGGATGATGTGATAAATTCTCTCATTTTTATTTTGATTCCTTATAAATGAAATTGTTGGTAATACCACCTAATGGAACGCCATATCCGGCATGGGTGGACGACATGAGAACACCACCAGATTTTGGGAATCCAACCTTCTCCACCTTCACTGGGGTGGGTGACCCATTAAAACATATGGACCACCTCATCTCTAGGTGTGGATCCGTGTTGGGGAATTCATAGAAACATGAGGCCACCAAGCTCTGATGTTTTATTCATATATTGTAAGGGCCTGTATTTTTCAGGTATAACCAATTTCACATTGGGTCCATAACTGTTTGGGAAGTTCTTCGTAGGCAGTTTCTCTATCAGTTTATCTCAACCTCCCGCAAGATGAGTATTTCCAACCTATTAAAGTGTAATGAATGGATATATGAGCATGTCATAGACTAAATCTCAAGGTGTAAAGGCCTCACATATTCTCTTGTCATGCCTCTAACTCAAGATAAACTATTGATTACGTGTGTTAGAAAAGACAAGACTGAATTGGTCACCACCCTCATGAATAAAAACATTTCTAGTGTATTTTGAGATTTTTCTGATAAGGATCAATAAATAGAGGATGTCTTGAATCAGTCCAAGTATAAATTTCCTTCAGTACCCTCATCCCCTTATAAAAGATCTGAAAAGTCATATAATACCACCACAGTGTAGGTAGGGGATCTAGAACAACTGGAGTTGTTTCTAAAGAAACCTCTCCAGCAACCACCTCATCAATGATATCAACCTTAGAAAGCTCTTCCTCATCACCCCCAAAATTTGTAGACACCTCCTAGGAAAATACCACAACCTAGATTAGAGAATATGGTTCTCACTACTCATATTCCACCACCTCCTCACTTGAATATATCACCCAAGTCTCCCCCTCTAGATAAAATAAACAAGACCTATTCCTTCGAAAAGGCCAAGATTCTAGGTTATTTCCACAACATTATGTAATAAGGATCCCTAAATATCCTATAATCTAGATAGCCTCAGGTGGATGAACTCACTAACCATCATGACAATTGTCCCTACCATAGATTCCTTGGATAAACTATCAAGCAGTAATATGTGTTTAATGACTGGATCTAGGACCATATTAAAAATTTTATGATCAGGTTGGGTGACCTCCCAATACAGGTAGTACAAATCAATACCAAGACTGATAGTGACATTGATAGTTCTAGAAAATGGTAGAAAATATGCAGTTGTAGGGCTCAAAATTATAATGTATGGTTGGCTTGTATAGAATTTGGTTACACCCATGGAATCATTATTTCCTTCTTAGGCCAGTTCAAACCTATATAAATTTCCACATCATCTCTGGTAGCTTCTTCTACATCCGATTATCAAGACATGAAATTTCATAAGAGTAGGCGTCAATAGTTCAACGGAAAGTGAAGTTCCCCACCGATGGAAAATTTGTATCGAACAATGAGTGATTTTATACCACTAGAAATGTGTATCAGAACCAGGGTCTAACTCTCCTAAGAAGCATCCTCTTATGAGGATGAAGAGTGTGTGTTTATGAATACCATAAAACTGGTGGGTCCTAACATGGTCCCTGATGATGATGGGTTCCAGGAAAACACTCTGATTTTCCTCAACTGATTCCAATGAAGAAGAAACTACGGAAAGGACAGAAATCAAAATGATTATTTTATTTCTCCAATCCCGAACAAGCATTCCAATAATACAACATAGTAGGAGTTATGTAGATCTCAACAGGCACATTCCTTCCATCCCATGTTGCCATACCCAATTCCACCATTGGTAATGATAATTTTCTAGCCATAACTATCATTGTTGTATCATGTAAATCCTCATTAAGTAGGGTCTTAGTTATCCAGTAGTCATCCAGTGGTGATTCTTGGTATCACATTTGATGAATAGAATGTTTCAAGCACTATCTAGAACTCTGTGGTTCAGCCCACCACACCTGTCGTGTTTCATGTCACAGAGCAACCCCTTGTGGGTAGAAATGTGCATCTAGAATGGATTTATGATCTATAACAGCATCTAACCTTCATTCCAACCAAACTCCCAATCCTTGAGGCTCAAATATGTGAAATTATATATGATCTTCCATTACATAATACTTTAATATCCCACTACAGTATGAAATAGAAGTTTCTATAGATGAGACACTCCAGGAAGAGTATGACGAGTAGTTAGAATTGCAAGACATCACCTCCTTTTCGGGAGAAGATGAGAGTTCTATAATGTCAAGGAATATCCAAAAACTGTACATCACCATCCAATTTAATGGTGTTGAGGTCTATCACTGTCACATTGACATGAATTCTAGGAACAACATCATATAGACTCGGAGGATGCTCTGTATTCTAGGACTCTTTGAAGCATATTTGATCCCATATGACCTGAAGATTCAGGGTTATGATAGGACCGAAAAGATACCATGTGGACAGATCCATTTGAATACCCAGTTTATAAGTCTATTAGTAGACAATGACTTCATGGTCCTCTCACAAGACAACACCAAAAAGCATTAATGTGTAATCATTGGCTCCATCTATACACAACAGCCTCTTCTTCGTATCACCAATGCCTCAAATACTCTCTCAATAGTCATGTAGGCAATCTTAAATATAAAGATGCTCCCTTTTCCTTTTGTTATTCTCTATATATGGATGAAATTTACTACTACAGTTTGGAAAATCTGGCTCAAACTAATGATTTTGAGCAAAAAACTGCTATAGATAACCCATGGATGGACTTGGATGATGCATTTGTCCTCCTGATTCACTAGTTAGGATCCAAAAGACCAGATATGGGGAATTTCTTTTCCTTTTCTGAGAATAATGGACACCATTTCCCCTAGTTAATGAAATTCCAAATGATTACCTCATATTCATACAAGGTTCAAGCTCACATCATACCAGAACCCCCTAATCCTATCATGTTTCGATATGTTATCCCCATAGATATAACATTCTCTGATACTTTCTTGTTCTGTCGAGCTAGGATGAAACATCGCAAACCAAATCATTCCCATTGCGTTGAAATAAGGAATGGACCCATCGTTTGATGACATGCTGGAATCATCTCGATAGCTTTTTCCTCTATGGTTTCCATAGTTCAAGAGTCTCTTTTTTACGATTCCACCGCTGCCCATGACGGAACCAGTATTCCCCCAGATTTAGTAGGCCTGGGTGAACTATATAATAACTTTGATTCCTCTACCTTAGATGATGAAGATGATTTGGAAGATGCTTCTCTAGTATTCCAGGAAGGCATCTCCATCAATGTCTATGAGTTGGTAAAGGTGAATATAGGTACTTTGACAGATCCAAGGCCAAATTTATTAGTGAATCCATGCCCATAATGGAATGAAAACAATACATAGATTTCATGAAGTAAAAACATGATTTTTTTCTTATAGCTATGATGAGATTCCATGGCTATACCCTTAGTTCTCTATCCATGGCCTTGGCCTCCCAGTGTTTCATTGTGATTTCAAGAATATTCCTAGGAAGATTACCCTATCCCACGGTGCCATGGTTGAGGCTAAAGTTATTACCCTCATCAAATCTAACTTCATTAAGGATGTTTAGTAGCCCAGGTTGCTAGCCAAATTATTTCCCATTAGGAAGAATAATGTAAAGGTTAGAGTCTATATCAACTTTCGGGATCTCAACTGCAACTATCTAAAGGATGAGTTTTTATTCTTGTGATAGTGTTGTTGATGGTTCTTGAACCATTCCTTCATGGATGGGTATTCAGGGTACAACAAAATCCATCTGGCCCCATATAGGAGGAATCTACCACCCTCAGGGAGTGACAATGTAGCTTTTACTATCATGTAATACCTTTCACTATAAATATCCCATGATCCACCTATCAATGATCCATGCACACCATATTCAAGTCAATCCATGGGATTCTAGTGGAATTATATGTCAAAAATTTTGTGGTCAAATACCACAAGTTCCAGGAACATATTAAGGATCTTGAGAAAGTTTTCAGCATCCTTCACTCTTGGAAACTAGAGATAAATACCATGAAATGTGATTTTGGGGTGACCTCTGGAAATATTTCTAGTTTCATTGTCATATATAATGGAATCATGATCGACCAATAGACGGTCATGGATTTCAGTGAGATACCACTTTCAAGAATCCATCAAGATCTCCAATTCCATCAAGTACACTTAGACTACAAATGCTGATTCATTATGAATATGGACATAATATGTATTCCTTATTCTAGGCTCATGAAGAGAGGATATATATTCAAGTGGGATGAATAGTTTTAGACCATGTTTGATGAAATTTATGTACCCACTATAGCCTCTTGTTCTGATGCCATGCTTCATTAGGAATCCATTGGTCTTCTATATGACCACATTAGAATGATCCCTCAGTGCCCTGCACACCTAGATGAATAAAAAAGAGGCAAATGATAGTTTTTACATTCTCAGAATCATTCATCATGATTTTCAATCCATATATTCTCCCATAAACAAGTTCAACCTCATGCTGATTTTCATCGTCCATAATTTGTGGCACTACTTTTAACATCATGAGATATACCTGGATTCCCATGTGGATCTGCAAAAGTACATCTGAACCACCGAATTTATTTAGGCAATCTAGCTCAATGGATAGTGATGCTTCAACAGTTCAACATCATATTCATTCTACAAAATTTCATCAAGGGTGAGGCACTGACATACTTTTTGGACACTCATCCATCCCCTTAGTAAATGTCCCTAGATGTTGATTTACTAGATTAATCTATCCTCTCAGTTTACCAAGATGTGCTATGTCAAAAAATTCATTTTTATTGTGTGTCTCAGATCCCGATTGGTATAATTCTCAATGACCCCTGGCTTAATAGAGTAGACTTGGTAATTGTTTTCATCATGCATACACAGGTTGTTCTACGTTGTTAATGCCTTCTATCATATGGTTGTAACAACAATGAGGTATAGTACCAGGATCTCATTACTCATCTCGATCTAGATTTTGAGAGTGATTGTCTCCACATTTATGTGATGGGGTACTCTGAGTTAGTCATCAATAAAATCAATTTTGACTATGTTGTCAGGAAGCCAGAGATCGTGTCGTTGCTCAGGCATGCTCACTGTCTGATGGACCTCTTCCCTTATCCTCTATAGGTGACTCATGTTACATAGTTTTACAGAATTCAAGATAATTCCCTAGATAATTTATCTAGTTTTCTTACAAAGGATGACTAGGAATACTTGTTTATTCATTTTGTGTGTCAAGGAGTCATCTCCCCTATCACCTAAGACGATGATGAAATCTAGAATGTAAATCACCTAACCACTAATGCTTCCAAATCAGGTCCTTAATATCCTCCCATATATTCATAAGCCTCTTATTGGAAAAATCCTTTCATTGTGTATCTTCAACTTGGCACTCTTCTGTCAGACAGAGCCAAACATGAGTGAACCCCTCAACATGTAGTTTATTTCAACCTCCAAGAGTGGACCCAAGCTCTACTAGGTTGTCTAAAATCATGAGTTTGAAAGAATTATCCTATTATGTATTCAAGGATATTATATTACATTTGTTATGCAGGAATTTCATGTTGGGTCATGCAGTGCTCATCAGGTCAGATTGAAACTCTCTCACCAGAGTCGAAGGATGGGCTGTTTTTGGCCCTCCATGGTCCATGACTGTATCAAGTTCAATAAAAGGTTTCACACGTGTCATATCCATTTAATTTTTTTTATCCTCTTCTGAATCCCCTTTATACTAAAATGTACTCTTGGACCTATGTAATTTGGTGACTCAATATCATGGGACCCTATCCCACCAGTAACATCTTTCCAGTATGGGTTCATTCGAACCACAACGGATTACATTTCCAAGTGGGAAAAAGTTATTATTCTCAACGATTTTAAGGCCTTTTATATTATTGAGTTCATGAGATATGAAATCATTTATCTATGTGAATTCTCTCAATATATTCTCACCAAAAATTACACCACCTTTTTGGGTTGATTAGTAGAAAATGTTCTACCCCAAGTACAACATCTGATCCAACAACACTTCTTGCTAGTGTGCAAAAGAAAATAGAAAGATCAAGGGATTCAAAAAACTCTCTCCAAAATTTTTTAGATGAAGGTGTGTTAGAAAAAGAATATTTGGATAGAAAGTAAACCCAATTATCTTTGTTCTTATCAAGAGATGACTCATAATTCCTCTCAGGTGACTACATATTCCCTAGTGTATGGAACATATGCACTCCTTCCCATGAAGATTTATTTTCCATCACTACACATACCTTTTTATGATTATTAAATGTTAGAAAATATATAATAAGTATTCCATTATAAACTAGAATCCCATGAAGAGAACAGTCTATGTTCCTTTTACCATCTTAAGAGGTACTAGAATAAGATAGCTAGAGAATTCAACAAGAAGGATAACCTTCACTCTTTCCAATAGGGTGACACAATACTATCTCTAATGATACCAGTGATACCTAGTAGGAAGAAACCAAAGTTGGGACCCAAATGTGAAGGTCCTTATATCATCTAAAAATTATATCACACCGGTGGATACTCTTTGGTAACCATAGTGGAGAGAACATCACTCCTACCACCAATTCCATGTTCCTAAAGCATTACATCGCATGAGTGTATTTGAGCATCTTTCATGATGTTAAACTACACAATCACATCCTACATGATATTGAAATCTGTTATAGTATCCCCTTGTGATGATAAAAATTTCCCAACATCATTCATGATGTTATTCTACTACTTCTTTCTAGCATGAAGTCACTAAATTTCATAATATAGACGGTTCCTTTCGCATGACCTTAAAATGTGTTACTCCAATGTCCCAAGAACATGAAATTAAACTAGGAACCCAAGTCCCATAATAATGAATTTATACAGTGTGTGAGTTCTTATTCTAAATGTGTTGTGAGATGTTGGTCCTCCTTTGACCGTATTCACGCCAGTTGTTTCAAGGTGTTTCACTAAATATTTCCATTTAAGAAGACGGATCCTTTGGTCCATGATATAAAAACTTAAACAAAGATATCTAAAATCCCATTTTCACAAGATTAAACTGCATAACATTATTACTCCTTCCAATATGATGATAAACTGCACAACACCCTGATGTCCTCACATGAGAGAATATTGCTTTTGGCATTGGTCTTGTACCATGACATCTTTAGGAAGTATGTATTGGTTTATTCCAATGCTTATGGGATATATAGGAATTCCCAGACATTTTGTATCTGGGACCAACCCCAAATTCACCATTTGGACCCTTGTTCAAAATTTTCCTTGGCAATATGTTGTGTGGTGTGGGCCTTCGTGGTCTTTATTCAAGTTAGGTTATCTTTTCAGGACACAAACATACCTTTGGGATACATTCCACCTATGTCCAAACATTATGACTTTAATTTGTGTGAGATTTTTTCTTCGGAATGTGTTGGGTGACGTTGGGTCACCTTTTCCATCATTCACATTGGTTTTGTTCCTAGAACCACACTTCAAATCTCTAGCTTCCTCCTATATTCCGAGCTTTATGACCTTAAACTATGATTCTAAATGTTCTGTTCACAGAATGATAAATTGTGTAATTACCATGCTATTCTAATTTGAGATGATATATCCCCATTTCACTGGTAATCTTCCATTTCATCCTTTTGAACTACTTTTGGAATTAGTCCCGTTCTCATGGGATATGTAGCAACACACACACAAAAATTTCTAGGACTAGCCGCATGATTACATACATTTTGTCACATCAGCCTGATTTTCCCTTTAGGAGTGTATCAAGCAACGTGGATCTTTTGGGTCCTCATTCACAACAGTTTATTTCCATGACACACACTCCCTTCCCCTTGGGGATACATATCTATCCTCAATTTTAATGTTTCATGAAAATAAATTGCATAAGATTCTGTGTCCAAGCTACATGATTCTAAAATGCACAAAATTGATGGTCCATTCCTCATGATATTAAAAAAGGAAAGATCCACATGTCGATGGAACACGATGTTGAACTATGCCTCAATGTCCTAATTACCTGATAATAAACTTCATAACATCTTCATCCTTAGTGCATGACACTAAACTGCTTGAATACATCCCTGACACATGACGTTAAACTAAGAGCCTATATTATAAAATATACGACTTTAAACTATGATTCTTTGGTCAATGAAATATGAACATAAAATATTTTTGATACCAAGGTATTTTATCCTGATTTTAGTTGGGTTCTACCATTTACATGCTCTGATGTACTAGAGCATGAGGCTTAAATGAAGAGTTCCATATAGACATTTCCCTGAACCGTCTCCATACTTTACATATTTTTATGTTCAAATTTCCACCATCATTGATATACAGATGGTCCCCCTAATAGTGATGGATATGCTACTTCATCTCACCTCCCATCATGGGCCATTACAATAATGGATTTTTGGAGACAAATAGTGGATCCTTCATTTTGAATTTGTTCAACAGATGAATTTTTGTTTTCATGCCCCACTCCTGACTAGTGATGTTGTATACCCTTTGTTGCAAATATGGTCAATAGTTCTCTTGACCATCAGAAATTCCTTGCATGATTTGTACCTTTGAGGTTTTGATTTAAATTCTTCTGACCTCCCTTCGTTCTAGTGGAACCCGGATATCTTTTGTGTTTCTCTTATGTGAAATTACAGACGTGGAGTGGGAATGTTGGTATCACTGAGGTATTATCAACCAGATATTTACTCACCATTTTTCTGTGCCTATATATGTGATAGGGAAATCCTAACCCCACTCCTTGTTTCCCACACCAAGCATGGCTCATGCAGGCTTATGTGTTTTGGGTAGCGTTTGTGTCCGCATTGAGCAGATGAACAACATATGTTCCAAACTCTATAACCTTAAACTAGGATCCCATGTGGGTCAAACTCTATGACATTAAAGATTGATCCTCTATATGATTATCTTAAGGATGTGTTGTGTGTTTTTGGTCTTTGTGATCCTCATTTATTCTAGGTTATTTTTCCAAACAATACATGTCCCCTCCAAGTTACCTATTCCCAAACCAACATCCTATTCACAATACATTAAAATTAACATATTGTTTATATCCTATGACCATAAACTACATAATCGTCATCCTAGCCGCATGATGAAATATGAAACCACATTATGGTGTTCTCTCTTTATAGGAAATCAATTTTTTCATTGTTTATATAACATTCCACATGTCAAGAAATACATATGGCTTGATTCCTAGAGTGACACCTAGACTTGGCATCTTGGTCTAGTCGCTCAAAATAGGGAAAGAACAAAAAGTAAGAAAAAAAAAATTAATTACCCCTCTCTCTATGCATGGCATAGACTTGAATATTGAAATTTCCCATCAAAAACTACATGAGGATTGATTCTTTTGTTTCATGGGATATAGGATATGTAGTGATTCATAGATAATCAATTTCAGGCCCAATCACAAAATTACATAAACTTTTCACATCGGTTCATCTCAGTTATCACCTCCTTACATTAAACTACATGGATTTAGAGAACTATGCATGGAATGGTATCTATCCTTATGGGATACGTAGAGAGACTCATGCACTTTCTCTTTGGGACCAATCTCAAAATTTCTCTTCTTCAATGTTGGGTCATCATGGGATGAGCTCTATAACCTAAAACTATAGTCAGATGTCCAGAAACGATGAATTTAAAATGTACACTTGCCTATTCTAGGATATTTTGTCTGGCATGGACCTATGTGGTCCGCATTCTTGTTCAGTCTGTTAGGATGGCACACAATATATACCCATTTGAGGCTCTTCCATGGTTCAAAATGTAGGACTTCAAAATAAAAATCAATGTCCTCAATTCATGAAGATAAACTGAAAAACAACCTTGGAAAAGATCATGATTCCCCATCATAATTATGGGATGCTTCAGATCCCTCACTAGAAAGGATTTCCCCCACTAGTGTTTGTCTCCAACCAGGCTCTATTTTATAATTATGTTCAACTTGATTACCATCCTTATGGGATAATTTGTGAATATTGATAATTTTTTATTTGGTCCCATCAATAGGATCTTTACCATTTTCTGGTATTCTTTCCTCAGTTAGGCTCCAAAAACTATGACCTTAAACTAGGAGAATCATATACTCCTTATTTCTTATATATTCACTAAAACTTGTTTAATGCAGAATTCTCCTTTGGCTCATTCATTTTTGGTTTATTTCCTCCTTGTCAAAAAATATTCTAGGAATAGACATTTCCATAGTCCGTGAAAAAAGAATCTAAATTGTTGGCTAGCGTCTAGGAAGTATGACCATAAAATACAGTCATTGTCCCTATCAAATGAAGCTAAATTGAAGACATTTTATAGTCACATGATGCTAAACTCTTCCATGCATCGTCCTTACTATATGAAATTAAAATACATGTTCATCATCCATATTTTCATATTGAAACTACAAATAATCCTATGTCCTCACCAGATAGGTCCTTCTTGGAAGATGATTTTGATCTTTTTAAGACCAATGCACCTACACCAGTGTTCTCAAATACATGGTGGTGTAACATTGAGAGTTTTGAAATATTTTCGAACATACCACCACTCCACCAAATGACTCGCATACTAATAATTTGGATCCTCATCCTCCTTCATGTATGAAGGGACCCCTGATGACCTGGCTATTCAACTTCGGCTCACCTACTGTCACAGGACAATGTTTCGAAGGAATCATACAACATTTTCAGATAGGTAACATGTTTCAAATATAGTCAGCGACCACCACTCATTTGTTCATACCAATTTTATCCTCAAAATATAGATAATTTCTTCTTAATACAGTCAAAAGATTTCATGTACTAGTATTCCATCAACCCTGCGCTCAAAATTTTGGCCATTTTGATTCACACTTTTCATTCACCTTTGTTCGGATCTATTCTAATGCCCCTAGAGTTATCCCATTCATACATTAGTGTAAATTGGGAGAAGAAGTTTGGCTATTCTAAGATCCATGTTGTCTAGTAACAGTATCTCTTGTCCTAAACACTCTGGTTGGTAAGTTATCAACAGCATACCCTAATTATTTGAATATTATTTGACAATATCATACAATGAAAATGATTATGTGCTTGTCCCTTGTTTCTTATATCAGGTACGACCCACACGATATTAGCGGTTGATCATTTAAAAAAACATGTTAAAGTCTGATAATTTGAACAATATTGAATGTCTCCATGCATTAAATTCAAAAACTAATTATATTTCATGATCTCGGAAAAACACGACCCCTTTAATGGAGAACATTAGTTCTTCCACTATTTATTGTGTTGCCTCTCATATCTGTTTTCATTTCCTGAGCTACATTTACTCTTCATTTTCTTCTAGATAAATATTTATATCCATAATTAGAACATAGTCCCACTCATTCTGGAGATCATCCACATGATAAGATTCTTGTGTCAGACGGTCTTCATTTTCCATCGGATGGACCCTGAATTATGCTATTAGTTCTGATTGGCTTGTAGTGAAAGAGGACTTCTCATAAATCTTCCCATAAAAAGTATGGATATTTTGTTCATCCTCCTAAATATTATGAGTGTTAATATATTTCCCTGGATTCTAGGATATGTCCTTATTAACACTGCATTCCCATTTTTTCTCTTTGAGGTTGTACTGAATCCACATGTTCAGACATCACACATCCACCCCTCAAGCAAACTAATCATGTATTTAGTGGTCACGTGATCCCATTAGGCTTATACACATTGGTTATGGGGTGTTTTTAATTAACCAATTGAAAAAATCTTTTCCTGGTGTCATGTGTCTTAACAATATTCGACTACATCAAAATCAGACTCGTTTAACTCCTCTAGGTCAGTAAGCTTGTACTATTGGAATGCAGTCAGTAATTCAATTGTCGTACCTTCATATGGCAGCAAATTAGATAGTATGGGATCCTTTTCATGAGTTTTATCTTTTTCATCTGATCCCACCCTGATAATATTTTACCTAATAGAACCAAGTTATTCCCTACTAGGGGCACCGCCAGATGTTCCATTTTGTTTAATTCAAATGGCTTTCTCTACACGAAATGGTGCCCCAATTACGAATGGAATCCCAGATCCACTGACTGTGTCCCATAGTAGATAACCCAAAACTCTCATCACTTTTTAGATACGAACCATGTTAGTCATCCTGATAGAGTTAAAATAATATGGTTTTATAATGTGAGGAACTTAAATAAGCCGAGTGGGAGCTTATCATGTTCATTAGACATCCTTTTCGGGAACTGGGGATGTGGCCGCCTATATATGATTAAGGGATCACAATATTCTTAAAAGGAATCTCTATCCTCCTCATCACTTATAGGTCTTACAACCACTATCGCCTCTTAAATAGGTCTTAGGGCTTGGTCTTCTACATATACTACCAGACCACTATCCCCATAAGAAGGAGTCTATTGTTCAAGATTCTACTGTGTGTAATAGAAGTCAGTAGAGAGATCTAGATAAAGTTTGATAAAGGTGATGACATATGGTAGTGAGTTGAAATTTAATTTTTGAGATTCAATGAATCCCTCTAGGTTTCATATGAGGTTGTTCTCTCTCCTTTCTCCAAAGAAGATTTATTTGAGGATATGAAAATATTATCCTCCTGATGTATTCCTTCATTATCATCTTCCCACAAGATCTATCCGAGTTTTTGGCCAATTAGAAGCACTCCACTAGCTCTGTCGCATACATATTTATGGGAGATTTCATGTCTTGTAGCACCTACATCCAATAAGTCATTGGAAGTGCAGTGCCTCAAGAATGCACTAGGTCCGGTAATTCTACCATGAATTGTTCCCCCTTTACCTGATATGTGGGGAAGTCACCCATAGAAAATATCATCCCAATTTGATCTATCCCTAACCTATTTAGGTGGTCCCCTATCCTATTGGTATTATGAAACTACCTATTTATGTCCTAGTTTTCCCAATGAATAGGAATAAAAGTGTACCCAGGATTGTTTGAGTGGTACAATCACTTCCTTGGAGCATGGAAAGATATCTTGTATAACCCCTTAATGGGCCCCATTCTTCCCTGGTCTAATCAGCTGAGAGCACTAGATATGGTGCCACTACTCTTCTTCATTCGTCTTTAATTGGTGTAGATCTATGGATTTCCATCATTGCTGCTTCATCCTTATCATCATGATGTGCCTCAGCACTACCCATATGATCCTCCCTTATTATTGTTCGGCCTTAGCCCTAAGGTGGGGGGACCACTCCCTCAATGGTTCAAATGGTCTACCACCATATCATTTCTCTTGGACAAGAAGCCTCCCATATATGTGCATATGCCTCGAATAGATTGTATGCAACAGTTGATGGTTGAAGATCAGTTCTCATCTTCCCACGTGAACATGTGGCAATTATATATCATCATGCATAGATTATCCTCATGTTTTAGTCGTAGATATACATTCAGAGTCAGTCTCTATAGGCACTTGAACTGCTTCATGAAATGGTTTTGGTTGTACAGTTTCAATATTGGCTCACAGTCTACCCTTTCAACCAGCACCCCACCACTGAAGTCTATGAGATATGAACACTAATATTAGGTCCCTATATCATCATCTGTTATCACCCCTGTTAGTAGGGGGAACATGTTAAAGGTGAATATTTCTCCCTAACTGACCCTTATCTGCACCTTCTTCAAACCCATCACGAATATAAAATGTACTATGATGTTTAGTTATATAGAAAGTGAAGTTTCCCTCACATGTGTAACAGATTATTCCCAAAAATAACATTTCGGATCCCCTTATACATGTTCTCTAACACTGGGAATCCATGATTTATATGATATCGTTTCTCTATCATTGCCTTCATGGTGAATATTCTAGGTTTTGACCGACATGTTCACATATCTTACCGGAATAATCCATCTATAGATCGAGGTAACCATAAATCTTTAGAACCTAACTATTTATTAACACTTTTTCATGAATAATTACCCCCACAACTGCCACTGCATAACCTCCAAGATATTATAGTAGCAACTTTATCTGCATCACTGGGCCCTTCATAGATATGTGTAGGGCCTTGTTGGAAGTTTCTTTGGTGCTTCTTCTCCCTTAAGAAGGATCCTCCACCAGGAGTCTTAGGAAATAAAGGAACCACTACATAATGTTGTCATCCCTCTTCATATACTTTTCTTTGACCATTCTTGGAACCATATCTAGCAGCACCTCCTCTAGATGTGGAATTAACTCCCGATCCTCGCTTTGATTTTCCATGGGGAGTAATTATTCATACATTCCACCTAGGGTGGAGATTCCAAAGATATGATGAAATTCCCAAAGGATAATTCTGACTTCTCTGTGATGGAAATGAAATGTGTTGGTATCTAATGACCATCTACTTATATGTTTTGGCATAATATCCTTACATTTATAGACATGGAATAGTGAATCCCATGAAGCATCAAAGAGGCCCACTCACCTCAGCTTCACTTCGAACACTGCATAGGATACACATTCCCAGTAGACCCAGACCCATTCTCATATGATGTTTCCACCCTAGTGGAGATCTAAAAAAGTGTTCCAATGATTCTATGGGTTTCTTAGGCCAACCTTGATGATGGACTTTTTTATGGTAGTGATTTATCTATCTCCAATGGAATCGTGTTGATGTTGTTGAGATGGTTATAAAGGTAATCTATTATGATCGGGGAGTGATCCTACTAGGCATGGCCATCAACAGCTCGAGGTCATTAGTACTACCTCAGTATACCCCTGAACTTGTATGTTGGTTCATCCCTACTCAATGATGGGATAAACACATCATACCTCAAACTAAATCCATATAGAGGGAATATTTTGAAAGGGGATATCCCTTCTTCATTTTTGACAGTAATTTGAGTGGTGATTCTTAGATTGAATAGCTTTGAACATACTCACTGATCACAATATTATTCTTCCTGTCTTCCCTTAGGGTATCATTAACAAGGACATCCTAAGCATCTTCTTCAGTGGCCATCAGATTTTGACATAGTCAAATTTCCAAGGCTTGTTTTTTGAGACTAATTGTGAATATTTTTTGCAGAGCACCAGTTCATGAAGCCTCAATATACTGTGATCGAATTGTGATTCAATGGAAGATCGCAATGGCTCGGTTTGTGATGTTGTGTTCATAGTGTGAAAAGGGAATCACGCAACCTTCACTGTGATCCACCTTCACGATTATCCAATTTTTATTGAATTCTCGTAAAAATCTGACAATTCATCCCTTTCGACTCCCATTATGAGTGGGGGTATTTTTTTTGCTTCCAAATTATGTGATCTGAGATTGGTAGAGAATCACCATCACTGTTCGGGATGGTATCCAAGATCAAATGACATAAATCGCTTAAAAAGACTCAATTTTGAATTTCCCCTTCACAAGGCCCATCAGCATCACGACTTTATGAAAGAAGTATATGGAACTACCATGAATCTGATGCCACTAACAACTATATGAACACCTTTGATGTATGGCTCCATGAGTTCGATGGATCTACATTGAAGGGTCATTTCAAACCTCTAAGCACCACGAAAAACCATTGCCTATAAATATTCATATCACCCCACATCAAATGGATGGTTACCCAGTACCTTTCATCTTCTAAGATCCCATTTTAAAAATCCCCTAAATACCATGAACCAATTAAAAAATAGATCACCCAAGGTACATGATCCTTGCGATCCACCCTTTTACTTGTTCCTATTTAACCCTGCCTAAGGTAGGGATTCCTTTCACGAAGGAACATTACTTTCATGGAGGAAGGAGACACTTTGTGTTACATGAGACATTGTGAAGCATTATGCCTTTACAAATCATTCATCCATTGAGAAAGGATTCCTTGCTATATTAGGGTACCCATGATTTTTGAATCCCATTACATCACAAAGCACCAGTTCTCTATGAAGAATTAGATCTTCAAGAAGACCCTCTAACCAAGGACCATTTGATTTTGATAATTTCCTCCATGTGGTCCTCTGGGATTTTATATAGTGACTTCTCGATCCCTCAAATGGTGTCCTCTATTACATTTCTCTCCCTATTTCTTTTATGAATAGTTGTACTAATCACCCTTTATTTTTAGAATAGGGATTATAACATAGACCCCATGATTGAACACTCCTCTACACCACTCTATTTGGGCATTGATGATGCCTTACCTTCATAATGTGTGGGTATGTATGAGTTATGTTAGTTCAAGGGATGAGGAGTGAGTCCTCCACATCCAAGCCACATGATGTTAAACTTCCAAGCACCCATGTCCTCAACACATGAAGTTAATCTATGATCTCCCTATTAAAGGAAATATTGGGATGTCACCATGTACGAGTGATAAGAAATTACATCCACTACATGGGAAAAACAGATAAAGGTCATAAGGATTATACTTCTTCCTGAGTCTTTAGATCTTATTCCCACTCCCATTAGGATTTATCCCAATGGGCACCTCAGGAAGTATCCACAAAATCCCTAACACATCCATTAATAGAATTATCTATGTATTATTGACATATAACAAGCTCTTTATCCTATGGAATGAGATCCTAATAAAACGTAATTTTATCCTCCTCAGCAGACTTCTATTAATAAGCCACACACCATTTCTCACGGATGCATCTTTCACGATGTGACAGTATGGTCCACTACCTCCTCTTGTTTCACACACTGAGTATGGATCATGTGTGATTAGATGTTAGTAGGGATTGTTAAACCCTTCAACCATTCATCCCTCATGGATTAATCCCATACCCATACATATTGAACTACAGGGGTTTTTATCACCGTCTACTAAACAGGTTATTTAGGAAGCCTCTATGAGGTTCAATCCCAACCAATGGTAAACTATGGGGATCCAGACTAGTGATATACCCTCATGACGTCACACATTCCCTTTATGGGACACATACCTCAAATCTACCTCCATGGGTTTTTTTGATCCATCATCCATCACTTCATCTGTCACCCCACCCTTATCCTAATGAGATCACATCATCCACCTCCATCCTTTTGGGTTGTTTAAGTGTTTAACCTCAAAAAAATGCCACATTTCCATCTAAATGAATTTGTTAGGTGTCTAGTCCAATATAAACTACATGTAATTTGATTTCTAGACACTGGGGTATGTCAAGGTTCAATCCCAACAACTATCATCCACTATCAATCTCCATCTTAGTCTTTCCCTCAACTTGACATGTCTCAGGAGGACTATGCCCCAATCTGAATGTCATATTTCATTTTCATTCCATCTGGGATGCTAATAATGCATAATCCCCAGCATGTATCAAGGAATCAAACCACACATAATCTTAAAAAAATCCACATTCATCCAACAAAGGGAAATCCTCTTGAGAAGGAAAACAAGCCATGTGTAATCCCCATGCACCGTCGACCCATCTAAACTATGTCAAATTTTATTCCCAGCCATTGGGATATGTTGGAAGACTCTTTGAGGTTCAAGCCCATCACCACTCACACTCCATTGATTCCATCCATTTCATATATATCAATTCCTCTATAAACATCTATATTCTTACTTGAGCCACAACATCTCAGTGGGATCATGCCATCCATCTATGAAATCTCAGTGCATAAGCCACATTCACATCATCACTACACCCAGTAGGACTCAGGAATCTAACAATGCGTAAGACCCACATGATCCATATTCATCCAACATAGAGAGATACTATTGTGAAGGGAAGCTAGGCATGTGCAATCCCCATGCACCATCACCCCTTCTAACGATTTGGGCTTTGATCCCTATGTCCCAAATTGGGTATGTAGGAAGCCTTCCTCATGTTCAATCCCAGCCAATAGTAATCTTTGGTGTCCCCATATTTGGGGATCACACACTTGATCCACCCTCAATGTTGTCCAGAAGATCCTTCCTGGTGTGACATTTCCCTTTATGATACACACCATCATTTTTCCTCTCTCTTGGGGAATTTTGATCTGTTAATATATTATACCTTCTAGGTGTTCCCCCATACGGACCAACCTCTATGATTCGTCTCCATGGAACATTCTCATAAAAATCGTTATATCTCCATAAGATGTTAAACTTGTGGCCTACCCCATGATAAATATGACATTCTTGAGAAAACCCATGTAGGACATGACTCCCACATAAGATACCTTGTGATCACCGTAGGATTCCTTGGGTTCTACACCCTTGAGAATCCCTCTTATAAGGAAGAATAGATGTGTTCCAATGTTCCAGTGCCAAGACAAGATACTGATTCCCAATGTGATTACTCTCATATGATAAGGTTTTTCCCTTCTAGGACACCTTGGAATATCTAGATATAATCCATGTAATTAACCGACATCAAATAAGTGATGGCATATGGAATGATCTTTCAGAACATTGACTCAAATCTATGTGGGAGACCAGACAAGGTTATGAATTTCAAGGAGGAATACATGGAATTAAGAACAAATATACTATAATCCTATTTTGATAATGTAGTATATATCACCGAAAAAGTGATAATTGACGTCCGAAATCGGATTGCGGGAATGTGGGGCACAAAGCTTCCCACCAGCGAATGAATGGGCACACCCTGGTAGAAAGTGTCAGAAGTAGTAATATAAATAAAAAATTATTTTCTCATAAATGACTAATAATAATATAAGTTATGTTTCCATAGTCATATATAATTGTAATATGTATCATTTTTAATGTAATAGGTTAAAATAACCCAAAGAAGAAAATGATATAATATATGGGTGAGTATGGATAAAAAATAGAATACATATGAATAATATCATTACTATAAAATCGTAATGATGTTATTTATGTGTTTTTATTACGTGTAATCTGGTTGTATGATTTCTTGAAAAATAATAAAATCATAGATTTAATAAAGTAAAAAATGTCACTTTTGTGGAGGTGGTAGTCTACAAGTATACTTCGGAGACATGTTTTTTATCCATTGATCAAGGGGAATATAGGGAATGGATTGTAATTATAGAATATTAATAATGTTATAAATATAATAATAATCCTTTATATATAACTCTAGAAGAATATTTATATAGAATTTAAGAACAATACATCATATCATTCATGGAGGTAATATTCCACATGTATGCACGATGACATCATCATTTAGGATAAAACCCCCTTTTCTATAGGAAAATATGGTGCCTCCAGATTAAAATATATACACAATAAACATATTAATTATGGAGTAAAACCTTTTTATATGGTACACTGACATAAAAATAAAGCCGTAAACTATAAATAATACAAGATTTAAACAACCATCATACATCGCTAACAAAAAGTTTACGATAGATATTACATTTTTTTTGCAAAAACAAAATCCTCAACCCCTTTAGAAGCTTTAGTAAATCCTTAATATACTACCCAAAAACAAAGAAAGACTTTTTAATGGGATTGGAAAGTGTAAAAATTTATATTACGTACATGTCAGTAGATTCTTTTCTATGAGAATGAAAATAAACCCCAGAGAAATAAATGGGTTTGAACAACCATCCCATTAGATACCTCTGAAGGATCTCATCAAACTCAAAACACAACAACTGGACAAACATTCAAATGAAATACTCTAAAAATTTCCCAACAAAACATTTTTCATAACCACATCACCACCACTCAAAAATAAAATCACCACATTATCTCACTGCGTTGGATGGTAACAACTGACATGAAAATCTTTAATAACATTATCATGAAACATTTATTGATTAAGATTCAGGTCCTTAACTTTTCATATACAAGAAGATTTATCACACATCAAATCAAGGGAACACCATACCAAATAAAGTTGTGTGATTCAAGCATCAGAATATCCAAGGAAAACAAGTAAAGGGAATGATAAATCCAAATAGCTATTACTACTAGGAATAGATATACATATCTCACTCCTAAGCACTCTCCTCCAGGACTCCATGCCTATATAGTACGTAAACTAAGGGAATGTTCTGTTCATGAACCATATTCAATTAATGATCCTAGATCTCTAATAGTCACTCCACAAAGATCACATTATCCTTGATATATAACTATAAAATTAAATAATGTTAGATTAGTCATGAAGATGCTGACAAATATGGCACACGTGGAGGACACTATGGACCCTATCTTTCCATGGTGAAAACTCCAAAGGTCACAACACCTCACAAACTCTCCCTAGAAAATAAATGATCCCAAAAAACCGGGGATAATGATTACTCCCTCTACTAGACCTTTATTACCTCACTGAGGGGAGACTCCCAAGAACACATGTTCTCTAACCTCAACATATAGGGGCCTCCTCCTATGAGAAGAATATGGAATATGATAGTGTTACACCACCATCATCTACTCTTCATAGAACATGATATTATTAGTAAACCACTTCACCACATCAATATCAATAATTAATGAAAAACATCCTCTATCCCACAAAATTTATAATGAATTGATACCCACATAATGCCTCAATCAAATACATGAAAAACGAATAGTGATAGCTATTAATTTTTTAAATCCCAACTAAAGGCAGGTGCCTTACACATTATCCACCAAAGTACATAACCCAATCCAACAAAAAATCCTTCGACTTCTAGATTATACACTCAAGTTGACATTATATATTTGGGTATAAATAAATTACAACACACAATTGGTATCGAAAATCATCTAAAATTCCATATGAAATTGAAACGTATAGTGAGGATCAAAATCAAAGATGATGGTCCTTCTGTGATGCCTAACCATTATTATGCATAATTCCTCACAAATACATCTATGGTACTCGACTCATGAATCACCAAGAAATCAAATGACATAATAATTTTGTCCACTATCTCATGAACTACATTACATCCTACATAGATCAAGGTAACCCTTTGATGAAATTAGTTGATATTTTCTCCCATTTCAACTTTAGGAAATCTATTAAATGAAAATAAAAATCATCCATGATCATGGTTATCCATATTCATATTTAGAATAACCCACCAACTTCTCGCAAACCAAAGAACTGACCATTTCCCCCCCAACCACCAAAGTTTCATCCTCCATCCATGATACATCATTTTCACATGAGGATGTACTTATTAAGGTAATCTGTGAAACTCATGAAGTCCTCCCACATGCATTTCTAGCAAAACAAATAACCACCCCTAGAACAACAACCTATTCTGATCTTCATCTGAACATCCCTCAATATTATCCCCATGAATAACATGATTGGGATATCATGGTGTGTTCCCACTAAAACTACCCACCTTCTCCAACAAGGAGGACTCCAGAGTCATATGAAGAATAAAAAGACTTTCATCTATCTCTACTACATAAAGGTGAATCATTGTAGGATCCTCCATCTATTTCCAATCATATGTAGATTCCAAAACCACATCTCTTTGCGACTTCAAACTTAACACATTAGAAACCAAATTCCCATTTCTTGGTGTGTAAGAGATTTGAATGTCATAATTCTTTAGAATCTACATCCACCTCCACTGGAATAGATTGATATCCCACTGAGAAAAAGAATATTTTGACTATTGTGGTCCGTAAAAACCTTTATGTATTATTTGTCCCATGTGGCCCATGAAAACCTTTATTTGTTCTCCATAAAGTAGTGCATCACTAACATTAGATAAAACAAAACGGCTTCCATCTCCAGATCATTGGATTCATAGTTCCACTTGTGGATATGTAACTTTTTAGACCCATATGAGATCACTACTCTCTACTATATCATTAAAAACATTATACCATATTGCATGGATTAAATAAAACCTAAAACATCACACCCTCATCTGAAAACCAAAGAAATAAATCACTGACCAACATGTAATTTAGGTAAATGAGCATATCCTAAAACTTATTAGTCAAAATAAAAATTCTGGTCATTTCAAGTCAATGCTATCTTCAGCGCTACTCTTGATATAAATCAGAAACGAACCCCCAATAATAGTCTAACCGACCATAGAAATTGTAAACCTATTGTAATGCCCTAACCCCAGTTACCCAGAGTCGGTGCATTATTTTAATACACTGGCATTATTACAAGGAATCAAGTCACAAAGGACCGATTAGATTAGTAGTCTTGTAAAATAGATTACATACATGAATGTTACATTTCACTTCATAACATACAAAACAACATAAATAATCTTTTATGAATGCCATTATTCACTTATCTTAACCCATCTTATCAATGACAATATACTTCTTGGAATCCTGGGAAAAAATAAAACATAGAAAAGGGTTGAGCTCAAATGCCCAGTAAGGATAAAAATATAGGGGAAACTTTCAAAAATAAGAATAAACATTTAAGGCAATGTATAACTAAAACAAAAGCCTTTTAAACTTGAACTTCAACATAGTATGGAAAAAGTAAAATGAAATAATTCCATTTACTTATTCACATGGATATTCTACTAATCGAATAATCACATGCAATATCAATAACCACATTGATAATGATGGAATTCATAATGCCAGACTATCATAACCACATAGCCAAGGCCTCGTGCCAAGACTACAAATAAGATTTTTCCAAGGCCTTGTGCCAAGACACTAGTTTGTCTCATGAGACCTACTAATGCATCGAGGAGCTATATCGGGATCCACCCATAACTTACTAAGTCCAATGCATTCCCATATGAAAAGGTTTAAACATAACATAAAAATTCGTATTAAAACTATCATACGAATTGTTAAAACCTTCTCCATAGACAATGAATGGTATAAAAATAACACATCCACAATAAAACATATCACAAAACCTTGAATACAATACAAAAGTTTTGTATAATAATAAATCAACTTCAAATAATCTTAAAATTCATCAAAGGATGTTGACATAGATGAAATCAAAACTATTTAAGAGAAATATCTCTTTCCTCGAAATCAATGAAAAGTCACACATTTATAAAGGATGTAATTTAAAAGTGATTTTTGAATAAAAGTGTCCCATACCACTTTGAAACTATTGAAAAGAAATATTATTTCAAAGACTTCATGTCCATATAAATAAATCCTTAAAATCATTTTGAAAACATGGACATTAATTAAAAAGATTTATAAAGATTAATCTTTTAAACATTTAAAATTATGATCTTGATAAAGAGTGCCTTCCACAAATTATTAAAATATTCATTTTGAAATCATTTAAAAGTGACATAATTATAAAATAAAACATTTACATTGAAAATATTCATATAATCTTGTAAGGGAAGCTTTGACGATTTTATAATGACGGTAAATCGCCGCACCCGCCGTATAAGTTAAAAAAATTCTTACCTTAAGTTTGTCGAAAGGTTAAAAGTGCCTTGTTTGGAAAACGACAAAAATATTCCTTTAAAACACATAAGGGTATAAATGACATTAAACCATATTATTTGTAAATAGTATAATTGTTTTGAAATACGGTTTGAAGAAACATGGATGTTGATGATAAAGAAATCCCAGTAGATTATTACGTGTAAACAACCCCGGATAATGAAGAGATTGAAAAATAAACCCTTACCTTGTACTTTTCCTTGGATGGGGTAGGTTAAAATCCTTTATAATGGTGAAATAATTGTTATTAAATTATACAATAATCATATACATTAATATGATATCATATATGATCTTTTAACATTGATTTGATAATAATATCTTAGTATTATTATTGTTTCGGGTGTTAACTTACTCATTTTCTTTTATATGTTTTGTTAAGTAAGCCAAGTTTGTCATGGATAGGTTGTATCTTAATCATATCCAGAATGATATCAAGTCCTTAAACATTATTTTTAAATCATCAAATGATAATGATAATTGAATGGATACGATGGAGAATGAATCTCATCGCGTTCGTGGAGACGGTAGTCCGTACGTACGCACGAGCGACAATATCATTCTTTTGATATGAAAATAATATATAATTGGATAGTATATCATATATAAAGAATCATTATCATGTTATATTTATTATTTACATGAGGTACACATCATTATTATACCCATCCAAATTATAATATATTGAATAACAATTACACCACGACGTGGAGACGGTAAGCCGTACGTACGCACATATGGTGACATGTTATTCAAAGGGTGGATAGAATACTGAATATGGTTGTACCATATTTATAATAACATCACAGTATATATAAGATACTGGAGTTATTTAGAATGGTAATAATAAAGAAAGAAGATGTGGAAGAAGAAATGAATTTGAAAAAGGGTGGTGAAAACATTACCTCTTCTTCGGGTTCTTCCTTTTGATTTGATCAATAGGGATCCTTAGGTTGGCTTTTTGATAAAACTAAGGCCTATAGGTTGTAGTGAGGGAAGTTGGGAGAGTATTTGGGCAGAGTTTGGCCGAAACAAAAGGCTTTGAAGGTGTGAAGAAATGAGAAGGAAGAGTGCCCGTTTATAAGAGGGGTGAGGGGCACCTTTGGAAAAGCTAGAAATATTATTTTATAATAAAATCATATTCGGTTTCTAATGGCTCCAAAGTTGATTATTAAAAGTTTAATGTGTGTATAGGTCTAAAAAAATTTAACCAATATAATTTAGTTAGGTTTTGGTTACTATATTAACCTTATCATTTTGTTTTAACTCTTAGTTAATTAGTTTGACATTTACCATGTCACTTTGTATTTTTATATTATATAGTCAATAAACATACTATATACATCCAAAAGACCCCAAAGTGGTTCATTAATGATACAACCATCATGATATAAGTCTCCTGGCCTAACCTTAGATTTTTAGTAATTTAATATCAATTAATAATATAATATTCGTTTTAAAAACACTTTTATGTCAATTTTGACACTATTCAATAGTTGATTTTTGTGAAACTCATAACAGAATTATTACTTCGAAAAAATTTAATTAAATAATTCCCCACATGTCATATTAACATAAAAAATTATTTTAATTCATAAAAAGTCTCAAATTATATTTATTTGGGTATTTATAATATCAATTATTTTAATTTATCACTATTATAGTAATTACTGCATCATCATTGTGTCATAAATAAATTAAATTATTTGAGGTATAAAAATTATAAATAAACTATCCTTATCTAGTAAATACTATTATCTTTCTAATGAATATTTAAAATCGAATTTATCTTATGTATACCCCTATATTAAAAATGATTTAGTAAATAAACATTGATTTTAACTCTTTTAACTCCTCTTTGAATTAAATAATAATAAATGTCCTAATCTTATCCATGTGGACCTAAATGATAATATTTTATTCCTAAGGTTGTTTCTGGTCGAGATACACTTGTCAAATAGAATTAGGACATGTGTTAGTGTAATATTAATATCATTTTTACTCTTAATTACCCTTTATACTTTTAACCGTGGTAAATAAAAGTAAAAAGTTACTATTCACCAAAAATTATTTTCATCTCATTGAACCACATTTTACTTCTTGATATTAACCGTGTCTCACAGATTTTCAAAATTTCATTCACAGAAGCGGTAAAATTAAATTTTATGAAAAATTTAGTTTTTTAACTACCACTTAGTAGTTTCACTATTCATCAAAATTGACGTTTTTCAGAACACTGCCAAAATTTCACCGTAAGCTATAATTGATATTCCAAATTCAAAAAAGATATCTATTTTACAAAATTCCAAACATATAAGTTGAATTAATTAACCTTATAATTAATTCCTGCTGTCAGAACAAATAGCGTGTTTTTAAGAAACAATATATATCAAAAGATTGACAATTGTTTAGGTCCAATTTCGAAGTGAAATTAATTCTAATGAACACCATTGGAAAAAATGGTAAAAATATATTCTAATTATATGTTAAAACCACTCAAATTCATAATTTATCACCATTAATTATTTTGATTAAAAAGGTTGTTTTTAATTAAAATTTAGTAATTTTCACTATTCATCGAAATATTAAAGTTATCCGAAAAGTACCAAAATTTCACCCTGAGCTAATTTTGATATTCCGAATCCAATAATGAAGTCCATTTTGAGATATAGAATTTATAAAATTTTAAAAAGTTGGTATTAATATTCATAACGGCTAGTTTGGTAAGTCATGGTGCGCTTTAACTCGGTGTTGCTTGTAGTGCAAGTTATTGAATTATTTTTGAAGAAATAACACACTATGTAATCTTGGGGTGTTATATTCTACCCTCCTTCAATAAATTTCGTCCTTGCAATTTGAAATTGTTCTTCAAAAATAAAATGTTGAAAATAAAAAATATCTTTGTTGGAAAACCCACATCGGAAATTGGGTTACTAAAATTTAGTCTTAATATGAGGAAAAGAGAAATGAAAGGGTTGCCACCAAATTATGATCTCGATTAGGAGAACATTTGTGGAAATTGGAGACATATAATTGGAGGAAAAACATAAATACTTATAGGTAGTGATTGAGGTCATCAATCACAAACATGTTTAAAATTGAGGTCCTTAAATTCATCAATCTATGATGATTTAAAATACCATAGATTCAACAAAACATAATGTATTAGGATAACACATTTTTGACGTTTCAAAATATCTTAGTTGAAATCCCACATCAAAAAATGAATTAATGAGGCCTCTATTTAAAATAAAGAGTGGAAAGTATGAAGATTACCCAAAATAACACATACTAGGGTTCCATGTAGGAAAATATGGATATGGAAGAGAAATCTAACAATCAATTATCTGATGGAGAGTGGTAGAGAACATGGCTATGAAAAGGCCAACAATACCAAAGCCATAAATTAGAGATGATTTAAGGTACCATCTAGGATGACATTTTTGTTCTAAGTTCCATATCTAAATGTCGAGTAATTTATTTATGAGATTGGCTAAGATCATAAGGAGATGTAATTAGTTTATAATTAGAGTTTTATCCATTAATAAATTTCTACCAAAAACTCATCATTCACTCTAAAAGATAATAGAACGTAAAAAAAATTCTATTTATACTATTCGTAGAGGGTTCCAAAATAAACGAATTTATAATTCATTTACCAGATCTTTAAAAAAAACTAAATTATTTAATCTAGGACATCTCGTGTGCCAGTGGTAGGTGATACACCCTTGTCTCCCTTCGATTGCGGGATCAAGTCTCGCGGCCTTTCCTGTCGCGACGGGTTGCCACCCGACCATCGGGTTGTCCTTTAATGGAAATTCCAAAATTAATCTCAAACAAGAATTTATACAAAATAATTCTGTCCAAACTCACAAGCCAACAATTATAAGGAAGGTAAACATAATGTAGATCCTTTTTACCTCGTAATAGCATGTGAATAACTTCACCATGTATTCTTTTAAAACACTAAAACATCCTGAATTACCATAATCCTTATTGATTACATTCATTCTCCCTTATTCCATATAGAATGCTTGATATACTTCATCAATCCAAAAATGTTTTAAACCCCAACAATGATGGAATATACAAATCATTAATTAGCTTTAAGGTAGTCAATAATATCTAATATAATTTATCCAAATCAATCATGTATTATTCTAAAATCACTACCTCGGTATCAGAACCATATTATGGTTTATCTTTCTCTCAACCATATATTTTCCAAAAATTCAACCTGCTATTGAGTCACTTTTCTTTGTTCCACACAATATCATGTCCTTAATGAAATAGTACTGCAGTACAATCCTTATATAATCCATAATTATTATAACATGTACATTGTTGATACAACACTCAAATGACATAATAAACATAAGAACTCTAATCATTCCTCTTCATCTGTGGTAGTATCATAACTTGATTATTATCCAATAGCATCATTTTCGGCATAGTCTGATGACTGGGGCATAGGTTCACGTAGTGTCCAAACTCCTTGCAAATGAAGCATTGTACATTTGAAACCATTTTCATACCCTTGAAGTCACGTACTTTGTGCCCTTTTCCTCCACACTTATAACAAACTCCCATTCGTTTCAGGCAAGTTCCAGGGTGTTTCTTCCCACAATTATCACATATGGGAAAATTCTGCTTTTCACTCTTCCCTTTATCCATCTTTCTCTCTTCCATCCTTTTCTTTTCTTGCTTCCCTTCAAAGCCATAAGACTCAGTAAACTATTTACTTATCTTATCAACACATGATATTATTTCTTCATATGATGATAATACATGGGAGACTATTTCCCTTCTAAATGATGTCTTTGTACCATGAATGATATGATCCTTCTTACTCTTTGGATCATACATATTACTGGAGTTCACATTCCTTCTACAAGGTGCCATTTTTATACAATAGCATAAACTAGGTCAGTTTATGAATTGTAATAAATGATTACTAATGCAAATTGAATAGTTTATGGATATAATCCATAATCATAAAAAATGTTTTCTTTGAGTAATTATATACTCAGGGGCCCTTCATAATGGTTTGTAAATAAAATGAGAGTTATCCTAAGCATATCCCCCGGGAGTGTTGTAACCAAGAGTGCAGCAAGGCCCATTGTCGTGCACCAGTTCCCGTTTGATTCTAGCTCAAAGTGGTGTTTTTGGGTTTTAACCACAGGTACATCTGTGCCAGAGCTGCCTCTACCTGCTCGTATCCAGAAAGGGATATATTGCTCCGAAATCTCACAAAATCTCTACAATACCAAAATTCTAGGAAGTTCTTCTATACTAATCTTCAAAGTCTATCTTAGGTCTATGTGCTCTAATCAGAGTTTATCTAAATCAAGTTTCCAAGAATATTGCTAAACTTTCTCTGATACCAACTGTAACGCCCCGACCATAGTTACCCAGAGTCGGTGCATTAATTTAATAAATTGGCATGATTACAAAGAATCAAGTCCCAAAGGACCGATTAGTTTAGTATTCTTAGAAAATAGATTACATACATGAATGTTACATTACACTTCATAACATACAAAACAACATAAATAATCCTTTATGAATGCCATTATTCCCTTCTCTTAACCCTTTTTATCAATGACGACATACTTCTTGGAATCCTGGGAAAAAATAAAACATAGAAAAGGGGTGAGCTTAAATGCCCAATAAGGATAACTATATAGTGGAAACTTTCAAAATATAAGCATAAACATTTAAGGCAATGTATAACTAAAACAAAAGCCTTTTAAACTTGAACTTCAACATAGTATGGAAAAAGTAAAATGAAATAATTCAATTTACTTATTCACATGGATATTCTACTAATTGAATAATCACATGCAATATCAATAACCACTTTAATAATGATGGAATGCATAATGTCATACTATCATAACCACATAGCCAAGGCCTCGTGCCAAGACTACAAATAAGAATTTTCCAAGGCCTTGTGCCAAGACACTAGTTTGTCTCATGAGACCTACCGATGCATCGAGGAGCTATAGCGGGCTCCACCTATCACTTACTAAGTCCGATGCATTCCCATATGAAAAGGATTAAACATAACACAAACATTCGTATTAAAACTAGCATACGAAATGTCAACACTTTCTCCATAGACCATGAATGGTATAAAAATAACACTTCCACAGTAAAACAAATCACAAAACCTTCAATACAATACAAAATTTTTGTATCATAATAAATCAACTTCAAATAAGCTTAAAATACATCAAAGGATGTTGAAATAGATTAAATCAAAACTATTTAAGGGAAATATCTCTTTTCTCGAAATCATTGAAAAGTCACACATTTATAAAGGAAGTAATTTAAAAGAGATTTTTTAACCAAATTATCCCATACCACTTTGAAACATTTGAAAAGAAATATCATTTCAAAGACTTCATGTCCATATTAATAAATCCTTAAAATCATTTTCAAAACATGGACATTAATTAAAAAGATTTAGAATGATAAATCTTTAAAACATTTAAAATTATGATCTTGATAAAGAGTACCATTCACAAAATCTTAAAATATTCATTTTGAAATCATTTAAAAGTCACATAATTGTAAAATAAAACATTTACATTGAAAATATTCTTATAATCTTGTAAGGGAAGCTTTGACGATTTTATAACGGCGGTAAATAGCCGCACCCACCGTATAAGTTAAAAAAACATTCGTACCTTAAATTTGTCAAAAGGTTAAAAGTGCCTTGTTTTGAAAACAATGGAAATATACCTTTAAAACACATAAGGGTATAAATGACTTTAACCCGTATTATTTTTAAACAGTAAAATTGTTTTGAAATATATTTTGAAGAAATATGGATGTGGATGATAAAGAAATCCCAGTAGATTATTACATATAAACAACCTCGGATAATGAAAATATTTCCAAATAAACCCTTAACTAGTACTTTTCCTTGGATGGGGTAGGTTAACCTCCGGTATAATGGTGAAATAATTGTTATTAAATTATACAATAATCATATTCATTAATATGATATCATATTTGATCTTTTAACATTGATTTGTTAATAATATGTTAGTATTATTATTGTTTCGGGTGTTAACTTACTCATTTTATATTATATGTTTTGTTATGTAAGCCATGTTTTTCATGTATAAGTTGTTTGATAATCATATCCAGAATGATATCAATTCCTTAAACATTATTTTTAAATCATCAAATGATAATTATACTTGAATGGATACGATGGAGAATGAATCTCATCGCGTTCATGGAGACGGTAGTCCGTACGTACGCACGAGCGACAATATCATTATTTTGATATTAAAATAATATATAATTCGATATTATATCATATATACAGAATCATTATCATGTTATATTTATTATTTACATGAGTTACACATCATTATTATACCCATCCAAATTATAATATATTGAATAACAATTACACCACGACGTGGAGACGGTAAGCCATACGTACGCACGTTTGGTGACATGTTATTCAAAGGGTGGATAGAATACTGAATATGGTTGTACAATATTTATAATAACATCACAGTATGTATATGACACCGGAGTTATTTATATTGGTAATAACAAAGAAAGAAGAAGTGGAAGAAGAAATGAATTTGAAAAAGGGTGGTGAAAACATTACCTCTTCTTCAGGTTCTTCCTTTTGATTTCATCAAAAGGGCTCCATAGGATGGATTTCTAATAAAAATAAGGCCCCTAGGTTGTATTTAGGAAAGTTTGGAGAGTATTTGGGCAGATTTTGGCCAAACCAAAAGGCTTTGAAGGTGTGAAGAAATGACAAGGAAGAGTTCCCTTTTATAAGAGGGGTGAGGGGTACCTTTGGAAAAGCTTGAAATATTATTTTATAATAAATTCATATTCGGTTTATAATGGCTCAAAAGTTGATTATTCAAAGGTTAAGGTGGGGATAGGTCAAAAACCATTCAATCAATAGAATTTAGACAGGTTTGGGTTACTATATTAACCTTATATTTTAGTTTTAACTGTTAGTTAATTAGTTTGACATTTACCATGTCACTTTGTATTTTTATATTATATAGTCAATAAACATACTATATACATCCAACCGACCCCCATGTGGTCCATTAATGATACACCTATCATGCTATAAGTCTCTTGACCGATCCTTATATGTTTAGGAATTTAATATCAATTAATAATATAATATTTGTTTTAAAAAATCTTTTATGTCAATTTTGACACTATTCAATAGTTTATTTTTGTGAAACTCATAACAGAATGATTACTTAAAACAAATTTAATTAGATCATTAATAACATGTCATATTAACTTATAAAATTAGTTTAATTCCTAAAAAGTCTCATATTATAGTTATTTGGGTATTTATAATATCAATTAATTTAATTTTTCACTATTATGGTAATTACTGCATCATCATTGTGTCATAAATAAATTAAATTATTTAAAGTCTACAAATTATAAATAAAATATGATTATGTAGGAAATCGTATTATCTTTCTAATGAATATTTACAATTTGTTTTATCTTATGTATAACCCAATATTAAAAATGGTTTAGTACATAAACATTGATTTTAACTCTTTTAACTCTTCTTTGAATTAAATAATAATAAATGTCCTAATCTAATCCAAGTGGACCTAAATGATAATATTTTATTCCTAAGGTTGTTTTTGGTCGAAATAAACTTGTCCAATATAATTAAGACATGTGTTAGGGTAATATTAATATCATTTTAACCCTTAATTACCCTATTTAATTTTAACCGTGGTAAATAAAAGTAAAAAGGTACTATTCACCAAAAATTATTTTCATCTCATTGAACCAGATTTTAATTTTTATATTAACCGTGTCTCTCAGATTTTCGAAAGTCCATTGATATAAGCGGTAAAATTATGTTTTATGAAAAATTTAGTTTTTTTAACTACCACTTAGTAGTTTCACTATTCATCAAAAATTGAAGTTTTTCAGAACACTGCCAAACTTTCACCCTATGATATAATTGATATTCCAAATTAAAAAATTATATCTATTTTACAAAATTCCAAACGTATAAGTTGCATTAATTAATTTTGTAATTAATTCCTGTTGTCACAACAAATAGCGTGTTTTTAAAAACAATATATATCAAAAGATTGACAATTGTTTAGGTCCAATTTCGAAATGAAGTTAATTCTAATGAAAAACATTGGATAAAATGGTAAATATATATTCTAATTATACATTAAAACTACTCAAATTTATAATTTATCACCATTAATTATTTTGATTAAAAAAGTTGTTTTCAATTAAAATTTAGTAATTTTCATTATTCATCAAAATATTAAAGTTATCCGAAATGTACCAAAATTTCACCCTATGCTAATTTTGATATTCCAAATCCAATAATGAAGACCATTTTGATATATAGAATTTATAAAATTTTAATAAGTAGGTATTACTATTCATAATGGCTAGTTTGGTAAGTCGTGGTGCGCTTTAACTCGGTATTGCGTGTAGTGCAAGTTATTGAATTATTTTGAAGAAATAACACACTATGTAATCTTGGGGTATTATACCTATTCCATTTTTTTGGTTTCCTCCCAATAAATAAAAACATAAATCTTAGATATGACAATTTCCACACCATGATGAAATACCACATGTATGAGGAAATAAAATTGACATGTATATAACAATGCATGGACAATATCCCATATAGATGGTGGTGGAAAATACCTTATAAGTGATCATTGAAATTCTTCATGTAGACTTCGAATTAATTTTATAATATCAAGATTTCATATTTAAATACGATGAAGAACATGTTAAGGAACTCTTATAAAATTGAGTTCATTATCAAAATGAACATAGATAATATGTTCGTAACACCAAACGACATGACTAAAAACTAAAAGTTCTCATAACTACACCTGAAAGAAGTCTTTAGGATATCCTCATCTCTAAGAATTAAACAGTGATATATGAACCATAGAATGATGTGGAAAAATAAGCCTAATTCTCTCAATTGGTTGAACACATCATCAAACCTTCGAAGAGGGTAATAGTTCAGGATTGTTATCTTAATTGAAATTTGGTAGTCTATACATAACCTCAAAATATAGTTTTCCTTCTTGGTGAAATTTATTTAGAACCCCATTGATACAAAAAATGTTAGATGAAACCCCTATAAATCAAATCTTCCATCTAAAACATTAACTCACACAACACCATAGGTTCCATTCATTATGGATCAATAAAAATCCAAGATGTTCCAAGCTACAACCATATACTAAGATTTATATCACATTAATGGTTTAGTGTTATAACTTTTTATAAAAAATATCCACAACTCCTCCAAAACCATCTGAATTTTATTATCCCCCATAAACAAATCCCCCAAATATTAGAAAAGTCGCTCCACCTGTCAACCCATAATCTGATAACCTCATTCACCAATGAATTCCTCTTATCAGACATACACATTAAAAAAACCTCTCATCTAATTGCACTAGAAGAATACTTACATGGAATACAACTAATAAATTCCATGTATTACATGGCATGGTTTTTCAATAATAAGAATAAGTCTTCCACTAACTAGTGTTTCCTCATTAAATTTCTACATCCCCAGTACACAACAATCAAGGATTCTTGAACTCTAACTGGTGTAGATAACACCAATGGAATTGGATTTCTCTCCAAATATAGTCCCCAAGTGAAGAAAAAAGTTGGATGAATAAATTAGTGTAGGGATCATCAATTAACCCATGGACACACTAAATTTGATGATAAGAAATTCATAAATCGAACAACCCCGGGCTATGTAGGAACTTATACCTCTAACTCATGCATTTGGTCATTCCTAGATCCCATGCTTGTCTATGTTCTGACACAAATACCATGCTAAGTACATGTAGATAGGGACCTTCATGAGGCTTCCATATTCAATAAACACCATCTCTCATATTTTTAAAAATCAATGAGAGTCCCTACTATTGAAACTTCCTCGAGAGAAGACTTTTGAGGCTTCCAAAAAGGCCACATAATAGCCACATATATCTAGCCTCCCTGAGTGGTTTTTCATTGATCATGGAAGTGAATATTTTTTTAATAGACATAGAAATAAAACATGAATCCCCTATAAAGATATCGGAAGCCACCTTCCCCAGATGGGAGGTAGTTATCTACAACGGGGACTGACTATATACTAGATAACTACGTACAATTCCTCTTCCAAACACTATAATATGGGCTCCTCATCAAAAAAAAAATCATTTGGGAAAAAAATAAATATTTCATTGAACCTGATCCCAAGATCTGACATGATCAATATCACATGATAAATGGAGATAATATCTTTCTTCTTAGATACACTAAATTTTCATGATAGGATTTCTAAATGGAACTCCTTTTGAATGAATGACCAAAATAGACATTCCTCCTTATAGTTAGGGAAAATTATTTTCCACTACTGATTTGAATTTCCCCTCAACTAATAGACTTAAAATGACACGAATAACTCTTCCTATGATTAAATCAGACCAAAAGTGATCTTGATCTCTTCTAGCTAACTCTTTATCTCAAGATCTAGGATGCTTCCCTTGTACATTATAAAAGACATCCACCTAAGGGCATGTAAATCCCATTGTAATGCCTCACCCACTTCTACCATGTAAATACTATGATGATCAAAAATTTTCGGGGTGGGGTAGGTAGGTAAAAAAACTCATTCCATTCTACTACCTCACATGACCCCCACCACATATCATTTTTCATCATTACCTTATCACATCCCACCTCATATGACAAAACGAGGCAATAAAATTAACATCTCTGTTGAAGATAAATAGACCAACACATATGATAGAAGAGTGGGGAAAATGTGGTAACCATCCATCCATATCATCACTATCCTAGATATTCATAAAAACACATGTAACCAAAAACCTATGATAATTGGTAATGTTATCCAACTCATGAGGGGTTAATTAATTAATAATATAAAATAAATGATATATTGATTGAATAAAATACCCGACCTATGTGTTCTCATCAACTGCACTAGACAACACCACATCACCACCACCAAACCACACATCAACTATGACAATCGCTATCACCACTATATGAAATACACCACACTACAACTATGTGGGACACACAGCCTTTCCTAGTTTCTTTTACTAGTTTACCAATATATTCTTTTTTACATGGCCAGTTCATATTCATTTATCAACCCATTATTTAATTATATTCATTAAACATCATTATTTATCCTATTAAAACCCTATGATGCACCACAACTAGCATGAAACATATCATCTATAGCCACAACACCACACATCCACCATCATTTTTACCCGACATTAAAAAAGTCATATCACCTCAACAACCACACATCACAACCACTTCACAACTACCACCACCACAACTAATACTCACCACAACCACCTCAAATATACTAATAGCACAACAACAACAAAATTGATCAACATATAATGTGGAATCAATGTCGACCAAAAACCACATCAACCTCACACCCATCTAGTCACCACCACCACCACAAAACATCACAAATCATTTAAAACAACACAAAAACGCAGCCACTGAAATAAAAATACATTATTTATTCCATAATTTATTCAACTTATTTTTTGTCATTTCATATTTATTTAGCGTGGTAATTAAAAAAAACACATTTTCTAGGGAAACCGCTTATCTGTCCGTATATATGATCCTTAACTTTTTATACTTGTTTTGATAACACGACAATATATAAAGGGTCTCGACACACATTATCTACCATTCAAACAAGGCTTAAAAGAGACTTTATTTTTGGAATTAGAAATAAGCATGCACAATACCATAATCAATATATATCAATGTAGAAAATAATGTGATAACCCCCTGACACATTAATTATGATTATTCCAATTAATTTTTTTTACTTTAATTATTATTAATATCTACCCAATGGAAATATTGATCATGTTAACCCCAAAATAGCATGAAATTAACTGACAAAGGGGATACCTTACCTCAAGAGAGTTGTATGACCTCAATATAAACCATAAGTAAAAGAAGAGATATCATATGAACGAAAGCCACACATAGAAACCATGGATCAACATACAACGAATTAGGTGGTTTCCAAAACACATCACATAATCATAACAAACCAGTTCAAAACTACCATATAAGATATCTGAGGGGAGAACATAAGGGAAAATGGACCTATGGTGAATAAATTACTATAGATTTCCTACCAGAAGCTTACAAAACCCAAGGAACAATGAAGGAAGAGGAGGTATGGATGATCTATCAAAAGCGCCCAGGTCTCGACAAAAACATAGTGGAGTAACAAAATAATAACAAGAAAATTGACCAAATTAATACATTTAAACAACTTGGAATATAATATATTTAATTTATAAATAACATATTTAGAGATAAAATTCTATGGGTCTAGATATTACAAGCTATAAAACACACTTTTATTTTCAAAAAACCTTTTATTCTAGTAAAAATAGAACTTTATACTTAAAATAATTACAATTTAAATATCTATTTTATAGTGAAAACACATTTCATGATATATTCCCCTACTAAACTAAACTCATGAAATCAAAAAAAATCTGTAAACCACAATCTTATCCCATACACCAAACATTACATCATAAATTCTTGTACTATTTAAAAACTATAGACACAAAACCTCCAAACCCTTTGGGACCTCCTCCAAACCCTCCTTAACCACAAAACTGGTGAAGTAATGGGTTTAGAAGGAAAATACCAATACACTTTTAATCCCATGATTAAGGATTGTGGGTTAAATAAATGTAATTACCTAATAAATCAGGATATTTAAATTTATGTGAATACACTCAAGATGATGGGGGGATAGGTATTCATAACACAAATTTTGGGCATATGAAATTAATGGAAAATTTCGAGGGTATAATAAGTCTACAAAAAGGATCATGGAAGGGTATAATGAGACTGAAAGTTGGTTTATAATTACATGATCCCTATTAGGGAAAATATATGTATTAAAACATGTTACAAAAATAAAAATTGGAAGTAAAAAAGATTAAAAAAAATAAATTACATGAATATATATTAAGTGATAGAGAATTCATTACCTTATGTTGGTTGTTCTAAAAGATCGAGACGAGATTCATAAGATCATAAAAACACAATGGAATGGATTTTGGGAGAATGAGGTACCTGAAATTCATTCTCAATGTGTTTTGATTTAAGATTAATGGTTGTATGTGGGGGTATTTATTTAAAATGAGGGGAAATTATTCATAAATTTCTAAACATATTTTTGGGATAGTAATAGATAAAATAAATAAAATAAAAAACCTTCACATAGTTTTTACCATTTTTTCAACCAAATTGGGGTTATTTTCAATATTTTATTATTCTGGGAACCATAATTCATAAAATTATAACACTATTAATGTGAAAGTGTTTCATTTTTATATTTAATTGTTTTTAAAAAATAAAAATAGAGTAAAAATATTTTAGGATTCATTGTATTTTCGCAAAATCCATCAGATAACTTCAAAAAAATTATTTTAAGGGGGAAATCTATTTTTTATCAGGGATTTTTTTTATAGTAATTATTATATCACATTAGATCTATTATAATTTCAAAATATATACCACATTTTTTTACTATATATATATTTTTAACCAAAATTTTTTCAGTCTGAAAAAATTACAAACAATTAACCATCTCATAAATTTTATATTTTGATTCAATTTTTTTTATTATACCTGAATAATTTTATGAAAAATATAATTTATAGTTTTTAATAAAAAATTATCATTCACTTGGAAATATTTGTTTTTACAAATATAATTCTTTTAAGACATTATAATTACTAAATTAGAATTAATTAAATTATATTATAAATTATTTTTAAATTATTTTTATTTAATTATACTATTTTATAGAAAAATTTCAATAGTTTCAAAAGTTTCTAATTTATAAACAGGTTTTTTTTAATTGATATTGAATATTACCCTAAAATTAAATTTCTTTTCTTTATATCACACTAATTTTTATCAACCACATTATGTAAAAATATATATAAATTAACACTCAAAGGCATGAATATAATCATTATTTTATTAAAATCGCAATATAGTGATTCATACTAATAGGGTATAGATAAATAACCACATATTACACCAAAATACACCCTAAGGTTATGTTGTGCGGTAGTTCTACTTTCATGGGGTGGTTCAAAAAATGTAGTATAGGACATGATATTAATAATCTTTAACATCTCCCATAAATTAATTCAGTTAATATTCAGTTGATGAATCTAGACTTGGGAATGGACATTTTAAATTACTAGTGATTTAATATCTATCAAAAACATTGATAAATGGACTTTGTTGTGTACAAATTTACATGTCATTCCTATATAATATTCCTTTTAGGTCAATTAGACTTTATCATAACAATTGATATATACTAATTTAAACGGTCACTATGGAATGGATATATTAATAATAGTTAGGTTTTTAATGTTATTTTAAAACCAATAATCCATTATGGATATATTATATAATAGTTAAAAACAATAATTAAAATAGAGTGCATTTGTTTTTATAAATACATTACATAGTAAGAAATTAATAAATTTAGATGAAAATTTCATACATACATGTTTAGTTCAATGAATTCATACCCCTTTATAAATTTCACCATTTTAATTTTATATTATATAGAAAAACAAATTAGTTTACATTGGATACATAACATATATGGGTTTCCATGATTCCACAATCATATAGACCATCCATTGTACATTTACCAGGTGAGTTTCCATATTTCATAGATATTTGAATATATGATTTAATATCATCACCATCTTCTCCCCCAAATGATAGATTGTTCTAAAAATGTTTCAGATCTGGATTCAATACATTAAAAGGTTTTTACAATAAAATTATGAAGTGGGATCAATAAAAAACATCATATACATGAGATAGGTTAGGTTTGAGTTCTTATAAAAGTGACATAGCTTTAATTTAATCATAGATAATGAACATAAATAAGTATCTAGGATTATGATTTCCAATATAACCAAGACTAATGAAATTATTATATATTGATATATAAACTATCATGTTATCTCAAATCTCAAACTCCATGTGTCATCGATTATTGAACGTATATATTTTCTATCAACTTTTAATGGAGTTATTATGTTTCTAATTGGTTTTGAACATTATCTATCACATCATAGATATGATTCGGTCCAATTTTCTTTCAATATCAATCCTTATCCCATATTTTTGTTTTCTAACACCACTTCTCATTCAAGGACTCATAATTTTCCACTTGATTGCATGAAATAAAAATATTGTTACATGATAAATCCACATGTAGAAGTATTCGATCCCAATATCCATGAAAATATGCTGAAAATGATCTCAACATATTATATAGAGTACGAACAGTTCTATTAGATTTATTATCTATCAAAGGGTGATATGTTGTACTACAAATAAGAATTATGTACAATACTTTCTAAAGGATTATACAGAACCACTAGTTAAACCGTAGATCTCAATCAGATACAATAGTGAGTGGTAATCCATGATGTCTTACAAATTCTCTTATATATATTTTAATGAGTTGGTCAAGAGGTAAATATTACTTGATAGAAATTAAATAAGTTAACATTGTAAGGAAATCAACCACCACCCAAATGGAGATATTTACACTGGATGCCTTTAGATGTCTAATGAAAAAAACCCATTGTTATGTTTTCATATCTTCATATTGGTATGGGAAATAGTTCCATAAAATATATATACATATTCCTTTTAGAAATGAGTTTTCATTATAATATGGATTGAGATAACAATTATGCAATATCAATCTTTCTAATACCTTTCAATATGTTTTTCATCATATATCAACCAATGTTAGTGATTCCGATATAAATAGAAATGATGAGTTATGTGAATCATAAAGAAGTTCCTGATTCAGTTCTGTTTCCAATGGGAAACATATATAGGTTACCATATTTATCACTCCATCACTATCAAATTTTAAATTTGAAATAATTGAATCCTTCTTCTATATATTCTCATCATCTTTTTGGGACTCCTAGATCTTGTCATGAATGGATGGTTGGGTAGTCATTTGAGAAAGGTCAGATGAAATTAGTTTTATGATTCCCATATCCACCCTATGAATGTCTATAAATATTAGATCTATTTCAAAACTCATCATGTATATTGTAGTGGTATTCTTTCTAATAAAGTCATCTGTGAATTTATTTTCCTTCCATTAATGGTTATCAATTTAATTGTAATAATACTTGAATATTTTCATCCACCTTCATTGGAGAAATTGTTTCTCCATTTTTCTGAATATCTACTATAGGATTTTATGATGCCTATATTTTTTACACTTCACACCATATAGATAATTTAACCAAATCGTAAATGTTTATATCACTATTTATAATTCTAGATCTTATATTTGGTAGATATTCTCAAGAATCTTTTATTTTCAATATAAATTTTCTATAAATCTATCATTTCCCACAAGTACGCAACCCAATAAATTTATATATGCACCCTATTAACCCCAAATAATCCAAAAATACTGAGTAATATGAATATATGTAATTATTAGGAAATTAAATAATAATTTAATGAGATACACACATACATTGTTCTATACCATCATTAAAGCTTTTTGATTTATCATGTTTAGTGGGATTTATAATCCTGACAAGATTCTAAATAATCAATGATAGTTCCCAAATAATCAATGAAAACTACTTATATTTTTCCAAAATTTTGGTTTGGGTAATTGTTCAATTGTATTTTTCTTTGAATTAACTATAAATATATTTTTTCTAGTGAATTCATTAACTACTATTGTTACATGATAAATCAAAAAATAATATTTACTATACATAGTATAGACAATTTATTTTTGAAATGGCTTAATTACATTATTTAGTTTCACCAAATATTCGCCCATTATTTTTATTATAAACTATTATTATCTTTAAGGAGTGCCAAAAATTGGACGGCTAATTCCTAAAGATGATATATATCATATAACCGATGATTGATGGAGAGTTAGTGAGTATAAATGGTGTCACTGTGACATTGTAGTGCTCGTTACTCATAAAAAACCATCCTTCTATAAATCCTAATTTTTCAACCATACTTTGTAATATCCCAATTGAATTACCACCGTAGTGAAGAACTTGACTCCAAAAATATTATTGAACAATTCATAAAACCATGGTATTTGATACATGTTCTTTATCATAATCTTTTATAGCTAATGATAATCTATGCATAAGTTAAATAAAAAAACTCTCATTATTATGAAAATGACCAGTGCATCCCCAAGATGTGTAAATGAGTGTATTTACCCGTTATATAGATTATTTTATAGTAAAATAATTTGGTCTTCATACGGTGGATATTCATTCTAGAGAATTGGATACTGTATAATCTCATGGTAAAAGTTTGATTAGGAACCCAACATCTTGATTTAATGGATAGAGAAGTAATTATTTAGGGAATGCATCTGCATATTATGTTAAAATGGGTATGGCATCAAGGAATATAATTTCCTTAGTATCACTGATTTGAGCTATATATGCTTACTCATGAAGAAATAATAGGCTTTAATAAGAGGATGATTCCAATAAGGATTTATCCTACTCTTTATTGTTGTATGAAATCAAATATTGATTTCTGATATTGAGGGAGATTTCCTTATCTTTGTAGTTTATAATGGATCTATACAAGGATATAAAATACATACCTAGAATAGAATAAAATACCTTTAAAGGAATATCAAAATGGTTTCTAGGCAATTATGCTAAAAAATGATGACATGGGAGATGTTATATGCTTGGGTTGAAGTAATTTCATTATTTTATATTTTCCCTGATAACTCAACATCCTATATTTTAGGTAGTGTTTTGATTGTTATACTAATAATGTGTTATTTGAATGGGTATAAACAGAACTAAATTGTAAATTAACTATTAAATATTGAAAAACTAGAGTAACTATCAAAACATCATTGTTAGGATCCACCTCCACCATTGTGAATACATATGATTTCAATTTCCATATAGGCCTTAGTGGGTGTTTTCATTTATTATCATTGAAATAAATTACCATATTTAATTGTTTTTTGTTGTATCCTTGTTTCTTGAAGTTGAAACATTAGACAATTGTCTGATGGTTTTTTAGAAGATTCCCTTCATCCATCACATTAGTGAGTTTCTCCCATCCACATATTCTAAATAAGTCTCCATCCTTCCCACACCTAAATAATTTCATTGTCCCCTTTAGGAAATTTCATGTATTATTGTTCCCACACATTTTAAAAGTGATATATTGGACTATATTACCACTATGAGATTTAAATGTCATTCCAAAGGAATTAAACTCCATTATTGGATTGTTATACTTAGTCCTGTGAGACCCTAGATATTGAAAAATATGAAATTCTACTTTGAGTGAACATTGGAAAAAAATTCTTAGTTTTCAATTTATTGAAAACCCATATATTTTTGAAGATTTCTATTTTCCCTAATAATGAAGTTTTAAACTATAAATTATGGTAAATAATGAATTTGGAGGTCTAAAATTAAAATATTTTGAAGTTTCCATCATATTCATCAATGGATTTTCCCTCCATTTTGATCAATTTAAAAAATTCCCTCCACATTTTATGTTGAAGTGTGTAGTTAAAATATTCATCAAAAAAAATAACTTAAAACTTTCCACTCCATTGATTCAATTTTATTCATTGGAATCATATTTTATTTATCAACATCCATCATTTATCAAATGTTCCCTACATGCTACAAAAATATTACAAGAACATCTTTGGCTCAAAGCATTGATGAACAAAGAAGATAATTTCAAGGGATTCAATTAATTATTATGTGATTAATGTATATTAAGATCCAATTAAATACAAAGGCCTTTGTCACATTATGGTTTCAATTTGAATATTATCTTTAGTGTTTGGATGTTGGTGTTAAACATTATTTTTAGTTTCATTAAAAAATGAGTTAACTAAGAATATATTGTAATAAAATTTTATAATCCTACCCCCATTTCATTGGGAATATTATTGGGTTCATCATCTCATTTCCAATATCAATGGTTGTTGGATCAGTTCCTCCAGTTTTAATCCATTGACTAAATAAAATGGAATTTATGGAAAATATTTTCAAAACTAGTAAAAAAATAAAACAAAATATATATGCCTTGAAGGGATATCGCATAAATGACATGTGTTCTTTAACTTGTGAATTTCATGTTTCAGATTTATGTTATACACCATCTATTTACTATCATTAAATCTCACATGGATTGGTGTCCCCTTCATAACTATCGATAAAAATTTCAAGATTAACTGATGAATATCCATACGGAGTGTCTGACTAGATGTTAAATCTTAGGAAACTTTATCGTGCAATAGATACAAGTACAATTAACAACCATTGAGACCATTTCATTATTTTACACCTAGGATCATTTTTTCCACTCCTTCTTCTACTTTCTAGTATCCAAATTGGGAATTATTTTTTCAGAAAACCAATAACACTATACATTACTAAAATTTTGGGATGTTTTCATTTGATCAGTATTATCACTATGTATTTCACTATGGTTCTCTAATCTTAATTCCTAAAAATAATTAGACCTTTATTTGAAACAAAATATGACAACCTATGTCTTTTATACAATTTATTTCATGTTTTATTACATAATGATACACGTAATAAAATCCCAAAAACATCAAATTTACTGGTGTAATTAGGTACTTAAATACATATCATAATAACATAAAATGACATTATTTAATAATATCATAACATGCCCTTTGAATTACATGATCTTCAAATAGTACATGAGATAACCTAGGGACATACATATAAATTTGTGAGCTGAAAATCATAATAAGGGAATAATAAAATCATTGAATAAATAAATAATGTATATGTGTATCAAGATGAATAACATGATAACATATAATGTGATAATTATAATCATGATCATTTAAAGATGATATAATATGATGACATTGCGACATCATAGGAATGTGTAAAAAATAAAACATAACATGATAAGAATAATCCAATGATTACTACTGTGGAATAATGACATAGTGTTCTTATCAAGACTTCATTTTCACAATATTTTGTATTCGTTGAGATAAAAACCTTACCCAATTCATTGGATAACTATATAATTACAAAACCATTGGTAACATTCATATCATGTACGTGCACTTGTGTTCCAAATAGATCGTACAAAAAATGAACGAATTTCATCAGTTTTAGTTCCACTACTAAGGTGTAAAGGATACATAAATGGATTTCACCAATTATTAAATTATAATTAAAATTATTTTTATACCCTTAAATATATTTTTGTTTGGGTATTGAAAATAGAAATGTTGAGAACATAAAATTGTGCTAACAATTCAACAACATAATAGTAATATATAAATGTTTGAGTAAGGGTTTAATGACAGTGGAAGGTGTTATATCATAATTGTGGTATCATAATGAAATTAATATCTTGTGCAAAAAAACATTATAAAATGAGAAATAAAAAATAAAAAATAACAATACAATGAAAGTAGTTGAATACAAAGGAGGAAAACAATCCCTTATATTGAGGGGGTTATTATAAAAGAATGAGATGAGATTCTTAAGATATTTGGAAAAAAATGGGAGGGATTTAGAATTTGATAGGGAGAGGAACATAATCCTCAATGAGTATTGGGTAAAGCATAATGGGTGGTGGGTAGGTATTGGTAGCAAAAAAAATTGGAGAATCAATTTTTAATTTTTAAATATAGGTTTTAGACTATAAGTGAAAAAAATCCCAAAACCTTATAGTAGTTCATCCTATGGTATCTTCCTAAGGGAATTGGTTTATTATATTTCCTTATTATAATAACTAAACTCCTTAAAATAATATCATTTATAATGTGTAAGCGATTCATATTCATAAAAAATTGTTTTTAAGACCATAAAATTAAAAATATTTCATAGAGGATTCATGATAAGTACAAAAATAAATCAAATTAGTTTAAAAATAGATTATTTTAATGGGGAAATTTATTTTTGGTCATGGATTCAATTATAGTATTTATTAAATCATTTCTTCACTATTATAATATTATAATAAAAAATGTATATTTATACCTTATATAATTTTTATCAAAAAATTTGACTCTCTCAAAAATTGATGACAAAATAACCTTGGATAATGTTAACATACTAATTCAAAAAATAATATTTATTTTACTAAATTAATTTTATAATTATTCGAATTTATGCTGTTAATAAAAATAATTTTTAATTTAAAAGACATGTTTTACGAAAATAATAAAATTTTGACCCTTATTAATGTTACGCAAAATTACATTAAATTATATTATATATTTATTTAAATAAATATTATTTAATAATAATATTTTATGAAAATTAAATTTTTTTCAAAATTCTTGAATTAATCAAAATATGTTTCTTAATTGATATTATATATTTAAAAAAAATAAAATTTTGATTTATTGGTATCAAATTCTCTTTTTTAATAATATAATTATATAATCATATATATAAATTAACTATAAAAGGGGTAAATATAATAAATATATAATTTAAAAAATAAAAATAAATTCAAAATACTATGGTTTAGATAAATAATCCATTAGTACACTAGTGTATTTCATAAGGGTAAGGTGTGAGATGATACAACTTTCAAGGTGTGTTTCAATGAACATGGATTAGGTTGTGATCAATATAATCTAGAACTTCTCTCATTATTATGTTTTATCTAGTTTTAGTTGTTGAGTCTCATCTTAGACATGGTCTAGAAAAATTCCTAGTTATTCCATTTCCCTTGGAATCTCTGTTAAATATTCTCCATTGGGTATGAGCGTATTATTCAATTCCATTAATTATTTCTTCTATGTTAACTAGAAATCATCATATCCATTAATATAAAATAATAATAACAACCACTATAGAGAATTCTCATTGAAAAGGGTTATAATTTTTAACATAATTTAGATCTTTAACAAAAATTATGGGTATGTTTTATAAAGGTCAAAAATAAAAAATGAAATCATTTGAATTTGTTTTATATAACAACATTGATTAGTAATAAATATATTTTTTTAAAAGTAAATGTCATTTATAAATCAGTGGGCCATTATAGTTTCAGTTTCAATTATGTCGTATGTGTCTAAGAATTTCATGAATTTCTTTCCTTTTCCTTTATAATATCTTGTCAGTGTTATTTTTTTCTTCATCAGTTGTGTGAAATCATGTGTGATACGGTGATTTTTTTTAATTCATACCATATAACATTAAAATATACTTATTCACTTTTATCTACTTCCTTTATTTCTAATTAAAAGTCCATAAAATTGATTTACTAATATGATTATTTATTATCTTTCAATTTGGGAATGTTCATTATTGTTTTCTTCTAAATCAATATGATCTAAATAATTATATTTTATATTTACAATAAGTGATTTTATGTTTCTAAACTAGTATTATCAATAAAATAATCAAGGATACCTAATTTTTAAGAAAACGATACTCCATTATTCATTAACTATTTTTCATTATCGTATCAATATCTACTCCTATAATGCATTAATGTTCGAATTATGTTGTCTGGATTTTTCATTTAAACTTTTTGGTGTTTTCTTTTTTCCCACATTGAATCACATTATTTGAGAATAATATCAAAATAAAATTTTGTGTTGATATTCTGATACCTTTTCCACCCAATGATTGGAATAAGTTTACTATAGTTATACATCATTGATCAATTTGACTTACATTTTATCTAGGTATTAAAATCATAGTATTTATAGTCAACTGTTATGACAACTCTTAGAGCATCAAGAACATTTTTATTTATAAAATTCATGGTATCTAATTTCTTCCCAATTCTATTTTATGTTTCAAAAGTAGAAATATTCCTATATATAATATTGTTCATATAAAAAAATAATGTATATTGATATTTACAACATATATGATATTGTAGTTTTTCTTGATCAAAAAATTAAATGATTTTATTATCTGAAAAATTATATTATCCTATTAGCATGATAATATCTTTTTTCTCCTATATAAATGATATTGGATTTCATATGATCATGCATGTTTTCATTATTACCTCCAACAAGAAATGTATTTCGGTCAAATTTATGTTTTATAGTGTTTTAACAATTATTCCATATATAAAAATATATATTTTCTCTTCGAACAAGATCAATGTATAAAAATTGAGATATAAATTAGGTAAACTACAGGACATGAAAAAATATGGAAAATTAATTCTAGATAATCAAAGAATAATGGTAAGGACCATATTTGATACTAATTATTTTCCCGATATATGATTATTGATGAGTGTATTTCATGCATACATTTTATGGTATTTCAATGTGTTATACTCTGTATTTAATTGAATAATATCTCCAATATTGGAAAAAATAGACTTTTTTATGATTTATGGTAGGAAATAATGAAAATCTTCATGAAGGGTGAAAAGGGACAAAATTTTGAGATAAAAACACTTCACGCCATTAGTGAAGTGAAGCAGTGCAACATCACATTTTTGAGGAATTGTGATGTTAGAAAAACTAAAGCTGATTGGTTACATGACATTTAATTAATTTACACGTCAGGACTTTATCAATTGAAATATATCTGTCTTCACAAGTTCTGAAAAGGTTGCACACTATGAAATCCAATTACACATCGTGATCCCCAATTTCAAGCTGTAAAATGATTAAAAGTTAGAAATCTTTAAATGAGATTCACAAGATATTCATACAGATTAAAAAATCTTGATGGGAAACTCATATAATGATTACACTACATTTAAACACATTACAATTCATGACACCTTCAGGAAACAAAAAATAAAGATTAATTTATATATGTTTCACAAATGAAGTCGAACCAAAATGACTATCAAAACACCCTCATCCACACCATTAGAGAGACATTATGGATGGATCATGGTAAGGATCCACTTCTTGGGACATGTCGTACTATGAAGCTTGCTTCTTTGACACTTTTATTTAAGATTTTATTTCATATTTTTCTACACCGTATAATGGTTAGCACTAGTGGGTGATTTATTTATTCTGAGGAATGCATGATGAATGGGGATTGATTGTATAAGGTATTTTATATTAAACTTCAATTTTTTTTGTAGTTTTATATCAGTTTTCACTTGAATGTATTTACTATTTTCTTCAAGCATGGCCATTGTGAGTGGGGTTACAGAATTAGTAGTATTTCTTTCATTCTTTCAGCATTACCATTGTCTATGTTTATATAATTCCATTATTTAATGAGATGAATGGGGTTTAGATTCCATCTATGACCATTTACATTAACTCTTCCCTATGTTTAAATAAGTTTTTTGGTTACCCATTTATTGTAATATAATGTACCTGGCCATGAGAAAAGGATACCCTAGGGTAGAGACTGTTTTGGATGACTATTGTACTCGATAAGACCTAATTCTGAAAGCATCATAATTTTTAATTAAATATTTTATTAATTTTTGTCTCATGAACCGAGATTCATTATTTACCAACAATGAATTTTATATTTTCTTCTCCCACATTATCCAATAATCTAATGATTATTATTTTATAATTATTTTCCATAAATAAAAATTATTTTATATTTATTTTTTTAAGAAATATTTTTTCTAACCAGGTCTCTGTCGATTCGACCTCTGACTTAAATTTCCTATAATACCCTATTGTTTAGTGATTTGTTTTTTAATTATAAATTTAGTAATCAGGTGGGAATTAATGCCATCTGCAGGGATATCAATGATATTTAAAATATACGATGGGTGATCCATTTTATTTTTAACAAATCATATAATATTCATCCTTAACAATTATTTTTTGATCATTTTTCCAAATTATTTATCAAATAAAATGTACAAGTAATGTAATTATACACATTAAGAATAAAATTAACTACAATGTAATTTAAATAATCAATATTTTAAAATAAATATGACAGTGTTAACATAATGGCTATTGAATAAATTATAGAGTTGATCACCATAAAAAATACAATTTAAAGTGTCATTACTAAAACCATGCTTTTAAAATTAGGTGAAATAAATATCATTAAATTAGATGAAATATATCAATGACTTTGAACCTCTCATGAGGTCTCACTAATTTTATACTTATAGGAAGATATATCTTAATATCCTTCAAATCCCATGAATAAACCTATCAATAGCTACTCACTCTCAAACACTAGATATATGTGACCACTATCTTATATGACATTAAATCAGACAATCAATTTTTCAATAAATTCCATATTCTACATATTAATATGATTCAACGACTAAAAAAATTGGTAGAAACTAATTTTCTACACATTATAAGTAAATTATCTATCTCTTGTATATAACTAAATATCTTTATTATTTAGTCGGTAAATTTATATTTTTTCCATCCCCTAAAATCCCTTGATCACATATGATCGAATGAATAAATTTTACAATGAAATAATTCGAAGGGAATTAAAATGAAAACAATACATTTGTTTCTCTTAAGATAATAATTTAGAAATAAAAATATTACAATATTCATAAGTTTTATCATCATAATAAAAAATAAATATTCTAAATTAAAAGAAAAAAAGTTTAGAATAATCTATCCATATGACAATCTTTGTGTGTATATGTTTGTGTGTTCTTATAATGATCAAAGCGTATATTTATTTATAGGTGTAAGATCCATGTTTTTATATGATGTATAAAACCATTTAATTTCAATTTGAATATTATTTTATATCCTTATAAATGTTCCAAATCACATAGAGGTGGAATCAAAAGTGTTTATAGATTTTTCAGAGCCTAGAGCTCCGAATTGTAGAGGAAATAGAAGGGGTACACGGTTAGTGAATTGTTTGTTCTAGCCATAAAACAGAAATTGTGTGTCCCTATAAGGGTGAAAATGTTTTTTATAAACCATGAAATGTGTGTTTGGCCATGTAGGACTGAGATAAAGGGTAAGAAGAGGTTTTTCATGGTTTTTATAACTCTATGTTGTAGACCATGATGGGTGTGTCCCTGGTATAGTGGGGTTCACATTGTTATTGTAACAACCCTAACTTTTGTCAATGTAATTTCTCCCTTCATATAACAATTTTATATAGTATAGATCACATAAAATCACTTATATGACATAATAAATACTTCTATAAATAGATAATTAATGAAATAAGAAGTATTTATGGAAGTTAAGGATCCAATACCGATGAAATAGTAACATGAACATAGTAATATTAATATGAACCTTTTGAAAACTAAACCTACTAAATGAATAGTAACCTCAAGAATTATAGTTTACAAAAATTATTAATCTTATAAATGAAATAATTGTATAATTATTTCATAGTGTATGTAAATAAATTTTTTAAAAATAATTAATTAGGTGTTGGTATCTTTGTAAGTCATAAATATTTCATTACAATTATATTAATAATTGAATAATTTAAAGGATTTTTTTTCATCAATGTATTTGTGAATTAATATTTTTATGTCTTCTGATTTTATGATAATTTTAGGATACCTTAAGTAATTTTTCAAAGTGTTAAAAAATCTGTTATAATTTTAAAATCTGTATTTTCCATATAAATGATGATTTTTATTATATATTAAATTAAATATATTTAGAAAACTATTTTCTAAAAATGGTGTTCATTTTTTAATTATACATGTTTAAAAATGTTTGGGGTTAATTTTTGGTATTTTTCTGAAATACATGATGTTTTTATGAACAGTAAAATATGAATTTTTTTGATAAATGCTAAATACATGAATGGTTTAGACTTTTTTGATGTATGGATGATATAATCACCTTAATTTTAAACCATACATCACTATTTTATTCTATTTAGTGATAGTCCTCAAACTCTTCATAGTCTTGAGCATAAATAATAAACTAATGAATATAATATTGAGAATAAACCCATCTCCTCCACTATAATTACTACCCGTCACCCCCTCTTCTCTTGACACCTCTTAAGCATTGACCATTTCCTAAATTCTACCCAATACTTTTTACTATTATCTAACCCATTTCTATGATCTCTTGGTCTCATATAAATACCAAAACCATTCCCTAAGGAGTTTCTCAAGGAGGATAAATTCAAGAGGTAAATCCTCTCTATCTTTCATGTAATTTCCTTACAATTTCATTTCTTTTATAATTCTATGATCACCTCCATTTGTTGAAATGGAATGATAAATCTGGTATGTTTCATATACTATAATTATATCATAGTAATTTATTATTCATCATTAAACTCCACTTTCAATCATTTTTATTTTAAAAATGAAATCACCACCCGTGATGTGTCAATTTACCGACATCGTGTGTTATGCACTTTCATTTTCCTTTATCACCTACAAGGATGTTAATAAACAAACTAAATGGTTGAAAAAATATTGTAATTTTTATTTTATAACCATAATTATTTTATGTAACTAACACTTTTAGATAATACTAAATTATGAAACAAAATGAGCTCATTGTGATCCGAAAACCGCCAAAATTAAACTAAAATGATCGTAATTAAATTTTAGTTAAAGATTAATCCTCATACCATATAACCAAATTATTTTAAAGAAAATTTCAAATTCAATAATATAATTAATAACATATAATAAAAATTCATAATATTTATCTACATTTTATATGAACATCCATTCAAGTATAGAAGTGAATTGAACATGGAAACTTTGAAAACGAACACTCCCAAACGATTAAATTAAACACTATAACTAATCCAAAACCACATAAATGAATGTAATAAAACAATAATGAATAAAATTTAGTATAAAATGGTATTTAATTTTCAATTAATCAATCTAATGTGATTATACAGGATATTGAAGTGGAGGAATCATTCAGACACAAGGGTAGTTGAATTATCGAACCCAACTCTCTTTCGTTGGGTTTTCCCTCTTTCACAACCTTTTTAGTATGCATATTTCTTAAATATAAATTTTTTATTCATTATATTACCTTTTATGGATATACATGTTTTCTAATAGATTTTATGACAAAAAAATGTTTTACAAAAGAATTCTTGTTTAAACAAAACACACCTTTCACTTCTCAAGATTGTTTCTTCCTCACTCAAGGTTGTTGATTCTTATATCATTTATGTTATTCCATGTTTTATTTGGTAGCCCAATGTTTATGAATGTATGAGTTATGAAATAAAACCCATTCCTTTCCATGTGATATTCTATGTTCAATATTGATATATTTTCTAAGTGGCATGCATGATAATGTAAATTTTGTGATGTGATGGGTGTTATTGGAATTATATAGTGCTCCAATGAATAGGGTAATGTGATTTATATCATGGGAAAATTAAAATATTAGAAAAAATTATATTATATTTTTTCGAAACTATGTGCGGTAGTTTACCACTAAGACAAGATGTTTCGTTTTTATGCATTTCCATATTCCAGGCCACTGCCTAATGCTTCCTATCATGATTATGATTACGATGTTATGATTATATTCACCCCATGTTATATTGTTTCATGTTCTTATCTACACACTAACTGGGATTTTAGCTCACCATTTTTTGATGTATATCATTAGGTGACTATTTGTACTATGGTGAATTCAAGGTCCAATAATAATCTAGTGAGGAAGGAATTAAATAAATGATTATGTTTTATTTTACAAATGTTATGTATGGTCATAATTTTCCGAGGACACAATACCTTTTGATCATTTTCATGTAATGATTTTATGTTGTTTGTAACTAAAATGATGTAATAGTAATTTAAGAAAAATCAGGTTCTCCATAATTTGTATCACAGAGCACTTTAGTTAATTTGGGATTTATGATTAGAGAACCTAAGTGAGAACCCATAGTATGAGACTATATCTAAGCACCAGAGATGCTTTGTTTTGGAAAAAGTTAAATATATGGATCTGACAAGATATGTCCTTAAACATAATTTCACAAAGGAATAAATTATTCATTACTTTATGACTTATGTTTTGTTCTAACGTTTTCTATTTTAGAAAATGGTGGGTACCATGAGAAATATAGCCAACAACCCATGAGAGGGGAAATGTTGTGATTTCCTGATTAACATCCCCAATGCTTTTAGAGGTGGAGTTTAGAATTTCATAGTGATTCATACCAAGATTTCATAGGTTATGAACAATAACCTGAATAATGTGGAATGTCCTCCTTTACCTAAAAGAGAGAAACTATTTATAGAGTCTTTTATATGGAAAACACCACTGACGTTTAGTTGATCTTATGATCTTGTAGGTGAGGAAAAGTGGGTCAACTCGATGGAGAAGATATTTTTTGTTCTTCACTATTATATGATGGAGAAGATGAATCATGTTGTTTATCATCTATATGGATAGGCCTATAAATAGAGGTCTATGATTAATAATACCAAGCTGATGGAAGAAATTAATGAGATGGGGTGGGAAGACATTAAGAGAATGTTTCCAAAAAAGTATTTCCCTCAAACTCTTCATTAAAATATGGACATAGAATTCATAGATACGATGAAAAAGGAAGGTGGATCAGTCTTATCCTATGAATCAAATTTCACATGGACTTCAAGGAACTATTTGGATTTATTTATCAACAATTATATAAAAATGATAGATTAATTAGTGTTTTAAAACCACTCCTTTGAAAGTCATTTGGAATTAGAGACTTTTCAAGTTATGAAGAAGTCATTCGATGTGATATAAAAGTGGCGATGGAGTTTGGAGAATATTCAAATGGATATGGTGATAAGAAATAAAAGATGGAGTTTCAATATGAGGGATCCAATGAGAAAGGTGGAAAGAATACTCAACCACCCACATTTCAAAAATGTGGGAAGAATCATCACTAAAACTTCCTGAAAGGGATTGGTAAATGCTTCAAATGTGGGAGAGAAGGTCACCATGAACATGAATATCTAATATACATGAGGAATAAGAAAAATATAGTGGAGGAAAGGAGAGAACCACCCATGGTCCAATTCTTCAACTATATGTATCAAAGAAACTTTTAAATCGAGTTCACTAAACATTGAGTTCTCAAGGGTAATCAATGTTATCAAATACCAAAGACAAATGAGCAATGGAAGGATTATTCCATCACCACTATGGGAGTGGAGAAAGAAAATAAATTTTTAAAAGTTACACATACTATTCACTCAAGAATGAAAAAATTCATATTTGATTCTAGTTTTGTGAATTCTGTTATATCTTGCAAGTCTACTAGAAAATTGAATCTAATCCCCAAAACCCAGAAGTAGAGATATCTTGAAAAAAAACCAATTGGTGAAAAAAATTACAAACCAAGTGTTGTAATCTTATAATATTGGTGTACATGAGGAGATTATTCAAAAAATCTCTTTATACTATCCTTGGTGTAATTCAAAGCTATACAAGGAATGGATTGGATCTCGTTATATATAGCACATATCAACTGTGGGGGAATGGAAATATCTTTTTATATCATAAACCATACCATTCTTCTCTACAAATTCATGTAAGATCGTGAATCTCATTTTGTAAATACTTTAATTTTGTGGGTGTTGTTTCCTTATAAAGAAGAAAACATCAATCAAATGGTTGAGTCAAAGTATGTTATCAACCAAAGGTAAATTCCAATTCTGAGCGAATATAGTGATGTATTTATTAAAGAGTTACCAAGACTCTACCTAGATTGTGAGGTAGAGTTCTCAATAGAACTCATACCAGGATCTACACATATCTCAAGGTGTCCCCATATGATGGATCCTATCGAACTGGAGGAGTTAAAGAACCAACAACAAGAGCATTAGGAAAAAGGGTTCATACTCCCTAGTGCATCACCTTGGGATGTCCTAGTGCTCTTTTTCAAGAAGAATAATGGATCAATGTGGTGGTGAATCAATTATTAGGAACTCAATAAGATCACCATAAAGAACAAGTATCCCCTTCCAATGATTGATGAATTGTTCAATCAACTACAATAAGCTCATTACTTTTCAAAAGTTGGTTTTCACTCTAGACATCATTAGCTAAAGGTGAAGAAGGAATTTGTTCAGAAGACTTCCTTTCGTACAAGTTATGGGCACTATGAGTTTTTTTTATTCCCTTCATACATACTAATTCCCCTATAATATTCATGTATTTTATGAATAGAGTCTTTAGAAATTAAATGAAAAATTTTTGGTAGTGTTTATCGATGATATTCTCATCAACTCCAAGATCATGGAGGAACATGAAGAATAACTAAGGCATGTGTTAGCGATATTAAGGAAGGATAAGTTGTATGTAATGTTTAGAAAGTGTGCCTTTTGGAGGAAACATGTTACATTCTTGGGACATGAGTTCACAAGTGAGGTATTTTTTATGGACCCTTAAAAGAAAGAGGCAATTAAGGAATGGAACACACCCTCTAATGTCATAGATATCCATAGTTTTCTAGGCTTAAAATGGTACTACCAATGTTTTCTGATAAATTTCTCATGATTTTCGAGCCATATAACTAAGTTAACTATGAAAGGGGTAATGTATGTCTTAATGACAAAATGTGAGGAAACCTTCAAGGATTTAATGATAAGGCTTATCACTGAAAATGTACACACATTACTAAATGTAAACAATGTTTTGTGATATACAATGATTCTTAAAATAAATTCTTTGGTTGTGTACACCCGAAAAATTATAATGTGATAGACTACGCCTCATGGATGAAAATATCTGTATAGAGAACTACCCAAAAGATGATATGGATTTAGTAGCTGTGATTTTTACATGAAAATCTGGTGGCACTACCTTTATTGTGAGAAGTGTGATATATATACCGATCATAAGAGTGTAATGTATATATTTACACAAAAGGATCTCATCATGCATCAAAGGATATTGTTAGATATAATCAACGACATTTATTACTCTACTCACTATCATCCTAGAAAGGAAAACTATGGAGGTGATTATCTAAGAAGAAAATATGCTACTACTTTATCCATGATGCGGTTGGAGAGAGAACCTATCTTCATGGACATGAAAACGATAGACTTGGAAATCATAATGATAGGGAATAAATAATTCTTTGCCCAAATTATTTCCCAACCATCTATCTAAGAGAATATTAAGGATGAAAAAGGGATGATCCAGAGTTACAAAAGAAGCTGAATGCAGTAAAAGAAGGGATTCTACAACAATTCTATACAGATGATGACGGTGTGACTCAGTTTGGACTGAAGATTTTTCTTCCATTATCACCTGGGATAAAGAAGGAGCTATTAGAAAATGCACATAGCTCAAATTTCTCTATAATTTCTTGGAATACAAATATTTACCATGTTCTATGATAATAATTTTTGTGGGATAATATAACGAAGAAGGTTGTAGAGTATATCTCAAGGTGCTTGATATGTTAGAAAGTTAAATCTATGATACATTTGTCCAATGTTATGATTTTAACATTTCCTATACCCATGTGGAAATAGGAGAATGTTAGTATAGAATTTTTCATACGTCTCCTGAACACATCCAATGGAAATAATGTGATATGGGTTATGGTGGAAACAATCACCAAGGATGCTAACATTATATCTATTTGGGAAGATCTCTTGCTCAAACAACATTCTGAGATATATGTGGAAAATTTTCGGAGACTTCATGGATTTACACTATTAATTGTTTCTGATCGTTATCCTATGATAAAATCTAAATTTTATAGGTCTCTTCAACATTCTTTGATTACTAAACTAAATTTCAGCATGACTTATCCCCCCCAAACTGATGGCCAATCTAAAGGTACAATTTAGAAGATCGATGATATCGTAAGAGCCTAATATTTAGAATTAAACTGAGAATGGGATCGACATATCCCATTGGTTGTGTTCCCATACAACAATAGCTTCAACATGAGTATTTGGGTGGCTCCATATGAAGCTATGTATGGAAAGTGATGTAGAACACCAACCTGTTGGGTTGAAGTTGGAAAACGAAAGCTAATTAGACCTGATATTGTGAAAGATATGATAGATAAGGTTCAAACCATACATAAACATATCAAACATTCTAATTGATATAAAAAAAACTATGCTAAAAATTGTCGATTGGACTTGGATTTCGATGTTGGAGATAAAGTATTCCTTCAAATGTCATCATGATAAATACATGAATTTCTATGTAATTATTGATTTAAGACTTATGTGAGAACATAAATATCTAAATATCTTTTGTTATGTTATTATATTTATTGATAATGCTCAAACGATTCATACTCTTTAGCCAAAAGAATAAACAAATGAATATAATATTGAGAAATCACCACTCTTTTCCTCTATAAATACCACCCCTCACCCCATTTTTCCTCACACCACTAAAGCTTTTAGACTTTCCGAACATATGAAAAATAATCTTCCCTAGTCAATCCCCCACTTCTATGATCTCTTGATCTCATAAAAAGACTAGAACCTTTCCCCACAGAGGCTCTCACGGAGGATAAATTTCAAAGGTAAATCATATATCTCTTTGTTTTTATTTCCATTCATTTTGATTTATTTTCTTATTATATCCCCAAATAACTTCATAAAAATGTCATGATAACTCTGATATGTTTTATATACTTTAATTATGTCAATTTAACGGAATATTAATCATTAAACTCCCCTATCTCTCTCTTTAATTTTAAAATTGAAATCAATGCCCGTGATGTGTCAATTTATCGACTTTGTGGGTGATGCACTTTCGTTTTCCACTAGCACCTTCAATAAGGTTAATAAAACTAATAAATTGTTAAAATAAATTTCCAATTTATCTTATAACCATCTTTATATTCTGTAACTAACACTTATACATAATACTAAATGATAAAACAAAACTATTTCATTGTGATCGAAAAACTGCAAAAATTAACCTAAAATGATGATCATTAAATTTAATCTAAAGATTCATCCTAATACCATACAAAAAATTATTTACAAGATCATTTAAACTTCTTGAAAATAATTAATCACATGTAATATCATTTTTTTTAATTTTATCCTCTTTTTACAGGAACAACCATCCATGTATACATGTTAATCAATCATGAAAACTAAGAAAACAAACACTCTCGAACGATGAAATTAAACATAATAACTTGTAAAAAGTCCCATAAATGAATGTAATAAAACCATAATGAATAAAATTAATTTATAAAAGGTTATTAATTTTTTAATTAATGAATCTAATTTTATTATACATGATATTAATGTTAATGAAGCATTCAAAAAATAAGGTAATAAGAGTTCTTTAACCCAACTATATTTCTTCGTTTTTCCCTATTTCACCCCATTTTTAGTATAGATATTCCATAAATTGAATATATTTATAATTATCTTAAATCTTTTAAGATATACATGTTTTCAATTTTATTTTATGAAAAACAGTATGTTTTCGAAAAGAAATCTTATTTCTAAAAACCACACCTTTTACTTCTCGAGATTGTTTCTTCTTCAATCAATGTTGATGATTATTTAAAAATTATTTTTTTAACTATTTTATTTGGTAACCCAAATTTTATGAATGTATTCTTCATGAAATGAAACCCATTAATTTCTATTGTTTATTTTAATTTTAATGTTGATATATTGTTTATGTTGCATGCATGATAATTTAAATGTTGTGATGTGATGGGTGTGCCTAGGATTATATAGCACTCCAATGGATTGGGTAATGTGATTTATCTCTTAAGAAAAATGAAATATGTATGAATACGATGCTATCTTTGTTCACAATAATGTGTGGTAGTTTACCACTAAGACATGATGATTTATTTTTATGTATTTTTACATTCCATGCCTTTACTAATGCTTCATATCATGATTATGATTGTTATGTTATGATTACATTTACCCCTTATTATACTATTTCATGTCCATATATATAGTCTTAATGTACTTTTAGGTCACCCCTTTTTGATGTATATCCCCAGGTAATTACTTATACTAATTATAATTCAAGGGAAAATAAGAAGCAAAAGAATAAGTAATTGAATAAATGTTTATATTTTATTTTATAAACGTTATGTATGGAATTAATTTTCCCAAGACACTAAAACATTAGATCATGGTAATATAATGTTTGTATGTTGTTAATCATTAAAATTATGTAATTGTAATGTACGAAAAAGAAGGGTCTCTATAGTTAGTGCATGGTTTGGAAAACTGTGAAGCCACACCATCCGACCAATAAAATTTCGGTGAAAAGTCATTTTAAACTATTTATTTTTTAGCAATCCACCCATTATTTTTATGTCTCCTCCCATGAAAAAAATATCGACACCTCTTGTTGATAGCTCCTCCACACCTAACCTAGCCATTGAAGCAACTCCTTCATCCAACCTTCATTTGAGACATCATCGGTTGCATTGGATCATCATTAGTAAGATATATATTTAATTAGATCATTTCATAATTAATCTTACCATCTACCTGGTTATTTTAGTGAAATATAATTTTCCCTATTTTAGGGTATTCATCTAATCATTTATTTTCTCATGATGTGGGTTGAACCCATGGTTGATACTAGATGTTAATTCTACCATAGGCATAAGGTGGGTGGTATATAACATTTTCTATAAGTTTTTATCATTTATGAAACCATAACCATTGTTATTCACAATATTCCTTATTTTTGTTTTTCCAAAATTTAATGATGGGTTATTAATTAATTATTATACCTTGGTTATGATGCCCTTTTAGAACATTGACTTTTTTTAAGGTTTTCATCATCAACCCAAGCCACCCACGAGGTGTTATCCTTTTTCATTACTAGGTTAAATTCACCTCTTAGGTTGTGTGATCTCTCTTTTAGCTACTACGAGCCTATCTTAAATTTAAGCAGATAGTCAAAGATGTACGCACATCCTATTCTATGTTATGGAATGTTATTAAAATGGATAAATGGTTGGATTTAAATGTAAATGGGTAATTATATGGACATATTATTGGATTATACTTATAATATTGATAATTTTTATTGGGTACAAACACTACTATTTCCTTTTTGATTGTTATATTATTTACATTGTGTTATACACATCGGTATAGAACGAACGTTTTATCAAGGTATAGAACATGTTTCTTAACTGTGTGGATGTGACTAAGGAAATGATTTATAATACCTATGATCCCATGTTATGATTATTTATGGTATTTAATTGATGAATAAGATCGATGTTTGACACCTGTTTCATTTCAGTTTGGAACTAATGAGGAAGATCAAGGTATGAAACATGTTTTATTTTGTTAAGGCACAAACTTCATATCAAGGTATGCTACTTTTTTTCTAATTGTATGGAAAAAATAGGGAATTATGGTATGGAACCTATGAAACTATGGTAGGATAATTTATGGTATGGAATCGATGAGTAATATCAAGGTAATGCACCTATTAGTACTATATACATTTATATATCTAGATATAGGTCACCTTGGTTATAGCCTTGGGACCTGACCCATGTATCTCTTTTATAATTTAATGATTTACATTCGATGAGATCCTTGGTCTCGATGAGGTCTTACGGGTTATCACCTTAGGACCTGAACCATGTAGGTCTAATACTCCGCACACACGTGGAATATTGCAGGTTAGTGGTTACCTACTAATAACATATCATATATTTACATTCATACTCATCTATTATAGCATTCTCTTTGTTAGACTCCTCATGTTTAAATCATTTTTAATGATCACAAATCCTAATCCTCATGTAAATCTTGTAAAATCCAATTTTATCCATCTCAAATCTTGTGTAGGGATGGTTGGTTTCTTTATGCTTTAAATAAACATAACCAATATCTTAACTGATTTAAATCATGTTTGATTAATGTAAAATATATTTTAATTTGAGTTAAAATGGATTTACATGATGAATTATTATGTATGATCCATTATAAAAATATCACTACTTAAGTCTATATATAGATATTTGGATAAGTCTAATAAACTATAAGTCTCCTACCAGTTCTGTTCTTCTGGCGAAGGACCAGACACTGTGACCCAGACATTGTTACCCAGACATCGTGACCCAAACACTATGACCCAGACACCATGAACCAGACACCATGACACATAAATCTTGACCCAGACACCGTGAACCAGACACCATGACCCATACATCGTGACCCTAACATCGTGACTCAGACACCGTGAACCAGACCTCATGACCAGACACTGTGACCCAAACATTGTGACCCAGAAACCTTGACCCAGACACGGTGACCTAGACATTGGGAACCAGACACCATGACCAAGACATTGTGACCGAAACACCATGAACCAGACATCGTGACTAGACACCAAAACCAGTTTGAGATCTGCTGATGTTTGTTACACATGTTCCTTATTGAGACACCATTTGAAATTTGGTAAAAGATAAAACATTGTGATCTTAAAACCACATATGTGATATCGGTTCCTATTCTCTATAAAACTATGCCACCATGACTATATCACCCCTCAAATTCAAAGAAGAAGACATTGTTTTATGGAGACACCACTTCCAAGTGACACAGTTTCTAGAAAAACTGTAACACCATTATTTAATCAATTTTTTTCATTTTCAATTTAATTTCAAACAATCATATTTGAGTCTTTTAAATGCACTGACATAATTAATATTTATTTGTAGAGAAGTCACCTAACAGTACGATGTACAAGGTGAATAATACTTACATCCTATCAGCTCCAACACATTCACTTCAAGAATAAAAAGAAAAGCGTGTCCAGAGATGAAATAGCGAAGAAAAAGAGAAGAACAAGCATGAGAATTCTTGAGAAAAAGAACTGATACATTCAAAAAGATTAATATGATAAACACATGAATCATTCATGAATCCAAAAGGTATGCTACCATATATCTGAGTCAATATCATCTTCTCAATACAAACTCTATGAAGAATACAAGTTGGATCTAAATCAATACGAGAAGCACCAGACTTGTGATACTCTATTTTTTGCAAGAGGACTCAATTCCTGCATCTGCTTCATTCTAGAAGTCCATAGCATTATAAACTAACACTTAGAGAACTTCTAATTTTTTCTCATCATTTTTGATTTGTTGTGTATTGGTTTTATCTTTCGAGCAGTGTGTTTGTGACTGTATAAAAAAAACATTGTCTCCTTTATTAAACTAAAGGATACAATATATTTTTCCTCTCACAATTTTTTACACTGGTTTACTCCCATATATAAGTGCGGAAGAGGTCCCTGTGTGACCTGGTTGTTTATACCCATGTAGAACTGTGGAAGATGACGTGTGACATGGACAATCCTGTGTACTATTTTTTACCATGATCTAGGGTGTGAATAATGTTTATTAATATTAACTGCTTGGTGGTAGGTGATCACCAAGTGGATTGGATTAGGTCTCGACATGATACTAAAACACTTTTTTTATATCCATTGTGTTGTTTAATTTAGATTTCTCTATTTGACTATATAATTCAGACATCACTAGATTCACTTTGATAGTTAATCGTGGAAATAAGTTAAATTTTTTCCCTTATTATAATAGCTTCAAAAGTAATATCAATAACTGATATTGAGATTACTCATAATTAATCAATCTTCTAATAATATATTTAAATAGTTAACCCTTCATTGCCATATTACATTGACTAAGTCAGCGTTATTTATTTTTATTAGGGAACCATTTAAGAAAACTTTTCAAACAAAAATTTTAATAGATACTCAATTCACCCCCATCATGATTACTATACTCAAACCAATATTTGGTATTATAGGAGTGTTTTAAGACTCTGTTTTTGACCCTGTTCAACTGTGATTTCAGTGTTACTTTAAAGATATGTAAATTCTTGTTAATTATAATTTTTTTTCTCTTTAAAAGTATTTCTTTATTATGGATAATATACTGGAAGGTGCTGCAAAAAATAGACCACCATTCTTTAATTGAACCAATTATGCCCAATAGAAAATTAAATTGAAAATGCTTTTATAAAGTATGGGTTTTGAAATTTGGTCTTCAATTATAGATGAGTATAAGATTACTACTACTGATAAATTCAATTGGGATGACCCAACCAAGACTTCCTACAATAACAATTGCAAAGCAGTGAATTCTTTATATTGATCTTAGGAGATTAAGAATTTAACACAATTTCTATATGTAAAAATCCCCCTGAAATTTGGGATACTTTGTCTATTTCATATGAAGGAAAATATAGTGTGAAATAAATGACACTGAATAATTATAATATTAAATATGATAACTTTAAAAAAACATGATGATCCTATTTCAAACAAGTATCTCAGATTCAATGAAATTGTCAACATAATGATTTCTCTTGGAAGAGAAGTTACTGCCAAAAACAAATTATGATGATTCTTAGACGCCTACGAGACAGTTGGAGAGTAACCTCTGTCTTTATTAGAGAGTCATGTTACATTATCAAGTTACTTGTAAAAGAACTCATTGGGAAACTAATGAAGTATGAAGAAGAGCTGAAATCCAACACAAAAAAGGAGGATGAACCCAAAAGAAATCAATCGCATTCTGGACCACCACCTCTAAACACAAACAGAATGTGAAATTGGAAGTATATATAGAATGGTCCAGTATTGAATAGTCCTCACCTGAAAGTGATGAATATATGGATCAATTATATTGAAGCATTAAGATATTTTACAAGTGGATGATGTTTTTGGGAAATCCTTACTTCAATGGAAAATATGATCAAAAGGAAGCTATAAAAAAAGACTTGAAATGAAATGACAAGTATGATGAGATAGTATGATATGAATGTAAGAGAAATGAACATATAAACTCTGACTGTCCCAAGATCATGTACAAAAAGAAACATTGGGACACCGATAAAATGTATAAAACAAAAATTAGAAAAAAGTGTAGTGATTCTTATGATATTTGAAATGACTCAGAATCTTCAAATGATTAACAGGCTAACAAATCTAATATGTGTTTTATGACAAACACATCTCATATAATAGTGGAATTTCCAATACACAATTCCTATTTTTTTGGAGATGAGAGTGGCTCTGAAAATATTTCTAATGATAAAATTTTTAAGTGTTGTAATATTCTTGAAGATACATGTAATGAACTAAAATATAAATACAAGCCTTTAAATAAACACAATGATCTTACCTCAACTGTTAAATCTGAAATACTGTAGAAAGAGTGAAAATCTTCAATTACATAAAAAACGAACTAAAGCTATCCAATGAGAAATTTAAAAGGGATGTTGAATGGTTTACTAATGTTAAAGATACATTGGTACAAATTCTAAGTAAATATATTGTTCCTAAATCTACTATTGGTATTGTCAATAAACCTAGTAAAATATATTTTGGAAAAACCGATTTTTTTCTAAATCTAGGACATATAGCTTTACTCCTAGTTCTGAAAAATATTCAAGTAGTTCAAACTATGATACACTCTCTACTTTTTCAAGATTTTCTAGACCAAATAGAGTTTATCTTTCAAGAACATTACATAATGCTTATAGAAAACCTATGAGGTAGATGTGGGTTCCTAAATCACTAGTCCTTAATATTATTGGACCAAACCAAATATGGGTACCAAAACCATGTTTTATTTGACTATTTTGTAGGAAAGTATCATAAATATCTTCTGTAGAATCTTATAGTACTTGGATAGTGGGTGTTCAAGACACATGATTGGAAACTATTCATTCTTCATGAAAATAATAAAAATTAATGGTGGACATGTAACCTTTGGTGACAGTACAAAAGGAAAGATCATTGGATTTGGCCAAATCGGTTACACTAACTCAGTTTTAATTTCCAAACATTTTTTGATGGATTAAAATATAATATGCTTAGTATTTTACAACAATGTGATGATGAATTTAATGTTAAATTTGAAAATGATACTTGAAATGTTTTCAATTCTAAAAATGAACTATTGTTTTCTTCATTAAGAAATGAAAATGTATACTCTGTTAACTTAGATTCTTTAGTTTGTCAAAATGCTTCATGTTTAAGTGTATTTCCAAAAAAGACATTCAATTGGAATAGGGAACTAATACACTGTAATATTCACTCCCATAGAAAGCTAACCAGAATAATATTTTTCAAAGATCTATGAAAACCTGTGTTTCCAAATGATATGGTGTGTAATCCTTGTCAAAAGGGAAAGCAACATAAAATTTCCTTCAAACCAAAGTATGAAGTGTCAACTTCTCAACCTCCTGAATTGGTTCACATGGATTTTTTTTGACCATTTAGATTTTCTAGTTTAAATGGGAAGAACTATATTTTTGTTATAGTAGAAAACTTTTCTAGATGTACTTAGACATTCTTTTTTACTCAAAAAGTGAAGCCTTATCTCATTTTAAAAATATGCCAAAACTGTATAACATCTTAGTGGACATAGAATTAAATCATTAAGAAGTGATCATGGTCATGTGTTTGAAAATTAAGAGTTTGAATTATTTTCCACAAAAATGGTTATTGTCATAATTTATCTTCCCCTAGAACACCTCAACATAATGGAGTTGTAGAAAGAAGAAATATAACCTTGTAAGAGATTCCAAGAACCATGCTTAGTGAATGAGACATGACTATTTATTTTTGGGCTGAAGCTATAAATAAAGAATGATAAATTATTAATAGAATATTTTTTATACCTATTCTTAAAATAACTCCTTAGGAGTTATGGAATAATAGAAAACCCAAAATACGATACTTCAGTTTTTTCGGTTGCAATGTCTATATAATTAATACTAAGGAAAATTTTCACAAATTTTCATCCATGAGTGATGAAGGAATATTTCTAGAATATTCAACCCATAGTAAAGACTTTATAGTGTTTAATAAAAGAACTAAATGTGTGGAAGAATCTGTCCATGTCAAATTTGATTAAACAGATCCACATGAGCCTAAGATAACTCTAGAGAACCTGGTGGATGGTATGTCAAATTTGGACATCAAAGGAAAATCTTCTAACTATCCAACAAAAGAATATATGAAAACTAATAATTCTAGAAATTCTTCTGATTTAGGTCATAATGAACCTGAATCTGTTGATGAACCTGAAATCACTATTCCGTCTTTTCCTAGGGCTGTTAGAATTCTTAAGAACCATTCATTTGTTGCATTTTTATGAGATTTAGATAAAGGAACTGAAACTAGAGCTTCTCTTAGAAATAAGGTTGAACATCAAGTCTTCTTATCACAATATGAACCTCAAAAACATTAATGATGCTATAAATGATTAATTTTGGATGATGGATATGAAATAAGAGCTTAATCAGTTTCAAAGGAACAATGCTTGTAAACTTGTTGAAAGAACTAAAGATTCATTTACCATAGCCACAACATTGGTATTTAGAAATAAGGTAGATGAAGCTGGTAACATAGTTAGAAATAAGGCTATATTGGTTGCTCAATGATATAGTCAAGAAGAAGTAATTGACTATAAATAGACCTCTCCACCAGTAGCTAGACATGAAGACATCAGAATTCTACTTTCTTATACTGCACATCTGAATTTTGAACTATATCAAATGGATGTTAAGAGTGCATTCCTAAATGGTTATATATATGAGGATGTCTTTTTTGAGAAACCCCCGGGTTTTACAAATCCTCATTTTTCAAAAACTATTTTTAAATTATTAAAAGAATTATATGGTTTAAAAAAAGATCCAAGAGCTTGGAATGATAGATTAATTACTTTTCTTATTTCTAATGGTTTTACAAAATAAATAGCTGATCCTACCCTTTTTATAAAATTAATTTATAATGATTTTTAGTAGTTCAAATTTATATAGATGACATTATATTTGTGTCATCAAAAAAATTATGTATTGAATTTTCTCAAATGATACAAAACAAATTCGAAATGATTTTAATGGGTGAACTGATATTCTTTATTAGATTTCGAATCTTTCAAAATAATGATGGAATTATTTTAAACCAAATAAAATATATTAAAGGTATTTTAAAATATTTTTTCTTGGATAACACTAAAATTTATGACACACCAATAAGTACTATTTGTATGTTGGATCTTGATGAAGATGGAAAATCTATTGATCAAACCACATATAGATGGATTATTACAATATTACTCTACTTAACTACTAGATGACTTGATATTATGATCAATGTATCTATGTGTTCTCGTTTTCAAGAAAATCCTGAGGAATCTCATTTAAATATTGTTAAGATAATTGTCAAATACCTCAAGAAAACACCCCATCTAGGACTGTTCTATCCCAGAGGAAAATCATTTGAGTTAGTTATTATGATGCTAACTTTGGTGGTTGTATGTTAGATAGAAAAATCACCTTAGGAACATGTCACTAGTATCATGGTGTAGAATGAAAAAAAATGTTTCATTATCTCCTGCTGAAGTTGAATACATAGCTACTAGTAGTTTTTGTGCACATATTTTTTGGATGAAACAAACATGACTAGATTATGGATATCAATTAATTCATGTACCTATAAATTGCGAAAATAAAAGTGCTATTAAAATCTCATAAAGTCCTATTTCACACTCTAACAAAACATATTGATGTAAGACATCACTTTTTGAGAGATCATTATCAAAAAGGTAATATCACTTTGGAATTCATTGGAACTGAATATTAGATCACTGATATATTTACCAAACCATCAAATTCTAAAATAATATATTACATAATACATGAATTGGGAATGATAAATCTTAAGTCGTAAGTGAACTATTTCACTGCTTACTATTTCACATTTTACTGTTTCACAAGTCACTATATTAAGGTTAGTATATAAATCTAACAGTTTTACATTTTTACAATCTTAAATTTTATTGTTTCATATTTATGGTATCATTGTCACTGCTGCTCATTTACTGTCTCCTTCAAAAAATAATGTTGCACTGTTTCAGAATCACACAGTAAACATGTCACCGTGAAAAACTATTATGGTCTCACCATGAAAGTCTATTCCAATCTCACTATAATGATAATATTTCATTTTATTTACATTTTATAACCTGTATCACTGTAAGTAATTATTTTATTCTTTTCCTTTCTTGCGCTTTTGAATTTATGATGCTCGATATCCCTAAATGATAAAAAATGAAATAATTTTCACTCATATCTTCACCTGAGCTCTCTTATCTCAAACAGTAACACATCCTTCAACCTTTATTTCTATCTCAAACATTCATTTAATTCTCATGATGAAACTCTCATCCTCATCATCTCCAGAGAAGAAAATATCAAAGAAAAAGATGAAAATAACACCGAAGATAGCACCTGAAGGTCCTTTGATTCCAAACCTGGTGAACAGAATAGTGGTACCTGAAAAGGCAATCTACCCCGAGTGGTAGTTGTAAAGTAATACATTAGTATTGATTGTTCTGAAAGTGAAATGTTGGATGGATTGGTTTAAAAAAGAGGATAGACTAATTTACCCAAAGATATGTGCATGGTTTTATTAGTTTGTTCAATTATCTTTTGATACATAAGATGGTTTTATTGTAAAAATCTTGATCAATGGCCAGAGATGCACTTTTCTTCTTGGTTATGGGATGCATGCCTTGGGATTCCTCATGAGGGTGTTTTTGAGGACTACTATAGAGGTGCTCCACCTCAAAGTGATATATTTTTTCTGTAAGAAGCCTTGGGAATCTTAACTATGAATTAAATAAAGAGAAGAGCTATAGCTGCTGAGCTATATGGTGAAACAAAACATTTGATAAAATTTGTTCAGAATCAGATTAGCCACATAAAAGAATATTTTTCTACACTCATGTATCAAGATGTATTTTTGATACATCTTATGATTAATTTCCACAATATTAACCTATGTAAGTACGTTATACTTCATGTGTGTGATTTGATGAAGATAACCTCCACGTCAACCTCCATGATCTACTCAAGGTTAATCTCCTCTATGCTTCATGAAAAAGGGTTTGTTGGACCAGATAAAGAAGTCATTAAGGACTATGAATTTTTTATTTCAAAAGATATAGTCAATATAATGAAAATTATATTGAAGACCTGGAGAATATCATAGGTGGAGGATAATGATAGGATATCTAAAAATTTCAACCTGGTTGAGAATTATTAAAGACCTATGTACTTTTTTATACTATTTTGGAACCAGATGAAATCATTGACTATTTTAATGATAAATAATAAGAAGAGGTTGTTTTAACTATAAGGAAAACTCTTCTGGATGTGGAAGACAATGAAACTGTTCTCTAAGACATAACTGAGAAGGAAATACTTATTCTTGAAGAAATTGTTGATCTAGAAGAACAACCTACTTCTAATGAAGAATATGTTGATAATGTAAGTGAAAAAATTGTTCCAGAAGAGCATCTAGAATAAATCCTTTCTATTGATAAAGAATATGCTTATGCGGAACATTTGGAAGAACAAGTTGTTAATGAGATTATCCCATCTGCTGAGGAAATAATGGAGAAAGCCTTTCAGTTGGCTAGAAAATAAATGGGTGAGGCTATTAGAGATTAAATATTGTAAGTAGATCAATGAACTAGATCTCTTAGTCCTATAAGATATTTACTTGTTGAGGGGGAGAAAAACCCTAATCTAGAATGTTTTGAAGTGCCTAATCCATTTAATAAAAGCTCTGTGGATACTTGGCATAATTTCTCTAGCTATTTTGATGTGAATGATTCCCAGTAAGTCTTAGTTAAAGGGATAGAACTTTCTACTGTATTTCAATTTAAATCAGTATCCGATCTTATCTCTACAACGTAACCCGATCCTATATCAACTTCTATTCATGAACCTTCACAAGAACCTTCCACCTTGGTGAATAATATTGATTTGAAAGCATTTTGATCTACCTAATTGGATGGAGTTGAAATGATCATGAACACTCAACCTGCTCCTGTGAATAACTTAAGTGAAAGAGATACTACCCTGCTGTTAGAAAATATCATATGGAAGATTCAGCCAAAATAATTCATGAAATTCAAGAGGTCAGAGTTGAAAACAAACAACTAAATGATTAAGTGAAATCTCTTAGAGTTATGGTTGATTATATGCATAGAGTGTTGAAATTACGATTAGATCCTGTTTCTCATCATGTTAGAGGTCAGATTTCACTTGAAGTTGTCTCCATGTTTTAACCCAACCTAACTTCCTTAGATGACATGGTGTCTAAAAGTAACAAAAAAATATAGTTTTAGATGCGTGATCTTGTTGTTGATCTCAACAAGTTGACTGATTATTATAAGGGTTGTCTCCAAAATGTTCTTAATCAACTAAAGTCTAATACATAGGTTGGTATAGATTCTAATTCATTTGGAAATCATCTCAAATCTCTTTGGATTGTGATATTCATAGAGCAGTTGTTAAGGAAGAACTTCAATCAGGGATCAGTGGCATTGACAATGATTCTCTATATGTGGTGGTCATGAATAGTGACAGAGTTCTTTATTTGGTGAGAATTCATTCCAAGATTCCAAATTATTCTCAAGAAGAAATTACTAAGAAGGTGGATTTATACTTCCATTGTATCTTATCTAAGCATGATATGAAAAACTATTTCATGTACCTTGTAGAGAATTTGAAAATCCTTCCTGTCACTCAATCTTTCAAAACTCAATTTCCAAAGCACTAGGACTTCACTCCTTTGTTGGAAAAGTTCATAGAGAACAATGATGACTTTGAAAAAACAATGTAGTATGGTGGGGAGATTATGGCTGACTTCATAAATTTCTTGAGGCCTTATCTCCATGTGCAGAGCACTGCTACTGTGGCTCATGAAGATTCACCATTGTGACATGGTTTTCCTACCTTCTCATCCATAGTCCTTTCCTCTACTTTTATTTATGTCTCTAAGGCTTTGAGCCGGATTAGACCTGTTATCCTTGACCAAAAATTTCCTTAGTCATACACCAAACCATTCAAAGCACATTCTATTTTTGAAGGACTCAATTTACCTTCTCTGATAGTTGGTTCACTTCCTTCTTTAACTTCCACCTCTACTCATATGGATTCTCCTGATGTTGCTTCCATGAGTAAAGAGAAGATAGCCAATGCCCTAGAAAAGTGACTACTATCTTTTGATAGAGATATTGTTAAATTTTTGTTACCTACTGTCTGTATCGAAACTTGTTTATCTAATGAATTGTGAACTCTTCTTATCTATAATCTTTTTCACTTCTCCACTCTTTTTGATAATCCCAAAAGGGGGAGTAATATGCACTCTAAATGAACACTAAAGGATATACATGTTCACTAAGAATATATTTCTCACTCACATGATTTGTGATCATAAAAAGGGGGATATTGATGGAATATTCATTTTTAAACCATGTTTTAATGATCAAAAATCCTAAACAACATGTAAAACATTTCAAATCCTGATTAATATGTCTCAAATCATTTTTACAGATGTTGGTTTCTTTATGATTTAAATAAACCAATCCAAGATCTTAATTGATATAAATCTTGCTTGATTAGTGAAAAATATATTTTAATTTGTGTTATAATGGATTTTCGTAATGAACGATGAAGTCTAATCCATCCTTGTAATACCAAAACTTATGTCTCGATACAGATTTTTGGATAAGTCTGAGAAACTGTGAGTTTGAAATCGGTTATGTTTTCCTAGAAAAGGACAAATCATTGTGACATAGACATCGTGACCTTGACATTGTGACCCAGACAACATGACCCAGACACCATGACCCAGCCACCATGAACATGACACCGTGACCTAGACACTATGAACTAGACACCGTGACCAGACACCAAAACCGGCTTCAGATCTGTTGAAGTCTGTGACACCAGTCCCTTACTGAGACACTAGTTGAAGTTTGGTAAAAGATCAGACACCATGATCCTAACACTACATCTATGCTACGGGTTCCTAGTCTCTATAGAACTATTCCATCATGATTGTCTCACCTCTCAAAGGAAAAGAAGAATACATTGTCTAATAGAGACACTACATCCAAGTAACACCATTTCAAGACAAACTATGACACATTTCATTAATCATTTTTTTAAAATTTTATTTCTAATGGTCATATTTGAGTCTTTTAAATGCATTGACATGATTAATATATATTTTTAGACATGTCACCTTAAGGTATGAGGTTCTAGATGCATAATACATGCATAATGTTAGATACAACACATGCACTCCAATAATAAAAATAAAAGTGTGGCCAGTGACGAAATGGCGATGAAATAGAGAAAAAAACGCATGAAAATTCATGAGAAAAAGAACCAACACATAAAACAACATACATATGAAGAACACGCTATTAATTCACAAATCTAAAATATAGGCTACCATAGATCTTTTTCAATAACATCTTCACAATACAAACTCCATGAAGAACACGATCCAGATCTAACTCAAAACCAGAATTACCAAACTTGTGATACTTTATTTTTTGCAAAAGGACACTATTCCTGCATCCGATTCATAAAATAATTCCATAGCATCATAGACTAACCATCAGAGCACTTCTAACTTTATCTCATCTTTTTTACTCTAGTGTTTATTGTTTTTAGCTTTTGAAAAGTGTGTGTGTGTGTGTCTATATAAAAACACACATTGTATCCTACATTAAACTGGGGGATACAAGATATCCTTCATGTCACATCGTTTTACACATGTTTACTCCCATGGATAATTGTGGAAGAGGGCCATGTGTGACTTGGTAGATTATACACATGTAGAACTGTGGAAGTGGTTGTGTGGCCAGGACAGTCTTGTGTATTGTTGTTTACCTCGATCTAGGGTGTCAATCAAGATTATTAATATAAACTTCTTGTTTGTAGGTGATCACTAGGTGGAGTGTTTTAGGTCTCATCTTGAGACTAAAGAACGTTTTTTATATCTTCTATGTTGTTTAATTTAGTTTTCTCTGTTATTAGTATAATTCAGAATTCACAAGATTCACTTTGATAGTTAATCTTGGACAGATGTTAAATTTGTTTTTCTTTATTAGAATAGCTTCAAAAGTAATATCAATAACTGATATTGAGATTACTGATAATTAATCAGTCTTCTAAAAAGTTATTTAAAGAGCCAAGATTTCATAACTGTAATACAATAATTAACTGATATGTATTTAGTTTTATTAGGGAAGCATTTTAGAAGACTTTTCAAACAGAAATTTTAATAGATACTCAATTCACCCCTCTTGAGAACTCTACTCTGACCAACACTCATGTTACATATTAGAAACATGGACTTGTGACATCTATTATTAACATTAAATTTTTATTATTATACCTACCAAAAAATATGTTTTATATACACATGATGATTTATGTCTAAAAACCATTGGTGGTGCCCTACTAAGTATATATGACACCGTATTTGGTTCACCTATTGGTACCAACACAGAATTCTAGGAAGTGGGTAGGGATAAGGAAAAGCGTCTCCTTATCGATGCTTGATTGATTCTAGCATGAATGTGTGGGACCACATGATTGTTCTAGGGATCATGATGCTATATGGTGATAATAATTTTGGTTTCTTTGTTCTTTATATATAACTATGTGTATGTGATCGAAATTAAGTGTTTCTTGTTCATTTTTTTAGAGATACGTCGTTACATCATGTTTTATACGATAAAAAAATTAAATTGATTGATGTTTTTCATCTGGAGGTTTGCTTTTGTTGTTGTAGATGTCATTTATTGTTATTGCATTTTTCATTTATCTAATAATTATACTATTGTAGTGCCCTAATTATGAGGATTCAGTCTCCCCATTGTAGCACCATAGATCGTTCCTGCTAGTCGGTATCCTATGGAATATATGGATGTGTTCATGAGGACATGTGACCTACCAAATCAGGGAATTATTTTAGTGGCACCCAAGTTAGGAAACTAAAAATTTGTATCATATGTTTCATTTCATTACCTTAATATTTGGGGATGTTAAAAATAATACTATGATGTTCCAAATTCAGTAATGAGCCTGTTCTTGGGAGAAAATAACCCATATGAGTAAAAGTTTAACTAACATTGGACGGGATTTGTTGATCTAGTTTTTTCATGTTGAGGTTTTCTTAGATCCCATGATGGGTTATGAACATGATATGTGATATTTTTATTTTAATGATTTTGAATTAAATTTTTCCCTTGTATGTGTAAGAAATGTAATTATCGATCATGAATCATTTCACGCACCTTGTAGGATTAATATTTCATGCATTATTACATTCTATGATGGTTTCAATTTCTGACTGCATGATACGTTTTGTATGTTCCTTGAGTAATATAATGATTTTTCAAAAACATTTATATTGGAAAAGGGGTATTGATTTTTTTTAATAATTTCCTACATGAATTTAAATATAATATTCTTATATAGGTAGATGATGGAAAATAACTTTCCAATTTTCACATGCATGTGTTATGTATATGAGTTTACATGTACTAAAATGTTAATTAATTTTGAATACATGAGTTTCATTTGTAAATTAATGACTTCATGTACCAATATAAATTGGGAATGATGATTCATTTAGTAAAATCTTATTATACTAAATGTTAAATTCTTCTATCAAATGTAATGTTTCAGATGTTGTAAAATGAACTTTGAATTGAAATTTATTAAGCATGTAAATTTAGAAATTGGGAATGTTAATTCAAATAACTTGTTTATTATTTAAATGCAAGAATAAAAAATTATTAAATTCTAAAATTATCTCCATTAAATGGGGTTGTTAATTGTATTAAAAATGGTTTTTTCCTCAATAGCATGCTATTAATAATCCATATAAGAAGGCCATTATATTGAAATTGAGATCTTGACCCAAACAAAATGCAATAATAAGATAATGTTAAATTCTAATATGATCACAATTAAATGGAGATGTTAATTGCTATAAAATTAATATTTTCTTCTTTAAAATGAAATTGATAGTCCATAACAAGGACCTCATAGTGAAATGGATATCTTGGCCCAAACCCGACCTTAGTAGTGGGTTGTAGGAAGTCTCTATTATATTCTATATAATCATTCCTATCATCTATACATGATTTTATTAGTAGGTAGAGGGGTGTGAATCTTTTATTGAAATTCTTGTACCTATCATATTTTTATCTTTGTAATAATTATCATTATCAAGTCCAATATAAGGCATGTGATTGTAATTTGTAAAGATATTCCACCACGACATCCTCGAGTCATTCCCTAGTAGGTTGGTGATGATAATAGTCTATATGTGGTGTGCCTTGATCCATATGTGTTACCACTAGTAGTACCACCTATGGAACCTTTTTGGATCCATTATATGGTCTATGAAGCCCAATTTTGATGGGAATTTATATATCTTATATAGACCATACATGGAGCTCTGCAAACTTCCCCTTTAATAGGAGAGTTAATATGGGAGTTTCAATAGTAGAATCCACCTACTTTTTTAGATAATGATGGACCCCATGCTATAGATATATGGATTGATGTTGTCTTATCTATCTTTGATAACCATGATACTCATCATGATAGGAGAGTGAATCTTTGTACATATATGCATTGGGGATATATGAAATTATGGTGGGATGTTATAAACCAGGAACCTTAGTAATGCGAACTGATTTGGATGGATTTCCAGAATAGGTTATATGACTACTTTTTTCTTGAGAACATAAGAGATAATTATACTATGGATTTTATAAACCTACATCAGGGTTCTAAATATTTTATGTATTACTCAGCTTATTTTATGAAGATACATTACTGTATGCCTATCTATCCAACTAATGGTCCAGTGAAAGTGATATGTTTTGAGGATGGTATTAGGAATCCTATTCATTTTTATGTGATGGTTTTTTTTATAAATACCATTTATGTTTAGTAAACTAGTATCTTATAATAAAATATAACCTAAGATATGTTGGGGTTACAAATCAGAGTGAACTAGCTTCTTGACCTATTCGTGAAGTATGTGGTGGTAGGAAGCATTGATTAGGTATATTTCATGAGGGATGTACCACTCAATGTGCATGTACAAGAAGTTTTTTTAATATGTTATCAGTGTAGAAAGACGGTATAATTGAAACCTCAATGTGAGAGGACCGTAGTTGAATTTATATCATTTGGATGTATTGGCCATTTACAATAATTTTAAATAATCACCCATCAAGTTTTCAATGAGTGGGGATCAGAACTGACACGAGGTCCTTGAGAAGGATCTACAACACTGTTGATAGTTGTGAGATGGAATGCTACCAAATTATGAAGCTGATGAGTTGGTCATGGTCGGGGGAGCCCTCTATTAATTGCATAGTGTTATGGGAGCATTCCTACTCATGGAAGCCATGTTGTATCTCAGGGATATGGAATATGTCAGGTTTATACAGTGAAGAATGTTCTAATAGAGTAGAGTCATGGAACATCTACATTTAAAGGTACTATTTTAGTTTCATCTACCATGATATCAGTTTTATTTTACACTAGGGATTCAAAAGCATTAATTTCTATGGTTATAATTGAATGTTGCAAGCTCATATTATGCGCATCACTAGGGTGAAAACCCCTGACACTCATTTGGGGATCCTATCAGTGTGTGTACACCATTATAAGGAGTTCCACCTTGAGATAAGTGGATATGATTTTATATAGAACCTCTTAATCCTAGAGATGTATTGTTTTAACATTATTCTCAAGATGGAATAATTAGTTTTTTATCATTCATATGTAGATTTATATCACCGTGGTGTATTATTAAATCTACCTAGAGTGGTACATACATTCACAAGGGTGAGTGGGATGATTTGGTAGGTATATTAAGACTAGAGCGTCATGGGATAGGCGGAGTGATAACCTTTATTTTTATAATTAATAGGGATGATTAGGGAATACATCAAGATACATACCCTATGGTATTAGATCCTTTCATGGATGTATTCATTGATGAGTTTTTATGTTTTAATACCTTAGCTAATAGTGTATTTATGTATTGACCTAGTCCTAGTAGATGTACTAGTGTCAATTCATTCTTACAGTATGGCCACTACATAGTTGCAGGAACTCACGAGATAGATAGAGGACTTAGAAGATAAGGATTTTATATGTTCCAGTACATCTCCATGGGGTTTAGTAGTCCTTTTTCTATAATGTAAAATGGAATCCCCATGCTTCCTATTGATTACCTGAATTTGAATCATCTTACTAAAAATAATGGGTATAATTTTCTTCATATAAGTGACCTCCTTTATTAGCTAAGAGGATCACATGTTTTTTTAAAAATTGATTTGAGATTAAGTTATCACTGGGTATATATTACATCATTGTACATTCTATGTACAACATTTTCTAGTAGGCATGGTCTTTATGAATATATAGTTATGCAGTTCAATATAAAAAACTCACCTTTTGTTTTCATGTGTTTTTTTAATCTATATTTCCAATCGTATTTGGATCCATTTTTTTCTCCTTTTTTGTTGATATCTTGAAGTATTATCATACTCAAAACAATATTCTCAATAACATAATATGTCATTAAATTCACTGGGAGACCACCAAATTTATTATAAGTTTAATAAATTCCACTTTTTGATCCATATAGTTTACTTAATAAGTACCATTATCTCAGAGGTAGGAGTATCAGTTCACCTAGAGAATGTGAGATCTATAGATATATTAGAGAAATCCGATAATTATTTTGAAATACATAGATTCCTGGGGATAATTGGTTATTAAATATTCTTTATCCAAGAATTTTCACACATAAATACACCTATTTAATGAATGACTAATAAAGGTGTGTTTTTTATATGCTCATGATTTTATGAGACAACCTTCCATGAACTGAATAAATGTCTGAAATTTTCACCATTAAAATTTCTACCAGAGTTGAGTTGATTCTATACAGTCAACTATAAACAATTAGGCATCATGATTGAAGTAGTTCCAATTTTGGGAGACCTAGTCATTGAAAATGGGTCATGAAATTTGTGGCCTCGTAAATGGAATTACTTAACATATGATCTTGATTTTGAAGTTGTACTTTATGATATGTGTTATTTGATGCATTACCTAATGGGAGAGTATTGTTGGTGTTTATGGACCACATTATTCTTAGGTATATATACAAACCAAATGACTTGAATCTTAAGAAATCTAATTAGATTTCATACCCATAGTCAATCAAATTTTAGATTTCCTATATAACATGTATAGGTAATGTTTTCGTGGATGTTTTGGGCTTGAAGAATCAAACAAAACTAGTGTATGAGAATAGAAGAAAATGGAAGCCTATGGAACTATATTTTAAGATGCACTTGGAGGTTCAGAACAATCTTGGTTAGTCTATACTTAAGTCATTATCAGTGAACACTTTAATTCCAGATAGGGTGAAGAGGTGGTTGATATCAGATCCCAAGGTCTTAGTCTAAAAAGAAACTATTTGTGGTGAGGATTTGTGTTAGGCTGGATTGTTGATCAGAATGATTTCTTATTCATTGATGTAAATGTCTTTATTACTATAAAATATATGGAGGAATTAATAAAAGAGTCTCATGATTCTTCTTGGACAGTACATCCTAGCCTTACCATGATGAATCCTAACTAACATCTCTTTTATTGATGTCTTAAGATGTAAAGAGAGATAAATTATTTTGTTACTTAGTGTTCCACCTATCCGTAGGTGAAGGAAAAAAACCAGTAACGTGTATGGATTCTATAGCTTTCACCTATTCTATAGTGGAAATGGTATAATTTCACCATGGATGTTTGAGACTTGATTACTAATATCTCATTAATGTAATGGGGATGTTTGGGTGACCGTCAATAGTCTACTAAGGTCTCTCACTTCTTACCTATTAGAGAGACCTTCATAGTGGATGATCTTGAGAGATTTTATGTCTATGAATTTTGACACCTACATAGGGTCCCTCATAATATCATTTTTGATAGGGATTCTACTTACATGTCAAGGTTAAAACAATAGTTGCATAAAGACATGGTTTCATAGGTTCTTTTGAGAATATACTTCTACCCTCAAACCAAAGGTTAGTCCGAACGGGCGATTAATGTACTAGAGGAAATTCTCTAAGCATGCATCATCGATTTTATTTGTTCTTGAGAGAAAAATATACCCTTATGTGAGATCGCATAAAAATATCTTCTAGTCATTTATTCATATTTCTTCGTGTGTGTCATTATATGGTATTTCCTTTCGGTCACCTCTGTACTAGATAGAGGAATATGAGGTAGTTCTACTAGGTCCTCATCTCATTTAGGATACTTTAGATAATGTTCAATTTACTTATAAGAAAATGGATATTTATTAGTATATAAATAAATCATATGTTCATTGTCACAAAAAACCTATAATGTTCATGGATGGGGATAGGTATTCTTGAATTTATCGACTAAATTAAGGCATTGATGTATTTGGTGGAAAGGTAAGTTGTCTCCTTAGCTTGGTAGACCATTTGAGATTTTGGAGAGGGTTGTAAATATTTATTATCAGATAGATATACTAGATAGATATAGAGATATGAATTATATTTATCACATTATATCCCACATCATTTTTAATCAAACCAATATCATATTCTTCAGAATGAGGATGTGAAATTGGAGGTTGATAAATCCTTTGAGGAGCACCCTATCTAAATTATGGACCAATGAATGAATGATATTTTAGGTAGGTCAGTTCCTCCAGTACGAGTTCTATAGCAACATATCCATATAAAGTATGAGACTTGAGAGTGGTAGACCAATGTATATACGTAGTTTCATTAGTTATTCTCAGACGATGATTCACCACCCTTTTAAGGGAAACATGGGGATGAGTTGATTTAAATGGGTAAAGAGTATAAGATCCTGATTTTAGATGAGGTAAAAAACCCTTTTCATTTCAGTTTGCATCCACTATTTTATCCTTATATGTATGAATAATATCCTAGAGGTGTAATAGGGAATTTTTTATGCTTGTTCTGAACCTGATGGTTTGAATTATAGAGGAAATAGATGGTGTACATTGTTAGATCATTTTTATTACTAACTGTGAAACTCAAACCATTCAAACCTATAAAGTTGTCACATAGTTTTTATATAGCTTTAAACGGGAGTTTTCCAAGTGGGGAAGTCATATATGGTTTTCAAAAGATTCATATGGTTTTTTGAACCGTGTTTTATAGGCAATGTATCATGTTTCCCCTGAATAGTTGTGTGTGCATGGTTGGAACACCGTTTGGAAAACCATGCATCCATACTGTGCAATCTTCAAAATTTGGGTGAAAATACCATTTTTACCAACATACCTTAAAAAAACCCCCTGTTATTTTTTTATCCTCTGCTAAATATCATATATACTCCCCTCATTGAGAGCCCCTCCATGCCTAAACTAGTTATTCAATCAAATCTTTCAACTGACCTATATTTGTGATTTAATATGTTTTCTGAGATCACTACTAGTACGATCTCCATTCCTTTACATTCTATCATCGATTATCTTACCATCATCAGAGTTATTTTGGGGAAAGATAATATTACCTATTTGTAGGGTATCCATATAATCTTTCTTTATCCTAATTTAGGCTAAACTAGGGGTTAATACTGGAAATGTGTTCTACCATTGGATTTAGGTATGTAGTCTTTACCTATTTCTATAAGATTTCATTTCCTTTTAAAATATCTCAATTTTTATGATTTCTATACATTTCATACATTAATAAAAAATTATTTATAAGCCTTAAATTAATTATTAAACATATTTTGGGATAACCATGTAGAACATAGACTTGGTTTGAGGTTTTAAACCTCAACCAGATCCACCCATGAGTTGTGGTATTTTATCGGATCTTTGTTAAATGTACTCCATAGGGTGTCTGAGCTATCCTTTATCTAGTGGGAGAATATCTTACCTTAATTTATTCAGTCAAATATGGGTACTTATCCTTTTCAAGGTTGTTAAAAATTAATAAAATGGTAAAATTGATAGATTTAAATGGAAATGGGGAGTGATATGGACATCCTATTGACTTTTGCATTACTATAATTTTAATTTTAATTGTTTACAAACACACTCATAGACTTTTTTCATTATTATATTATATTCGGAATGTTTGAAATCATAGTGTGACCCTAATTTTTAACAACGTATGGCACATATTTCTTAATTGTATGGAACCAGATAGGGAATTGAGGTATGGAACCTATCAACTCTTAGGTATGATTATTTTTTGGTATGGAACCAATTTATAATATTGAGGTATGATACTTTTGGTATTTTAGTATGTAGTCAATGAGTGAGATCCCAGTATAGAACTTGTTTCAATTTAGTATAGAACTGACTTCCTATCAAGGTGTGATAACTTTTCCATATTGGTATTTCAATAAGTAGGGAACAAATGCGTAACACCTACGACCCGTAGGATTGAATATTTTTGGTATTTCTCTGATGAGAAAGATCATGTCGTGGAACCTTGGACTTCTATTTGCATTAATATATTTGGATATATGTCAACCTGATTATAGCCTTGGGACCTATCCCATGTAGGTATCTTGTTCTTTTGATATATTCAATAAATGACATCCTTGTTCTCAATGAGGTCACCCAGGTTATTGGATTTGTACTTATCCCATATAGGTTTGATACTCCTTTCAAATATGTTTTATTCCAAGATAGTAGTTACTCACTTGTGACATATAATATATATATATTTATATATATGTTTTTTCATTTTTTATAGCCTGGTCTGGTAGAATATAGTTCTCATGTGATTAGAACATTTGTTATTCACTTTATATTTTTTAGGTTATTCCTAAACAAGATTATGGTTAATATAATGAGACTTAATTTTTATAGACACCATTGGTGGTGGCCTACTAGTAATATATCACACCTTGTTCTCATTGTAGATTGGTACACTGAAAAACATCATGGATACAGGGAGGGATAAGGTAATGAGCCTAGTTTTAAATGATTTATTTATAATATCATAGAAGCGTGAGGGAAAAAGTATGAGCTATTGATCATGATTCTATACGGAAATATTATATTTTTTTATTTTTGTTCTTTTGATATACTTGTGTTTATGTGGGTCTGATTCTATGTTGCATGTTCCTTTTTTGTTTAGAATAATTTCATTAATTAATTTTCTATATTATACTCAATATTGATATTGATGACTCTTTATCATCCGGATGTTTCCTTCTGTGGTTATAGTTTTTGATTATTATTATTTAAATTTTTTAATCCATTTATTATATCACCTTCATACTCTTATAATAAGGGTATAGTCTCCCCACTGTATCACCATAGACCCTAACTACTTGTTGGAAACCACTATCATACTAGGAGACACACTTGTGGTAATGTTATCTACCACCTTAGGGCACTATTTTATTGTGTCCCAGGTCAGTACATTACAATATGATTCATTATTAAAAACTCAAATTGTAGGATTATAATAAACATTGAGTCATTTTTAAATACACTGATAATAACATCCCTAAATAACAATGAAAAAACATGTTTTTTTATCTTCTAAAGAGTTAAATCGGTATTATTCCATTCTCATGCTTTTGTATAAGATCAATTTTAGTTGTATATTTAAATTTTCATTGATAAATATATTTAAAATATAATGGATGTAATCTATCATAAATCTTCAAATCATTGCATATTCATAAAATAGTTCTCTCACATATATTTTAGTTACTAAACATTTAATCTGTATAATGCTAACAATATAAACATGAATTTCAAGTCAGTTCATTTTTTTATACAGAGTATTTTGATTTTGGAAATAAATAATAATTTGAGTCAATGACTCAACACAATTGATTTGACAAGTTGTTAACACATGAATCATATTCAAAGATAAATGAATTACATGATTCATATGAGGTGAATAACATTTGTATGGTTGAACATTATATAGAGTCATTTGAAGATGGAAAGTAATCCTTTTGTGAGTAAAGTGTAAATGATGAAACAAGTTGTTTTTTCAAACAATGATGGTGAACCATATGATAAATATTTAGTGAATTGAGAATAAATTATGCTACAGCTAAATTCTATACTGAGTAATTTTTTAACAAAATATTATGATATTTTAAATTTTTTTGGGAAATAACGATTACACCATAATTGTAACACTTTGATTTCATAGGATCACATTTTTTTATTGCAGGAAACATGTTTTCATATTGAAGGTGAATATTTCACTATTATAATCCATATCACACAACAATGCATATTTATAGGAATTTGCTAGATTTAATTATCCTGGAAATAACAAAATGCCTTATTGGATATTGTTCATTGAGAAATGATCTTAGAGGTTTAGAATATATTTTTGAACATGTAAAGTAAATAACCAAGTCACATTTTGAATTACCATGCTGCTTCATGATGTGAATTAAAATCTAGTTTCATGTGTTTTGTGTTTTGGAACCATGGGAGACATTTGGGAATCAATAATGTTACATATCACATCCATATATCATGTAAAGGGTGATGAATAAGGATATGTGGATAAAACAAAACATAATTACGTGGTAAATTTTATTGTCAAATATTTATATAGAAATATTAATTGAAAAGTCAATTCATATAATTAATAGATTTTTTCTATTTTTTTGAGATAGAGGAGATTAAAGGGATAAAAGTGGAATTGGAAAACTATAATAAGTATAAAAGATAGAGATAATTTTTCACCATATACAAAATCATTGGTTTTATATAAGTCTTCCTCATGACCTTCTTCATTTCACCTCATATGCAAGAGGTTTCCAACTTGCAGTGAGGGTAATAAAACCATTAATTATTAGACAATACCCTAAATTTAAATAAATACATGAATAAATTATAACTCATAACAACAAAAGAGGATAATTAAAAAATTATATTATCAAATGGTATGGTATGTATCACAAGTCATATAGAATAAATAAATAATTGATCCCAAATTTTGAAGGCCAATAAGATTATGGAAAATATAGGTACGTAATTTAAACACCATGAAGTAACACAAGAGAATATCTTTGTAACACCTCTAATCACCATGAACTATCTTATATCTCCCCATAATTGGGGATTTCCACTATCATATATCCCTGAACATAATTTCATCATGTGAAACATGTTTCCCCTACAAGGTGTGAGAATAAAAAAAATTGACTCAACTAATGTGTCATTAACATGGATTGGAATGAAAAAGATTTTACGCCATGATAATAAATAAATGTGAAGGAAACATGAAACAGTCATGTACCTATTGATAATGTGCTACCAAAGACTATAAAAATCATTCGTCATATTTTATTCATCTCTATGCTAGAACCATAGTCATAATTGAAGTTGTGAGGTAGAGTCAGAAACAAGGTCACCACATCTCTCCCATATCCACAACAAGGATAATAGGTCTTGGGTCTAGCCATCAAGCCCCATATCAAACATGGTTTGTGCCACACTATCTACATATAATAGCATCACCATGGGTCATGCATCAAGGGCATCATATCCTAGCACTATGTCCATAGTAAGTCCACTAATTTCCATCATGCAGCATTATCGCCTCTTGGGTAAGACCAACTAACATCGTAATCCTCCACCTAGTGAGGCTAAGTAACATTGTCATTACTTATCATCTAAATTATTCATTTCTTCATGAAACATGCAGGATTTGAACAGATTCTACATCTACTACCACTAATGTACAACATATTCACTTAACTCTTTGTTTTATGTAAAAACGAACAAAATAAGAATATACCAAATAAAACATATGAATGTAGTTTCATAATATGAGTCTCATATATACATAGACCTATAAAAATCATGGGTATACATAACAGAACTCTCACAAGTGATCCAAGTCAATCATGGAACATACGCGCATTACTCCACTGGTAAGAAATTGGTCTTTAACGTTATCTTTTTAATTTTAGCTCATAAAGAATAATGTTAAAAGTACTCAATATTAATTTTATCATCCACTAATTAATAAATGATGTTAAAAGTCAACTTTTAATAATATTTATTGAAATACCCAAATTTATGTGTCCTCAGAGAATACATTTAACATTTATTTTCTAGGAATTATCAATAAATGTCTACCTTTGAATTTTATTACAAATAAATGAGAAAATGTGTAATCTCTAAACATGAGGTTTTATTTTGTATCCTTGTAATTTATTTTAATGTCTATTGATCTAAAATAGAATTACAGGTCAAAAATTATTGATGTCGGAATTTGGACTTATCTTAGAGAAGTGTTAGAGAATTCAAATGCCTAATGACCAAAACTTTTGACTCAAAAGTCCATTTAACCTCCAAGACAAGTCAAATTGATTCCAATTAAACCAAATAATCTCTTTTATTTAGTATTTCTACATTTTATAATTGTTTATTCAGAAAACATTTATTAAATAATGTCATAATGAATCTAGAATAAGAACCTTGGGGAACTGAAGTTACAATGAATAACGATGTGCCTTTAACAATGTATTTACTAAAAACCAATATTTTAAGTATTTTTATATATTTAATGTTGGTTTGTTTTAAAATTGACATCCAAATAATTTCTAAATTGATTAATTTTTTTTACACTAATATCGGAGTCAGTTTATATATATTAACTTTTGATGTCATTTTTTATAAAAACCAATGTTCAAACATTTCTCATTAGAAGTTTTTAACATCATATTTATACATAAAATTCAATTAAAGTTGAATTTGAATTTCTGTGAAGAATAATTTTTTCATATTTCACATTCTACTTTTTCTGTTGCTGTATAAAATTTATTATACTGCATTACACATTTTCAAGAATCCTTTATATATTTTCATGATCCACAGCTAATTTTTTTAAATATACTCTTTATGATCCTCACCTATATTCAATGATTTCTTAATTTAAAAATTTCATAATGGTATTTATTATTATTTTCCAATTATATAGTTTATTATCTATTGATATACTTTTTAATTATTTTCTTTTAAATGTAGATACCTCATAAAATTGATTTAAAAATCTATTGATTCCTCATGAGATTTACGCATCGAATTATAAAAGTCTATACCAATTTCAACAACAGATGCCTCACAAGGGATCTTAATTCTGATGAAAATTAACTTGATCGACACTAAATCAAGCTTCAAAATAAAAAAATTTATGTAACATTCCTTTTTTATGGATTTATTTTGGTTTCTAAAATTGTATACTTTATCGATATTTTTACAATCTATGTGAGTCTTAGATATAAGTTGGATCTATAACTTGATGCATTATACTTATTTTTCTATATTTTATTTAGTTTGATGAATTTTCTAATTCATCAATCAAATATTTTATATAACTGGTTAATTAGCATTGAAATATTAAAAAGATAATTAAATTGTTTTGGCATCCGTTTTTCTTATAAACGACATCAAATGTAATTTTCAACATTGATTATAATAGTAAAACAATGTCAAAAGTTGATGAGTGTAATTTTCAACATAATTTAGTAAAAATATATATAAAATTTCATTTATTTGTTAAAAAAACTATATTAACATCGATTCTAATAATTTATGTTAAAAAAATACATATAACATCACTTGTAGGGATGTCGCCTCAAAAAACGACATTAAAAACCAAAAAAAATAAACTTCAAAGGATTTTTTATAGTAGTTAACACACACATGTGATCAAAAAAAATACATGGTCTGAATATTTCACAGGAAGTCACATATGATGGATATTAAGAATGGTCTGTAAAAATAATCATAGAAAATCATTTCGTGGAATAAATCATATAAATGACCTCTTCATAGTATGGAAATTCCTACCTAAAAGATGTCGGCATCAACATCAATTATCATTTAGGGTGTCATCTCCTCAAATATATTATCACCCCAACCTGGTAACACCTCAATATTTTTAAGAAAAATATTTCTTTTTTAATAAATTTAATTTCATCAATAACTTGCATTACACAAAATAAAAAGGTTAAAGATACCATGACATGTTATTAAAAAGTTATTAACATCAGGTAATTGGATTGGTTGGTATTTATAGTAATATTTAAATTATTATAATTCATGTTATACACGTGTATAAAATGAATTCATTATTTAAAATTAATTAGAAGTGAAAATGTAAATTATTTTAAAATAAAGGATATTTTTTCTAAAACACATTGTTTATGTTCCCAATGTATTTTTAAAATAAAAATTAAATTGATCACAATTGAAATAGATAAAATTAATTTCTATTTGAAAATCATGTGGTTCAAATTTAATTAATAGGTTCATTTTATATGTTGTAAACTTGAATAGTAAATGTGGTAAAATTTATATCCACCGTAAAGTGTAAATCAGGTTAATTAGGTTAAAATGATGAGTCAAGGCCATACATTTTCATCTTAATTGTTATTCTATAAAATGTTACCATTATTACTGTAGTATCTAAATTTACTATTTTAATGGATACTTGTCACTGAAAATAACCTATTTAATATCTAAATCAATGAATGTTACAAAATGTAACTCTATTTGGTTTTAATATCTCTTATCTCTTCCCACTGGGAAAAAACAATGTATAATTTAATATTTATTATAATTTTATGATTAATGATATTATATTCATTATGGTAATTTATTTATAATTTTTAGGTGTTATATAATTACCATTAATAATTAAAAAACACCAAAACATTATTTATTCAATTAATTGAAAAAATAAATACATGATATTAATAATATTAAAAGTGATGATATGAATAATTTATAGTTTTTAACGAATTTTATATGAAAATATGAAATCTTTTTATAGTTTTAAATTTTTATATTTAAATTCAAACTTCTTTATTATTTTTTTTATATCATTTTAAATTAATAGTGTCAAAATTTAAATTAATGATATTTTATCTAAATAGTATATTAGTAAATTATAACAAAACAAGTAAAAAGAATGGTTGGATATTATATTGTAAAAATGTTATAACAAGTCAACTTATTGTCTATGTTTCACATTATACATGAAACTTACAACCATTTAATAAATAAAAACGGTTACTATAGTTAAAATTAAAATTTCTGAACTAAAGGACAATCGAAGTAATAAGATTTTAATTGAAAAAAAAAATTCTGGAATTATATTAACTTAGAGTATTAAAACACTATCATACATCATCATAAAATACCTATCTCTTTGGTGGAACCTTTATTGATAATGAATTAATTATAATTTAATCTTTTGTGAAATTCCAAAACTACCCCTCACCTTAACTATAAAAAGGGATCCTTTGCTCTAACTTATTTACACAAAATTTTGACTTTTAGATCAACCATACTCTTCCAATTATATTTTAAAATTTCCTTTCAGAATTATATAGATTTTCTTCTTCCCAAAAGTCCAAACCGGTATCCATTTAGCCGAGGTCATAAGGAGTCATTTTACAGAAGAGGTAATCACATTAATGGATCACTTTCTTCTTAAATATTATTTTACCTGTTAAAGCTTTTATATTATTTAAGAAATAATTAATTTAGAATAATATATATATATTATTAATATTTAAACGACATTATAAACCCTCTTTCCTTTCAAATGAGATGTGAATGTATTGCTCATGTGTATATATTCCTTACAATCTCTACAAAGCAATATAATTAATTATTTTCTCCATATTATATGTATGCGTATTATGATGGGTCTCATATTTTCATCTGGTATTTAAGAAATTTTTATAATTATATAATGATACTTTCATGCATACAATCAAATCATCCAAACATTGCGTAATTGATAATGTCACTCATGCGTACAAGTAAACTACCACATCTAAAACCAATGTGATTAATTTTTCATTTATATTTTACTTGGACAATAATGAGGATATATTTAATGAATATTTTTGATATATATGACTTAATAATTATCTAAAAAATGTTAATTAATATTTAAATTTCTATTTTTCCACAACTTGAAAAATAAAAATAGGATTCATGCATACATACAATTAAATTAAAACCGATTGTAAGGAGTTATATGTTAAAATATGATTTTGTATCTATAATGTGTATAATTATGTTTTTATGATGAAATATTAAGACCTATCTCTAAATATACACGTTATAGTTATTCTCATGAGGTTATTTATTAAAAATACATGATTAAATTTCATTTTCGTTATTATATATATTTATAAGACCAAAAAAATTAATAGATTTTATAATTTATTTCTATCATCAGTAAAAAATATTCTTCCACCATATCCATAATTTATAAAAAATGAGTTATAGAATGTTTCTAAAAATGTAAAATGATTTTTTAAATTCGTTTTTTCCATCATTTGAATCTTTACAAAAAAAAAGAGGAATATTTTTATATTTTTTCAAATGAGGTACATTTTATTTATTACAAATTTTCAGAAAAGAATTCTTTCTTTTCACTTATACAAAATGAATTTAATTTCCTACCATCAGGAACACTCAATTTGTTTAATATTGTTTTACATTTTTTCATGTACATTTTTAAATAAATATTTTTCCATAATATTTTGAAATTTTTATATTTTAAGTAGTGTTTTGAAAATGAGATGTTTATTTTGCCCAAGAATTTTATAATGAAAATTTTAGGATATTTCCATTTATAAATGAAAAAATTAACTATTTATGATTAAATTCGGATATGATCCGAATATAACATAATTATTATTTATTGGGATGGTTTATTATTTTGATTCCATGATGATTAAGAAACATATTTCATTTCCATGTCTTTTTCTATGATGAAATGTTTATGAAAACCATTTCTATTCATTGGTTCTGATATGATGAATTCTTTAAGATATCATGGAAGACATATTTATGATTTTATTTATGTGATGTTTGGGACCAATATAACCCTCCAATTAATTGGTTAAATATTTATATCTCATGAGAAAATAAGTAAGGGAATGGGCAGTGAACCCAGTTCTGTAGGGGACTTGGTCCATTATGGTTGTCTTTGGAGTAAACATTGACTCGTATGATGGATTGAGGAGTGAAAACATTCAACTATGAAATTCTTGTATAAGATCCTAAACTATTAATGAATGAAATTTATATGCATATGTGTATTTCAAAATTAAATTTCATCTGCCAAAATTGTGCTTTAATGGGTTATGTTATTTGATTCCTTATGATTCATATCATATAAAAATCTATGATTTATTTCACGAATCTAGATTATGATCTATGAAATGAAGGGTATGTATTTCAAATGTTAATCACATTTTCTAATATTATAATTCTCATTTTATGATTATATGATCATTAGAATCTCCCTTGGTTACCTTTTTTTGAGAATCATAGCTCTCCCTTTCTTACGCTTCCATTATTAGGAAAACAAGAATGGTTTAATTTATGATATATTTAAGAATGTTGATAATTATGAAGATATATGTGGGAGATTATGTAGAACTATTATGAACTAGTTATTATGTATTCATGTTTCCTATGATACTATACTTATATGATTCTGGCCTAGACTTATATATTATATAAAGAATATTCATATTTTTAGATTTCATATTTATGTTTGAAAATTATGGGTCACTATAGTTGGTATGAGGGAAGGATTATTTAACCATTGGAAACTAAGATGAGATAAATTTTTGGATAACCCAATGGATAATTCCAAGTATAGGATAAAATGTTAATGTTTCCTTAATGATTAAAAATTACTTATGTTAAGATTAATGTGTCACATAATAATGTCTACCAATTTATATATCCTAGAATTTTTTTAGGATTATGTTTTTTATACCTAGGATTATTATTTCTCAGAAACTATTTTTGGTTTTAATCAATAGATAGAACACGAATGAATCGAGTTAAATCATAATTTTATGTAAAATGAAATGAAAATACACCCAAGAAACTAAATGTTATGGGAGCTAGAAACAAATATATGATTTTTATGATCACAAAAAATTCTAAATATATGAATCAATTTGATCTTCCAAACTTGAAAAATAGGTAATAAAATTCGGTTGAGTCCTTCCTGAGGAAACGTCCACCATCTTTTAATATGCACATTGACCCACTAGTCACTGGGTAATCGATCAATACCACAAAAATGGTATTTTATTTTCACACATGTTTGGAACATGAGATATTTATTCTAGCTATATATTATTTGGAAGACGAATCAGATCAATGCTGGACTCATATGAAGAAGAAAATCAAATAAGATGAAATTTACTTTATGGATTTCGATGAGTTTAATAAATTATTACTCAATATGGTTTATTTTTATTATTTATATGAAAATGTATATGTAATTCCTTAAGTTGATATAAAATGATAATGAATTTATTGGTGCCTAAAAGGAAAACTTTACAAGTAATGTGAGGTAAGCCTTTGGAATTATCATCCAACCAAAATGTAAGGTTAATATATTATTTAGTGAAATAAAACCGAGTCTCTGAAAGGAGTTAGCGATAAGGGAAATGAGTGGATATAAATAAATTATTCATTGTGATATCAAGGTGTAGTTGTATATTTGAGGTAACATTAAATCTAATGATTTTGAGAAGAAAAAAAAATTAAATTCAAAGGAAATTATAAAAACCATGGAGAGAAGAAGATGATCTTTACTTTATGCTAAAAATGATGAAGTATAAATGAGGGAAATTGACTTAGGGGAACTGGTAAATGATTCAGTCATGGAAAGGAATTTCATCTTGAGATAAAATATTGAAGTGATGGGAATAATTCGCCTAAGGATGTGAATAGAGAGAAATCCATGAGGAACAAACCAACAACACTGTAGTGTTCTAAATGCAAGGAGAATTGGAATAATGCTTAATTGTGTCAATATATGGTGGTTAAATATAATTATTGAAGTTGAAGACCCCTTTGGTCTATATAAAAATTAAAACCTCAAGTGGTCGCTATTTCAAATAAGGAGTATGATAACAATGTGTTGAAAGGTAAACATTCCATCCACTATTGAATTGATAATATCTTATTTGATTCTATATATTCCCATTATTTTATAAGTATAGGATTTTCTAATGGTATCACCATAACATTTTAAAAAAATTAATATTTAGTTAGCAATAAAAATCCATTATGGAATAATAATCTCATCCCATATCTGTGATTCTTCTCTAGTTGAATATTGAGGGAATGTGTTTGAAAAAAAATTCTATCATTCTTCCTCTGGTTGAATTCAATGGTAACATGAAATTTTATTGGAATTTTTTCCATAAATACCACATTCTTATAGAGGATGGATAGTTATGTTTGATATTTCAAACTAATTTATAATCTTCTTTCAGTCTGATGAAACATATAAACATATGATGGATATTACATCCATTATATGGATTATGATTCCAATTCAAAAAGGTCTCTTATCTTCGATGGTTCGGGAGAAAACCAAAATCAAGGATATGCCTTTTTTTGAGTATATTGGTGTCTTCTTGGATGATTCTTTTTGTCTTCCACTAAATCATGATATAGATTTTTCAGTAGAACTCATGCATAGTGATCCACCTATTTCCAGGAATCCATGTAGAATGGATCTGATTAAGTGTCCAAAATTTAATAATAAACTCGAAGAGAATCTCATCTAAGGGAATAATTTACCCAAGTGTGTCACCATGGGGTGCACCTATTCTATTTGTTAATAATAAAGATAGCTCAATTCTTCTCTTCATTTATTATCGATAACATATAAATATCACTATTAGGAACAAGTATCTTATATCATATTTTATTGACTAGTATGATCAATAGTAAATAGGTAATTACATTTCCAAATTGATATTCATTCAATATAACATCAAAATATGGTCAATAAGAAGAATATTCACAATAAATAATTATATATATTTTATAGAAACTATGAATTTATTATGATGATATTTGATCTTAGAAAGGACCATGTTGTATTCTTATATTTAATGAATAGATTTATCAGAGATTTACATGATTAGATTATGGTTATTTTTATATATTATATTCTCATATATTCAAAGAGTAAGGAAGAGTATAATTATTAATTATAGATTGTGGTAAACACCTAGAGGAAGTATATGTTTTATTAAAAATTTACATAGTGTGAATTTTAGTTTCAGAATGATTTATTCATGGGTTATATAAATTCATGTGAGTGTATATCAGTAAACTCATCAAATAGATAAGTTATTGAACATTTGACTAGAAACGCCATTATGAAGAAAATCCTTAGTTTTATTTATTTATATGGATATTATTTTTTCATTGAAGGAATTTTTTTATAGTTTTTAAATCCAATCACCTGATTAACTTAGATGGGTACCATGTTTATTTGGATATTAGAATGCGAGGAATGGTTTAACAAACCGAGGAGAAGGCTAGTTAGTGTACATGTTATTACACATCACAATAATAGATATTGGTTTATAATCTATAATGATCCATAAATGAAGGTACTATGAGGCATCCTTATGTAGAAGGATATGGTTATATCCTATTCATAATGATAATTGAATCTGTGTGATAATAATTATCCGACTCATTATTAGGAGTTATCTATGAAAAATTATTCATTAAATATATGGATGAATTATCTATATGGAGAAATGTGTGACATATATAATAATAAAAAAATTATTGTATAATTTAACTCAAAATAGATGAACATGGACCAAAGAATATAGTCAGGCCTTCTTAAAGATTATGATTTCTCATTGTATTTCCAGCTTAGAAAAAGATCAATGAGAAATATGATTTGAGTTGAAAATGTTATACTATCTTATCTATTAAAAATATCACAAATCATTTGATATTTCTGTATTTTCAAAGGATGTATCTTTTAACAGTGAATGAAAGAGATAAAGTGCATCTTACTCAAATGAGTATTCAACCATCTATAAAAATGAATATTAAATAGGTATAGAGGGACGATGTGGGGCTGAATAACTATTTGGGAAATGTTCATGATTTCAAAATTTATTTTCATGGAATCATAAAGTTCATGAAATGGGTATGTGTCCCATTTATACTAGATTTCAATGAGCTATTCGATAATGCTAAAAATTAACATTATATATTCATCCTGCAAGTATGAAGATGTTTAGTGATTCAAAATATTATTTAGGTTGTGATATCATGAAGATATATATTGATGGTTTTTTTCCATGATGCATGGTATATATGTTTGTTAAGGTTTAGAGGGGAAAAACTCTACGGTAATGTTAAAACAATTACCCATTCCAAAATGAAAATGGGAAAACATCACTATTGATTTTTTCGTTGGAATCCTTTAAACCTATAAGTGGAATAACATTATATGGGTTGTATTTTATAGACTAATGAAGTCAACACACTTAATTAATATTTGAGTAGATTTCTATCTTGACAAAAATACTCATTTAGACATTAATTAAGTGGTAGGATTATATGGATTACCACTATCAGTTGTATCTAATCGGGATTAATAGTGTAGCTCAATGTTTGGAGAATTCATCATCAAGATCTATATAAAGTCTTGTTTCAATACTACTTATCATGCACAACAATATTATCAGTTTTTTAATACCATTAAATTTTTTAATTCATATTAAGAGATTAATATATGGATTTCAATGTTAGTTGGGATCGATCCCTTCCTTTGGTTGAATATTATTATAGCACTAGATTTCACTCCCCCATTTAGAGGGATCTATATGATTTCTTATATGTTAGTAAGTGATTAAATCTAATATGGTGGATTGAATAGCGGTGAAATAAATATATTTGGTCCTATTCAATTTGAGGAAAAGGTATATAAGTTCACATTCATTCAAAAACACATAAGAATATCTCATTGTCACCAAAACTACTACAGTGATAATCATCAGAAAGATCTAGAGTTTGAAACATTTTACAAAATATTCCAACAAGTATCTACCTGGTATAGGATGATGTGATTTTAATAAAAAGGAATGTTAAGCCCTATGTATAATGGTACTTTTTAAATTCTTGATCGCAATAGTATGATATCTTATCGATTGTCGTTTTTACTGAATCTCTCTTAAGTTCATGGTACGTTCCACATATCATTCCTGAGGAAGTTCATAGCCAATCCCTTAGGTGTACTTAACTCATATTTCATAATATTTAAGGTTGATATTTTATATTATGAAAAATAGTAGAGATTTGAGATCATATATATATAGTTCTACAAAAAAATACCACTAACCCGGTCAGGGCTTTGTAGTGAAATAATGAATGTGAAGAAATTATGTGGGAACCTGAGGATATGATGAGGAAGAAGTATCCTAAGATTTTTTTATCAGAGTAATGTATTTTTTGGGTGATATTATCTTAATTAGGGAGAAATTAAACCCCCTATATTTTAAAAAAATATATTTTTTTTCAAATAAATTTTATTTATTTGATATCTTGGGTTACATGCAACAACATTCTAAAATTAACATCTATATATTATTAATATATTTTTTACACCATGAAATTGTATTTTGGGGTATAAATAGGAATAAATAAATTATTAAATTTTATTTTTTACACATTTATAAAATTAATTCATTAGTTATTAATTAATTATAAATTAATATAAAAATTATTTGAAAATAAATGGGCAATTTTTATGAAAAAATATTTTCTTGGAACAAATTATTGTTATGCTAATAAAATAAAATAATCACTATTGGTGAATTATTTTGAAGACATTTATATATTTTATATTCAATTAAATTTTTTATAATTCATCGAATGTTTTTGTATTATGAATAAGATAATTAAAAATCTAGTTATATGTTTAAAAATATATATTTCCAAAATACTGATTTTGACGCATTTTGCGTAAAAAAATTAAAATTAACTTACACCTTTTAAAGGTATTGAATTAGAAAAAATTAATTAAATATTTTTAATTAGGAGGTTTTATTTTGGTAAATAGGACCCTATTATTTTTGGTTAATTTGAATAGTAATAATGGTAAAATTTATCACATTTGTAAATGGTATATTGAATAAACATGGACTTAAAATAAGAGATAAGGATATAACTATTCATCCTAATTCATATTATTTTCTTTTAGATAAACACGTATAACCTTAGTCTCTAAATTTATTAGTTTAATGGGAAAGGTTCGATAAAAATGACAAATATGATATTTAAATAAAATAATGTTCCATAATGTAAAAGTCTTTGTTTATAATATCTCCTATGTGTTCACAAAATCAGAAAAACTAGTTATGAAATAATATTTATTTTAATTTTTAAAATAATGATGATTTATTCTTGATGGAAATTTATTTTTTATTTTTAACTATTATATAATTACCTTAAATGCATACACAATACCAAAATGATATTTATTCAATTAATGGAAAAATAAAATAAATGATATTTAAAATATTAAAAGTGGAATAATATTAGTAATTTATAGTTTTTCAATAATTTTATTGGTTTATAGAAAAAAACAATGTTGTTACTAATGATTAAATTTGAATTTATTATTTTAATTTACGACTTTCAATTCAATTTAAATGAATAGTGTTAAAATTGAAAAAAATGATGTTTTATCCAAGTAATATTGTATTAAATTTATCAAATATAATTTTAATATTTAAATAAGATATACTGAATGTGATATGGTCTAAAATATAATGAACTATCCATTTTGGGTTTAGGTTTGACTTTATATGTAAAACATTCAAACCATTAATATTGAATAATTGTTGTCGTAGTTGAAATTAAAATTGGTTAACTAAGGGTTAATGAAATTTATAAGCATTAGAATTACACCAATGTTTTTATAAATTTAGTTATTCGATGGAATTATAATAATATTATTACTTAGGATCGAATCCATTTCCATTTGGAGGAATTTGGTTTGAGAATTATTTTAATAAAATTTCATAATTTGAAAATTTTCAAAAAGATACCCTCCTCTCAATTAAAAAATAGAGCCTTTATCTATTTATTAACAAAATTGAGCTTTTATATTGACCATACTCTTCCAATTTAACTTCTAAACTTCTCTTGATACATTTTATAGGTATTATTCATTCCAATAGACAAAACCCTGATCCATTTATTGTATATTTAAATGAGTCATTTCAAAGAAGTGGTAATCACATTAGTTGATCACTATAAAGACCGATACTAGATGTATATGGACATTACATTACTTTTGTGGAATACTTAATACATAATAAAAACTGACACCCAAAGAACGTAATAGTTTAGTGTCTTCGGAAACTTGGAACATAATATTATAATCACTGTGAAAGATCTTCAACATCTCTTATAAATATCTTCCCCTTTTGTTTTATTACCTAAAATCATTCTTAATATTCTGTGGAAAAGAAATCATAAAAAAGGGTGAGCTTAAATTCTCAGTATGGGAAAACATGGATAACATAAAACAACCCATAAAAATTTTAATGAAAAAACATGGACATTACATTAATCTTAGAAGTACAAAAGGCATTGATCATAAAGGAACATTAATCATGATAAAATAACATTGGAATAAAACATGTAATTGTGGAAAACCATTAATCACATGATATGATTTCCATAGTAGCCAAGGAATTGTTGCCCAGACCATCATAGTGTACAAAGTCCATTACTGAACCGGGTTTACATGTCGTTCCAGCCCTATATCACTGAAGCGGATTCACTTGCCATTCCATCCATGTCTATCTCATGAGATATAAATCGTTACCCAATTAATTGGTGGGAGATATAGCTCCCACCCATCTCATAATGAAATCATTCTTTTGTGTGCCACAAAATCATAAATCATACATCATAGCATAACCCATGTAATAGAATGGGATTCTTAAACATCATTCCATAATAACAGAATCCATATAAAAATGGATATCATTTCATCATAAGAAAAATCAAACCATGAAAAGAAATATTCCTTCCATACCATGTGGTAAAAGTAAAAAAAGGTAAAAATTAATTTAATCATACATGTAATAATAGTGATCATTTTATGAAAACATTTTGCGAAAACATGGACATGGATGATAAACATAACCCCAGTAAATACTTATGAAGAAAAAATCATAGATAAGAACGAAATTGGCATAATTATCCCTTACCATAGGTCTAATTTCTTCTGTTTGTGTCTGAACCTCCTGTATATAGGGCTTAAACATATTATTAACTTGTAAAAAAACATAAAAATATTTATGATATCATATATGATACACTTATTACTTTATATTACCCGTTCTTTTGTAAATTCCCTGTTAATGCAGCGTTTTGGTAAAATCGTTTCATTTATCATACGTATTTCCAAATGTTGTTCATGATATTATTACTTATATATTGATTGACATAATTTCAGAGTGTAAATCATGATTTATATATAATATATATTCTGCATATAAATATATATAGGATATATCGATAAATGGAATGAAATACAACGTTGAAGGAGACAGTAGGCCGTACGTACGCATGAACACTATTTTCGTTTCTTTATTGAATTGAATGGAATTAAGTAAATGAAAAGAATATTTACATATATCATGTATCATTATTATGTCATATCATTAATGATTATTTATTATATATACTTTATAATTACTCTTTAATGTTTAACGTGGATAATGAATTTCATCGCGTTCAAGGAGACGGTAGTCCATACGTACGCACAAGCAAAAATTTCATTTTTTGGTATTAAAATTGTATATAATTGAATTTTATATCATATATAAATAATCATCATAATGTTATATTTATTATTTATATCATTTATACTCATTATTATACCCTTCCAAATGATGAAATGTTTTAATAAAAAACTACACCACAAAGTGGAGACGATAAGTCGTACGTACGCACGTGTGGTAACTTTTTCATTCATAGGATGGATAAAATAACTAATATGGTTGTAACATTTTTTTTAATAACATCACAGTATATATATGATACTATAGTTATTATTTTATAATGGAAACAACATTGAAGGAGGAATTGGGAGAAGACAGGAACTTGAAATAGGTGGTGAGATATGTATCTCTTCTTCCGGATCATCCTTTTGATTTGATCAAAAAAGTTCCTTAGGATGGATTTATGACTAAAGGAAGGACTCTAGGATGAAGTTAGTACAATTGAGAGGGTATTTTGGTAGGGGTTGGCCAAACCAAATGGGTTGGGTGGAGTGAATGTGAGAGAAGAGGGAGTGCCCTTTTATAAGAGTGGTGCGGGTCAACTTAAGAAAAACATGAAATATTATTTTATAATAAAGTCATATTCGTTTTATAATGGTGAAAAATTTATTTATTTTGATGCTAATGTGGAGAGAGTTCTAAATAATTTCAACCAATATATTTTAGAAAGGTTTGGGTCACTATATTAACCTTATCATTTATATTTAACTCTTAGTTAAATAGTTTGACATTTACCATGTCTCTTTGTATTTTTATTGTATATGGCTAATAATATTATGATAACAAGACAAACGAACCTAATGTGGTTCATTATTAATATATATAACCTTATATAAGTCATTTGGCCGAACCTTATATATTTAAGTATAGAATATCAATTAATAATATAATATTTGTTTTAAAAACTCTTTTATTTCAATTTTGACACTATTTGGTAATTGACTTTTGTGAAAATCATAACTGTATGATTAGTTCGAAAAAACATTAATTAAATAAATAATAACACGTTATATTAACGTATAAAATTATTTTAATTCATAAATAGTCTTAAATTACATTTATTTGGGTATTTATAATATCAATTATGATAATATTTCATTAATAAGGTAATTAGTGCATCAACATTGTGTCATAAATAAATTAAATTATTTAATATCTAAAGATTATAAGTAAAATTCTATTATGTAGGAAATATTTTTAGATTTTTAATGAATATTTATATTCATATTTATATTGTGTTTAACCCTAAATGAAAATTGTTTTAGTTGTTAAACTTTGATTTTAACTATTTTAACTCTTCTTTGAATTAAATAATAATAAATGTCCTAATCTAATCCAAGTGGACCTAAAAGGTCATATATTATTTAAAAGGTTTTTTTGGTCGAATTACACTTATCCAATAGAATTAGGACATGTGTTAGGGTAATAATAATACCATTTTTACCCTTAATTACTCTATTAACTTTTGACCGTGGTAAATAAAAGTTAAAATTTACTATTCACCAAAAATTATTTTGATCTCATTGAACCACATATTACTTACTTATATCAACTCTGTCTCTCAGATTATTAAAATTAAACTCAAAAAAGTGGTTAAAGAACGTTTTCTGTAAATTTGCAAATGCTCCTAGAAGGTGGGTAAAAGACTGTAAAAAGTTCAATGAAATTATTATATATTTAAAATTATTATAAATGGAATCTAATGAATTAGATTTAATTATATAGGTATTATGTATCTATTTTTACCTAAAATAAATTAAAAAATTATTTAATTAAATATTCAGTTTTAAACTATAACGTAGTGTTTTTCACTATTTATTAAAAATTGAATTTTTTCAGAAAAATACAAAAAATCACCCTAAGCTAATTTTGATATTCAGATTAAAAAACTGAAGTCCATTTTGAATGATAAAATTTATAAAATTTCAAAATGTGGGTATTAGTATTCATAATAGATAGTTCATAATAATATTATAATAATATCTCGTTTCGTGAAACTCGGTATTGCGTACAACACACGCTATCAAGGAAGGTTACTCTAGTATGCAACACAAGCCTAGAATACTGTTTGTGTATACTACAAGCTAATACGTTGTTGCGTATAGTGCAAGCTAATCTTTGTGTACAACATAAGACATCAACAAAAAAAATATTTCTCATAAAATCTTGGGGTGTTACATTCTACCCCCATTATAATGAATTTCACCCTCGAAAATCATCGGGGTTATAAATCTTTTAGTACTTGTAAGTTTAATTCCTAGAAACCCAAATCGTAAAAAGGAATACTAAAACATAATTTTAAAAACTTAATAATGAAACGTAAAAATTACCAAAAGTAACTCATCACTGGGTTTCAACATAGGGGAACATAGGTGAAAATATGGATATTGAAGAAAAATCTAACAAATTATGTTTTGATAGAATGTGTTAGAGGACTTGTCTAAGAAAAATACAAAAATCACAAACCCATAAATTTATGATGATCTAAGGTACCATCTAACTCATCAGATATGAGGGTACTAGGACAATGTTTTTGGTTTTCAAGATCATTTCCTTAAATTTGATAAATTTTTGCACAAGGAGAAACACTTACTTGATTTTGGTACAATCTCACAGTTCACCGTGCCTTGAACAATTTACACTTCATCTCTTAAATAAATTAAGTTGAATTTTTCATTCTTGAAGTGTTAGTAGACCATATAATAGAATGATGGGTCATTCCATCTGTCTTTATCACAAAAATATTAGCACAATTTATTAAATATACATAAGTCAATATATGCTGAGATTAATCGTATATGGTTCCTAAAAAGGACTTATAATTCAAATATAATACCACTTTATAAATTAAAACTAATTTATTCTGTCCAAGTACTTATTGTAGGACAATGGTAGGCGATATAGGCATGTCGCACTTCGGTTGTGGGTTCGATTCCCATAGCCTTGTCCAACGCGATGGATTGTCACCAGTCTTATGGGTTGTCCTTTTTTTAAAACTATACTGTTATAACATAACAAAAAGTTTTATCCTTAAAAAAACTATCAGATATCTAACTTAATCTATTCCAATCTTTATTTTTATCCAAATTACTTCTATACAATATCATAGTATAAATAAAATGATTACTAGAAAGGTCATCTACCAAGCATTGAATACAATCATTTATCACCCGTATATCAAAAGATATATATCATCTTGGTCACATTCCAACATGTGAATTCCATAATCATGTATTCTCTTGAAATATGAGTTACCATAAAACCTTACTGAAAACATGAATGCTGTCAAAATTTTAGTCTTTCCACTTACCACAATCCCAGAAATTTAATATTCTCAAACCATGATATCACTTTTCCCTTATATCTATCATGAGCTCATGAATACTATCAAGCATATTATTTTTTCCTTATCCATTTATTATGCGCATATTATCTACTTTCCAAAAATATTTCAATCACTTTGTACCATATAATTATAGAAATCTACAATAATCCATTACATATATATTCAAATATTCCACGATACAATAAATGAAATTCCATAACATTATTTTGGAATCCCATTACATAAACACATAATCATTCCACCACATCCTTTTCATACTCAAAATCTCCATTAGTGATTGCATGTGACTTCCCTTTGTCCTTTTCCTTAAGAGGTTATTGATGTTGATCATCATTAACCCTTGGAATATGGAATTTGTTAGCATAATGCCCCATTTCCTTACAATTGTAGCATTGAAGTGCTGGTGGTGCATTATCTATAGTCTTTTCTCTATTCACATCATTAGATACCTTTTTTCCATTACATCGACACTCAACTAATCGATGTCCTTCTTTTCCACACTTAAAAATATTTTCTAGTTACTTGTAGAAAATCTCCACCATGATTATTTCCACACATTGAGCATACAGAAAAAGTTGCCTTCTTTTCACCTTTGTTTTGATATTTCTCCTTAAACTCCATCATTTGTTTCTTGTCAAATCCATGAGATGGATATGTAACACCAACTTCTAGTTCTACCTTGATAGCACAACGCACAATTTCTTCATAGCTACTGAAGTCTCTTATAGTTAATTCCCATCGAAGGCTTAGTTTTAAGACACTGAAGAATCAATCAACTTTACTTTCAGGTTGGATGATAAATCCTGATGCATACCTTGAAAGCCTTGTAAAATTTTCTTCGTATATACCAACAAATTCATCATCCTTTTTCTTATGCTCAAGGAACTCTTTTTCCATCTTCTTTTGAAGAATACGAGGAAAGTACTTATTGAAAAACAAGTTCTTGAACTCGTCCCATTCCATGGATTCAATTTCATCTTGGTGCATTATATTCTTAAATAGATTCCACCATAGGTCTGCTTCACCTTCTAAATGGTAAATAGCCAGAATGACTTTTCATGTTCCAAGAAATGATGTATGGAAAATATTTTTTCAATGGTTCTGATGCATTGTTCAGCAAAAAGTTGATCAGAAGACCCATTAAAAATAGTTGGACGTTTCTTCATGAAGGAATCAATAGAATATTATTCCCTTCTCTGCTCATTTGGATGTCTAGAATGATTCATAGCTTGTGTAAGTATAACAATAAGATTTTGCACTCCATCTCCCATAACATTGGTTTGTTCAGGAGGTCAATCATTCCATCGACCATTACACTGATCAACACGGTTCGTTCGAGTTCATGCCATTTTCTAAAACCCAAAAACAATAGTGTGACAGGAAAAAATCATGCTAGGAAAACCACATAATAAAGGGGGAGTACCTTCAATATCTAACATCTTAGGTTTAATTCTAATATCATTACCATAATTCTAGGACTATATCCTATGCTTATACTTTACCTTCAGGACATCCCTACACATACCATAGAAATATTTCTAAGGATATCACTAAAGATTTTACATCCTAGTTTCCAATGGTTTACTAAAACTTTCCTCTGATACCAACTGTAGAGACTCATACATGATGTACATGGACATTAAATTAGTTTTGTGGAATACTTAATATATAACAAAAATAGACACCCAAAGACTATAATACTTTAGTGTCTTCGGAAACTCAGAACATAATCTTCTAATCGTGGTGAAAGATCATTAACATCTCCCATAATGATCTCCCCCTTTCGTTTTCTTACCTAAAACCATTCTTAATATCCAGGGGAAAAGAAAACATAAAAAAAGGTGATCTCAAATGCTCAGTATGTGCAAACATGGATAACAGAAAATAACGAATAAGAATTTTAACGTAAAAAATTGAACATGACAAAAATCATAGCAGGACATAAGGCATCGATCATAAAGGAACATTAATCTTGATAAAATAGCATGGTAATAAAACATGCAATTTTGAAAAACCATTAACCACATGAAATTATTTCCAAAGTATCCAAGGCATTACTGCCAAGACCATCATAGTGGACAAATTCCTTTACTGAACCGAGTTAAGATGTCGTTCCATCCCTATATTACTGAACCAGATTCACTTTCAATTCCAGCCATTTCTATCTCATGAGATATAAATCGTTACCCAATTCATTGTAAGGATATATAGGTCCCACCCATCTCATAATGAACTCATTCTTTCGTGTTCCACAAAATCATAAATCATACATCAGAGCATAACACATGTAATAGAATGGGATTCTTAAACACCATGCCATTATAACATATTCCATATAAAAAATGGATATCATTTCATCATAAGAAAAAACAAACCAAGTAAATAATAGAGAAATTATACATAAAACATAATTTCATTGTATATGAAAAATAGTTTTGATAAAACAGTTGAAATGAATTCTTGAAGAAAATATCCTTGCTTCTTCAAAATCATTTTCTTTTCAAAAAAATGACAAGAAATTTTAAAATGGGTTTTTTTGAAAATAATCATGAAATATTATAGAGTAAGCTTCATAAAAATAAGGCATTATGAAACCGTTAAAATATTTTCATGTCGTACAAGTTAAAAAAACATTCTCATTTTACTTTTTCTGTAATAGTCAAAAAGTGCCTCGTATGGTAAGAAAAAGAAAGACTCCTTCCATACCTTGTGGTAAAAGACCAAAAAGGTAAAAATGACATTAATCATACATGAAAAAATAGTACATATTTTTTGAAAACATTTTGATAAAACATGGATATGGATGATAAACATAACCCTAGTAAATACTTACGAATAAACAATCTCAGATAAGAACAATATTGGAATAATTATCCCTTACCATAGGTCCAATTTCTTCTGTATGTCCCCAAAACTCATGTATAGTGGGTTTAAACATATTATTAACTTGTAAAAAAACCACAATAATATTTATTATATCATATATGATTCACTTAGGACTTTATATTACGCGTTCTTTGGGAAATTCCATGTTAATGCAGCGTTTTGGTAAAATCGTTTCATTTATCTTACGTGTTTCGAATTATTGTTCATGATAATATTACTTATATCCTGATTTAATTAATTACAAAATCTAAAACATGATTTATATATAATATATATTCATTATATAAATATATATGAGATATTGATAAATGGAATTAAATACATGGTTTATGGAGACGGTAGGCCGTACGTACGCATGAACGCTGTTTTCATTTCCCTATTGAATTGTATGGAATTAAGTAAATAAAACTCATATGTACATAAATCCAGTACCAATATTGTGTCATATATTTCATGATTATTTATTATATATACTTTATAATAACTCTTTAATGGTTAACATGGATAATTAATTTTATCTCGTTCTTGGAGACGGTAGTCCGTATGTATGCACGAGCGACAATATCATTCTTTTGATATTAAAATCGTATATAATTGGATGGTATATCATATATAAAAAATCATTATAATTTTATATTTATTATTTATATCATTTATACTCATTATTATACTCATCCAAATGATGAAATGTTTTAATAACAAACTATACCACAACGTGGAGACGGTAAGCCATACGTACACACATGTGGTGTCTTTTTTATTCATATGATTGATAAAATGACTAATATGGTTGTATAATTTTTATAATAACATCACATTATATAGAAGACACTTTATTTATTATTTTATAATGTAAACAACAATGTAGGAGGTAGTGTAAGAAGAAAGGAACTTGAAATGGTGGTGAGATATTTACCTCTTAATCTGGTTCTTCCTTTTGATTTGATTAAAAGGGATCCTTAAGATGGCTTTCTGACTAAATTAATGCCTCTAGGATGAAGTTAGGATAGTTTAGAGGGTATTGGGGTAGGTTTTGGCTGAGCCAAACGGCTTGAGAGAAGTGAATGTGAGAGAAGAGGGAGTGGCCTTTTAGAAGAGATATGAGGGGCACCTTAGGAAGAACTTAAAATGTTATTTTATAATAAATTCATATTCAGTTTATAATGGCTCTAAATTGATTTATTTTAAATATAATGTGGTTATGGGTCGAAATACTTTCTACCAATAGATTTTAGGCAGTTTTGGGTCACTATATTAACCTTATCAATTATATTTACCTCTTAGATAAATAGTTTGACATTTACCATGTCTCTTTGTATTTTTATATTATATGGTTAATAAAATTACTATAACAAGACAAAAGAACAAAAATTGGTTCATTATTAATATATATAACCTCATCTATGTCATTTGGATGAACCTTATATTTTTAGTAAAAGAATATCAATTAATAATATAACATTTTTTTAAAAACTCTTTTATGTCAATTTTGACACTATTTGGTATTTTTTTTTGAAAATTATAACAGCATCATTAGTTTGAAAAATGTTAATTAAATCAATACTAACAAGTTATGTTAACCCCTAAAATTAATGGAATTAATTAAAAGTCTCAAATTACATTTATTTTGGGATTTATAATATCATTTCTGTTAATATTTTATTAATAAGGTAATTATTGCATCATCATTGTGTCATAAATAAATTCAATAATTTAATGTCTAAAAATTATAAATAAAACGAAATTATGTAGGAAATATTTTTATATTTATAATTATTATTTATAGTCATATTTATATTGTGTTTAACTCTATATTAAAAGTGTTTTAGTTGTTAAACATTGATTTTATCTCTTATAACTCTTCTTTGAATTAAATAATAATAAATGACCTAATCTAATCCAAGTGGACCTAAAGAGTCATATATTATTTCGAAGGATGTTTTTGGTTGAATAAAACTTATCCAATATAATTAGGACTTGTGTTAGGGTAATAATAATATCATTTTTACCCTTAATTACCCTATTTTCTTTTAACTGTGGTAAATAAAAGTTAAAAGTTACTATTCACCAAAAAAATATTTTCATCTCATTGAACCACATTTTACTTACTGATATCAACCATGTCTCTCTGATTTTTTAAATTAAACTCACAGAAGCGGTAAAATTATGTTTTATGTAAATTTGCAAATCCTCCTAGGAGGTGGGTAAAAGAGGGTAAAAAGTTCAATAAAATTTTTATATATCTAACATTATTATAATATGACTCCATTGACTTACATTGAACATATATAGGTATTATGTATCTATTTTTACCTAAAATAAATTTAAATAATATAAATAATTATTTAAATAAAAATTTGGTTTTAAACTAAAACTCAGTGTTTTGCACTATTCATCAAAAAATGAAAGTTTTCAGAAAAATAACAAAAATAAACCCCAAGATAATTTCCATATTCCGAATCCAAAAATGTAGTCCATTTTGAATGATAAAATTTATAAAATTTCAAAAAACTGGGTATTACTATTCATAATGGCTAGTTCATAATAATATTATAATAATATCTCGTTGAGTGAAACTCGGTATTGCGTACAACACACATTGTTGAGAAAGGTTGCTCTGGTGTGCAACACAAGCCTAGAATACTATTTTTATATACTGAAAGCTAATACAGTGTTGTGTATAGAGCAAGCTAATCTTAGTGTACAACACAAGACACCGATGAAATTAAAAAAAAATCTCATAAAATCTCGGGATGTTACAATCACATTCTACATAATTATTATTTTACATCTTCTAAAACAATAATATTATTAAAAAAATAATAAATTAATTATCCTGAATTTAATGTACTATTATTATGATTATTTAAACACATTTATATACTCTATTTACAGTCAAACAGGTAGTTAATGTATCAGTCATGCTTACGTATGACTTGTCTTGTCCACATAGAGATACAATTCGTTATTCATCACCATCATTTATTAATCAGAATGATTATCGGTTTAATATTTATATATAATATGGAAAAAGTTTACATAATGAATTATAATATCATTTATACCTTCTTAACACCTAATCCATTGGGAAATGGTGGTGATGCTCATGTGTACATGTGGAATACCACCTCCCTGGAGAGATGTGAATCATTTTAGATTTATATTTTTCCAGGATAATAATGTGGATGGATTTAAATTATATGTGATATATAAGATATAATAATGATCTTATAAAGGGTAATTAATATTTACCTATCTTTTTCTTCAACCATCAAAAAATGAAAACAGCGTTCATGTGTACATATGACTTACCGTCTTCATGAACAACACATTTTATTATTCTGTACCTAAATTTTTTGTATAGAAATAAATATAAATATAATTAAAATATATATATGATATTTACACCATGAACATTAGTCACCTTAAAATTTCATAACTTATATCCTAAAATTGGTTTCTAAGACATTGAACTTATGATAGACTATAAGATTATATACCTATGATGATATCCATAACTATTAAGTAAATAACATATCCTCCAATATTTTTTAAACCATCCTTTGATACGAACTATACGGACATAGACTTAAAAATTATATATCCTAGTGTTTTTGACTAAAATTCACATTCTAGGATCTTTTCGGTTTAGAGTTTTAGTGAATTAGGAAAAAAATCCTTTAACGTAAACTCATGTATTACAAGTGGAAACTTATATTTATTATAAAATTTTCACCAATATGAAATTCATTAAAATAAAACATTTTTTCTATTTATGAAAAATCTTTACAATTTTTCCCTTGATCTCATCCTTTTTTCTATTCCCCCTTAAACCCTATGAAACACATTTTAAAAATGTGGAATGGGAACAAAATCTTTGTAAGGTATATAAAAATAGAGGAAAAGTGTAGTTCAGTAGAAACATAAATAATCATATATAATTTAATTTTTTCCAAAAATTTTCTTTCAGAATATAAAATAAAATGTTTTCACATGAAAAAAACACATTATTTTCAAATAAAATCATTAAATCCCATATTAAGAGATTAAAACATCTTTAGGTGACATAGAGAATCATATATATAAAACCCTTCCAAAAATATTTCAATTGAAACACCCATATGGATAAAATCCAATTATTCTACTAAGTAATTACATAGAATTTAACACCCCATGATTTTGAAGATAAATATTGAATTCATTTTATAATATATCCATTAAAACACAACTTTGCCTCTGTTGTGTTTGGAATTTCGAATAACGGTCATCTAGAGTTGTGACTAGTAAGTCATTTGAGGTCTGTTAGAACAAACATAGTTTTTTGGTGAATATTAACAAACCCTTAGGAATAGTAATATGAATAGTAATATTACCCTTATGAATAGTAAATACTGATATTATTTTATTTATATAAGGTAATATGATAATGGGATCTTAATTAATTTTTCAATGTCACATAAAATTGATTATACATCTGAGATTGTTATTTTTCGAATTAACTTTGACTTTATTTAAAAATTAAACTAAAAATATTTAGAATTTTTTTTGAAAAATGGAGTTCACTATTTAATTCTACATGTAGAGAAATGTTAGGGGTGAATTTTTGTGCTTTTTCTGAAATTCATGATTTTTTTTTGAATAGTGAAATACGATAAAATACCATATATACAAATTATCAGATAATACACTATTTATGACATCATAAGTGATGTAAGGCCACTTGGTTCAAACTCACATGCACTTATTACTATTAGGGGTCACATGAAACAACACTATTGGTTGTCTTGAGAGATATAATAAAATAATGAATTAAATATTCCAAATTTACTCCTCTCCTACACTATAAACACCCCTCGCCACTCCCTCTTCTCTTCACTCATCTAAGCCCTGAATCTCCAAAATGTTCTTCCCAATTACCCTTACCTAGTCTATACCCACGTCCAAGAATCTTCTGGTCTTTCCAAAAGACCAAAACCACTTCCCTTAAGGATATTTTCAAGGAGGTTATTTGAAGAGGTAAAGCACCCTTCTTTTTCATTTGGTTTCATTTCAATTAAACTTCTTTTGCGATCCACTCCTCACCTCCACTATCCAAATGATAATGTTAACTCCAGTATCATCTATATACTGGAATTATATCGTTTGAATGGAAGAACAATCACAAATATTATTACTCCCTCCCTTTTATTTTTATAAATGAAATCAACATCCATGAGGTTCCAATTTATTGCCTTCGTGGACGACGATGTTTCATTATTCAATTTCATCTTCAATACTGGACATGAAACCATGTTTATGGGTTAAAAAGACTATAATATATGTATTATAACATAATTAATATTCAGGAACCATAATATTTACATATAATTAAGTTATATGAAAAACCTTGTTCATAATAATCAAAATACCGCTGAATAATAGAAGTGGTTGTCATCTAATGATTTAACCTCATTCCTTGTAAACAAATGATAGAAATTACCGTTATCAATTATTTATGTTCATAAATAATATATAAATCCAATATTGGGGATCTATAACCATTCCACAAGAACACCATTACTTAAAAAAAAGTGAACTGATTATGAAAATAAAGATAACAAACACCCCAGAACAACAAAAATCAATATAATAACATGGAAATAAGGGTATAAGTGAACGAAATAGAATTATGATAAACTAAATACATATACAATGGTTTCATAAATAAGTTATTAATATGTATAATTTCATATTCCATGAGCTTATGTTCAAGAGAGGAACACGTTTGGAGATAAGTTAAGGGTTTTCCACCCGAACATTTATTTTCATTCGGGATACTTTCATTGTCTAATTACCTCAATGAAATTATGTTGTATTGTTATGTACTCCTAATAAATTCTGTTTGAGTATCATATATTTGTTTACAAACCAGAATCCTTCCTTATTTTATGAATTGTTGCACGTTTTAAAAGGAACATTCAAAATTGTTTCAAAAATACCAGCCCAGTTCAAGGGAATTTCTCAAATTTATACCTATTTTAAAGGGAAATCTATAATCTGTTTTGAAAACCATTTTCTTTATAAAATCACTCATTTTTTTAATTAAAATATAACATTATTTCAATTTTGGTTTTATACAGATGTTTTTCCAAAATAAATCTTCTTCTCATAGTAAAAGTGTTTTTATCTCAATAATTACTCAATGATTTTAGGAGAAGTTTCTTCATCTATCTCAACACTCTTGTTGATTCCATTGTATTATTGGGTTTAATAATTTATGAAGTAATATACCATATTTTATTTAATGGATTATGACTAACTCTATTTTGGATGATCTATCCTAAAACCATTCACCATATTACTTGGAATGGTTAGTGTTTTATGATTAAGGATTGGGGAACGATTGTTACATTTCATATGATAGTTTCAATATGAATGTATATGTTGTTTATTATTATCCCCACTCATATAAACAATGAATTAGACTTATTATGTGACTTGTGGGGCCCACTATATCCCCTCGATGCATCTGTAGGTCTCATGAGACAACTAGATGTGGAATTGGCCGAGGCCTTTCCCAATGTGATATAGATATTGGTCGAGGCCTTAATCATTGGTTGTCTTGGCCGAGGCCTTGAAAAAATGTTTCAGAATGTCTGACAAATGCACTTCCCTCATTATGAAGCTATTAATTGAAATTTCATTTGGTTATTCTACTAGTAGAATACCCATGATTATTTTTTATTATGACATTATTTAGTCAGCTCATATTCCTGCCATAATGTGTTCAAGTTTATAATTAAATTCACATGTTTTCAATTATTCACCATGTCTAATGTTTTTATTATCTTCCACTATATTGATTACTCTTACTGAGCGTTTGGGCTCACCCCTTTCTTATGTTTCATTTTCTCAGGACATGAAGAAGTAATTTATTAATTACTTTCAAGCATAATCTAGGGGACGTGATGTTTCTAGTGAAATAAATTAGTGTTTCTTTTCACATCATGATATAATGGTAAACTTATGTATGTATCTTCTTTCCAAAAGATACTAGAATACTTGTTCCTTCCAAATTTTTATTCATTGTTTGTATGACAACGAAGTCAAATAAGGCACCGGGTTTGGGCATTTGGGTTCGGGACCTTACAGTTGGTATCAGAGGAAGTTTAGTAGAAAACATGGAAACTAGATTTAGAAAATGTAGATTAGGGAAGAGTCCCTAAGATAGTATTTGAGGATAACATACAAGAACATACTGGTATTTTCGTAAGTAATACATTATGTGGATCATTCAATCAATACATCAATGTCTGGATACGAGCAGGTAGTGGTGGCTCTGGCATAGATATACCTAAAAGTGAAAGCTCTGACAAAGAGTTTCTGGCTTAACCCGGGGTATCCTGGTATATGACAGCGGGCCTTTCTTCACTCTTGGTTACGACCCTCCCAGGGTATACGTTTAGGATAATTCATGTTTTCTTTACAAGCCATTTTAAAGGATTTAAATGTAAATTTTTCATCAAAGATACCATGTTTATGATTAAGAGGTTAGTTATGCATAGAATTTCAATTTATTATTAGTATGTTTCTACATTGAGATGAGAAATTGTGATTCATACCCTAATTCAGTGTATGGCATTATTTATAAGTGCCACTTGGTGGAATGAATGGAAACATGACAAATGCATGTGTCCCCTGTAGGGATTTTCCTCTGATGTAATATAATGATGTTGGCTCTGGTGCTATGGCTGGTGTCGAGCAACTCATAACTATACTGGGACAACTTACTCAGGTTATGAGTAATAACCTCACCCGTATAGAGCTTCTAGATCCTTCATGTGGAGGTGCTTTGATAGATCTCTATATGCGACAACAACCTTCACCATTTAATGGGACTACAACCCCATTTGTAGCTGAGCAGTGGATCAGTTCTCGAGAGGAGAAGAGGGATACTGAAAACTCTGGGAAAGGAAACAATGAAATAGGGAAGAGGGGAAGAGTTGAATTTCCACCCTGTGATAATTTCGGAAAGAAACACTCTGGTTCCTTCTTAATGGGAAAAGGTTTATGCTTCAAATTTGGATAGAAAGGCCATTTTTCTGGTGATTGTAAGGGAAAGAAGGAGGTAACAATGTTCAATGATATAATTGTCTAGATATGGAACACAATGCTAATGATTGTCCAAAGTGTCAAGGAAATATTCAATAGAAAAGGCCAAGGAATCAGGGACAAATCTATACAATCACAACTACAGAGGTTGAAGTTATGAATGATGTAGTGTCATGTACATTGATTATTTCATCAAACTTAGCCAATGCTTGATTTGATTCTAGATCATTTCATTGATTCATATCATCCCAGTTTCCAAAGAAATTTAGATATTTTCAATTTGATTTAACAAGGGAGTTGGCAGTCAAAACTCTTAAGGGAAGTATCATTGCAACAAAGTTTTGTGAATCAGTTCCCATTAGGGAACATAAATGGTCTTTATCATCTAATCTCATTGTCATACCCATCATTGAATTTGATATAATCCTCTGTATGGATTAGCATTCAGACCATGATGTGAATATTTAATGTAAGAAGAATGAGGTTACAATATTCGATGATAATAAGGAGTACCTTATCTTTAGAGAAGAAACATCACCACCTGATTCATATCTAGACCCACCCCTAGTATCTCAACTAAATTAAATTATTGGGGAGGAAGAGAATGAGATAATTGTGGGTGAGTAAATGAATGTTCTAAAAGAGGATGTACCAGTTGAGCAATAATATGTTGAAGTTTTTCCATAGTATTTACCTAGAAATCCAGCAGAATGAGAAATTGAGTTTTCCATTGACATAATTACTAGTTCAAGGCCCATATCGAAAACCCCCTACAGAATGGACACTATGGAATTAGTGTAACAAAATAAACAAATAGTGTAATTGATTAATAAGGGATTTATTCGCCCTAGTATTTCTCTATGGGGAGCCACTGTTCTTTTTGTTAAGAAGAATGATGCATCTATGAGGCTATGCATGGATTACAGGGCAATAAATGCTATTACAGTAAAGAATAACTATCCTCTACCACGAATTGATGATTTGTTCGATCAACTTTATGGAGCCCAATATTTTTGGAAGATTGTTCTTTGTTCTGGATATCATGAGATTCTAGTGAGAAAAGAATACATTCTAAAAAACCGAATATTGTACCAGGTTTGGGCATTATGAGTTTACAGTAATGCCTTTTGGACTAACCAATGCACTATCTATTTTCATGGATCTCCTAAATAGGGTCTTCAAGGAATATATTGATGACTTTTTAGTGGTGTTTATTGAGGATATCTTGGAGTACTCTAAGAGCTATGAAGATCATGTAAATCACATGCGCACCATTCTGAAGACTCTGAGAAGAAATGAATTATATGGGATGTTTAACAAGTGTGAGTTCTGGCTTCAATAATTTTCCTTTCTGGGCCACATTGCCTCTAAGGATGGTATATCTGTAGATCCTTTGAAGACAAAGGCAGTGCAAGAATGGCCTACTCCAACGAACATAACTAATGTACGTAGTTTTATTAGTGTAGTAGGTTATTATTGGCGTTTCGTTCAGAACATCGCCCGTTTTTCCAACATAATGTCCAAGACCACACAAAAATGGGTTATGTTAATCTGGAACAAGGAATATGATGAGTGTTTTGAAGAATTGAAGAGGAGGATAGTGAATTCTTCGATCATAGCCCTAAAATTGGGGAATGATGGATTTGTGACCTATAGTGATGCTAGATGAAAGGAATTGGCTGTGTCCTCATACAGAATGATCGAGTGATTTCCTATTCGTCTAGGTAGCTAAGAATTCATGAACAAAATTATCTAACCCATTATATTGAGTTATCAGTGGTAATATTTGCTCTAAATATTTGGAGACATTACATCTATGGCAAGAAATGTGTGATATATACAAAACATAAGAGTTTGAAATATATATTCTCATATAAAGAACTCAACATGAGATAAAGAAGATGGATTGAGCTACTCAAATATTATGACTGCAAAATACACTACCACCCAGGGTATGAAAATAAGGTTTTAGCTGCTTTGAGTAGAAGGGACCCTGGAATTATGAACAAGATGAAAGTTGAATGGGATCCTATATTCATGGATCTAGTAAATATGGATATCGGAATTAACAAGGAAGGTAGAACATCACTTCATTTTCAAATGGTTGCCCAGCCTTCTTTACTAGTGTGGATAAAAAGATCTTAGGATGATTATGAGGAGTTTCAAAATTAAATTAAAGCTATAAATGATGGGAAGTTGACTGACTTCGCATATGAAGGTGACATTGTGAAATTCGGGAAGAGGATTTGTGTTCTCGCTAATCCTGAGCTAAAGAGAGAACTGTTGGACGATGATCAAAGCTCTAATTTCTCTATAAATCCTTGTATCCCAAAGATGTATCGAGATCTCCGAGAAAATGTTTGGTGGGACAATATGAAAAGAGATATTGCTGAATATACATCAAAGTACCTGGTATGTCAACAAGTGAAGGCAGAGAGGAAAAATTATAAGGGGATGATGCAACCACTACCCATACCATCATGGAAGTGGGAGAACATTACCATGGACTTTGTCACTAGACTCCAATGGACATCTAGAGGAAACAATGCTATATGGGTCATTGTGGATTGTCTTACAGAGACATATCACATTATCGTGATTCGAGAGGGCTTCTCATTGGATCAAATTGCACGGATTTACATGAAATAAGTGGTAAGGCTGCATGGGGTACAACTCTCTATTGTATCCGACCGTGATCCTAGATTTACCTCGAAGTTCTGGAAAAGTCTCCAACATGCTTTAAGCACTGATATGAACATCTGTACGGCCTATCATCCTTAGACTGATGGCCAATCAATGCAGACTATTCAGACAATGTAAGACATGCTGAGATCATGTTTTATGAAATTCAATGGAGGATGAGACTAACATCTTCTGTTGGTTGAATTCTCCTACAACAACAGTTTTCACTAGAGCATCCAAATGGCACCATATGAATCCATTTATTGGAAAAGGTGTAGAACACCAGTGTATTGGGATGATGTTAGTGAGAGAAAGATGCTAGGACTTGAATTAGTTGATGAAATGGCGGAGAAGGTGAAAAACTTTCAGCAGCATATCAAGGCAGCCCAAAGTCGACAAAAGAGTTATGCAGATAACCGTCGACGAGACCTTGAGTTCAATGTTGGGGATATGGTATTCCTATGAATATCCCCATGAACAATGTTTATGCAGTTTGGGAAGAAAGGAAAGCTAAGTTGCAGGTATATCGGCCCATTCAAGATCCTTGATCGAGTCGGATCTATGGCCTATCGACTGGCACTTACACCTACCTTGTCGAAAGTTCCTGTTGTCTTTCATGTATCCCTCTTAAGGAAGTAAATACCAGACCCTTCACATGTACTATCTATCGAGGTTGAACAGGTGGAGGCTGATCTATCCTATGAGGAGAATCCAGTGAGAATCATTGATCATAGAGACAAAGTTATACGCAACAAGAATACTCATTTGGTCAAGGTACTATGTCAAAACCATAAGTATTAAGAGGCAACATGGGAACTAGAAGAAGAAATGAAGGAAAAGTACCCCCACCTATTTTTTTCCTAGATTGCAAAATTTTGAGGATGAAATTTTTGTAAGGAGGGGAGAATGTAACACCCCTTGATTTTGAAAATAAATATTGAATTCATTTTATAATCTATCCATTAGAACACAACTTTTCCTCTGTTGTGTTTGTAATTTTGAATAACGGTCATCAAGAGTTGTGACCAGTAATCATTTGGAGTCTGTTAGAACAAAAATAATTTGTTGGTGAATAGTAACATACCCTTATAAATAGTAATATGAATCGTAATATGACTCTTATTAACAGTAAATAATGATATTAATTTAATTTCATAAGGTAATATGATAAAGGGATATTAATTAATTTTTCAATGTCACATAAAACTAATTATACCTTTAAGGTTGTTATTTTTCAAATTAACTATGAGATTATTTAAAAATTAAATTAATAATATTTAGAAAATTAATTTTGAAAAATGGACTTCACTTTTGAATTCTACACATTGAATAATGGTAAGGGTGAATTTTGGGGATTTTTCTGAAATTTATTAATTTTTTATGAATAGTGAAATACGATAAAATACCTTATATACAAATTATCAGTTCAATACACTATTTATGAGAAGATAAGTGATGTAAGGCCAATTAGTTTTATCTCACAGTCACTTATTACTATTAGGGGTCATTTGAAAAAACAATATTGGTGTCTTGAGGGATATAATAAAATAATGAATTAAATATTCAAAATTTACTCCTCTCCTCCACTATAAAAATCCCTCACCACTCCCTCTTCTCTTCACTCCTATAAGCCTTAAATCTCCTCAATGTTATGCGCAGTTACCCTTAAATAGTCTCTAACAACTTCCAATAAGCTTCTGGTCTTTGCAATATACCAAAACCCCTTCCCTTAAGTAGATTTTCAAGGAGGCTATTTCCAGATGTAAAGCACCCCTCTTTTTCACTTTGTTTCATTTCAATTCATCTTCTTTTGATATCCTCTCCTCACCTCCTCCTTCCAAATGCTCATTTCAAATCTAGTATAATCTATATACTGGAATAATATCATGTGAATGGAATAAACATCACAAATATTCTTACTCCCTCCATTTTATTTTTATAAATGAAATCAACATCCATGAGGTTCCTATTTATAGCCTTCATGGATGACAAAGTTTCGTTCATCAATTTCATTTTCATTACTGGCCATGAAACCATATATATGGTTGAAATAGGCTATAATATATGTATTATAACATAATTAATATTTATAAACCATAATATGTACATATAATTATGTTATATGACAAAACTAGTTCATAATAAACCCAATACCGCCGAATAATCGAAGTGGATGTCATCTAATGATTTGTCCACATTTCATGTAACCAAATGATAGAAATGACCATAATTAATTGTTTATGTTCATAAATAATATATAATTATAATAATATATATTTATAACCATTATACATGAACTCCATTAATTAAAAACAGGTGAACAGATTTTGAAAATAAATAAAACAAACACCCCAGAACAACAAAAATCCATATAATAACGTAGCAATAAGGTTAAAATTAACTAATCAGAATTATCATAAAAAAATAAAGGTTCTTAAATAAGTTATTAATAAGTATAATTTTATATTCCAGGAGCCTAATTTCATGAGTGGAACACGTTTGGAGTTAATGTAAGGGTTATTTCTACCGGAATGTCCATTTTCATTCGGGATACTTTCATTGTCTAATTACATCAATGAATTTTTTTATGTACTCCTCATATATTCTGTGTGAGTATCATATATATGTTTACAAACGTGAATCCTTCATTATTTTATGGATAGTTACATGTTTTAAAAGGGCCGTTCAAAATTGTATCAAAAATACAAGCTCGGTTCTAGGGAATTTCTAATATTCTTACCTATTTTCAAGGGAAATATATATTCTATTTTGGAAACCATTATCTTTATAAAATCGCTCATTTTTTTATGGTAATACTATTTTACTACAGTTTTGGTTTTATACAAATGTTTTTCCAAAATAACTCTTATTCTCAAAGTAAAAGTGTTTTTATCTCAAGAATTGCTCAATGATTTTTGGAGAAATATCTTCATCTATCTCAACACTCTTGTTGATTCCATGGTATTGTTGGGTTTAAAAATTTATGAAGTCATCTACCATATTTGATTTAATGGTTTATTACTATCTCTATTTTGGATGATCTATCCTAAAACCATTCGCCATATTACATGGAGTGGTTACTGTTTTATGTTTAATGATTGGGGAAAGATAGTAAAATTTCACATGATAGTTTAAATATGAATGTATATGTTGTTTATTATTATCACTGCTCATATGAGGAATGCATGGGACTTATTATGTGTCACTACCCGTCCTCGGGGCCCGTGTCGTGACTACCCCAAGCCCGCCTTCCATAGGCCAGGGGTTGGCGACTAGAACCAAGGCGTATATCCCAACAAAAAGGGAAGGCATTGCCATTAAAAGTAAACAAACACCACAGAGTAATCCATCATAAGAAAACACTATGTAAACTGAGTACAAGTAAATGAGGAATGTTAATAGGCTAGAATACCATCCCAAACTGAAAGTAAAGTACAAATGGAAAGAAAGTACAACAACTGAAAAGTAAAGCTGCAACGTCGAGCCGTCCACTAGAAGTCCCACCTGAAGGGTGGGTACAGATAGCCTCCACAGCTCCTCGGGTACAGCCGTCTGCTCCGAGTACATCCCACCCTGTGGTACACCTCCACATACTGACCTACTCTACAAGCCTCAACCACGATCAGCGGTGTCTGTCGTCTACAACCAACACAATGTAGTGCGGGAATAGTCCATGTAGGGGTGAGTATATGCTACTCAGTAGGGACCCCGAGACCCCCAAAGGTCCCCTAGAATCCACAAAGGATAATCCACAAAGGAAAGATAAGATCACGAAGTAACATCCGACAGTACTTAGGTATATTCCCATACATATACTTAAGTCATCAATTCTAGTTCGACACCAACATCCGAGCCCATGTTCGATCACGTCCACACAGGATATCACAACACAATCAACATAGGAAAGAAAGTTAATCATATAGAAGAAAATGATTGGAATTCAAGACTCAAATCACACATGATATACTTCTTTGTAATATGAAAAAGATGATCAGATGTAGCCACTGATTCATCTATGCCGTCTGACCCACACAAGATCCATAGGTACTAACCCCCGCAATGACCCACAAAGGATCGATAGATAACTAACCCCCACAATGACCCACACTGGATCTGACCCAGACAGGATCAGAATGTGCTGTCGCACACAGGACCACTAAGCGCTGAGCCACATAGGATCGGTAGCACTGATCCATTGAGGATCGCTGAGTGCTGTATTCGTCGCTGTCGAACCCACGGAAGATTCCCGTACTGTCTTCATCGTTGCCGCACTCGCAGCCAGCTCTAGGGTTCCTGCACACAACAAGCTCATTTTGGGATGGTCCGCTCCACAAGACGAGGGGCTGATACATCAACTGACACAAAGTCTGGAGTTGTTGTGTCTCAGAGTTCTGTATCATCAACAGGAACTCAACGTGACAAAGTTTGCGTCAATCGGACGCCCGGTCTGAGAGTTATTGGCTTTTTTGTCCCAGGGGACCAGTTGGTTTTTAAGTCAAAACCAACACGAACGTACTCCAACTACATCCAAACCTCGAGCGGAGTAAGCCAAAAGGTCTGTCTCACTAATAGGAATCCATCAGAGTCGACGACACTTCAATCAGACGTCTGGAGCTCATGTTATAAGCGTTTCTGCTCCGAGGGCCCGGTTGGTTTCGTGTTCGAACCAACCCAGCTGAACCAAAAGTTCTCTGAAACCTTGAGTATTATATACCGAAACGACTGTCTCGATCTCGGGGTTGCATCGCAGCTGACGGTGCGTTGTTCAGAGGACTGTATCCCTAGTTATGGGCAATATACCGGAAGAAGTCCGTGAAATAGGGGGTTCGGGCCTGATCTGACCCGGCCCGATACCCCCTAGGTTGGCCCGAACTGGGTTGACCTGACCCGGGTCCTGGTCCGGTGCAATAGGGCGCGACCCGGCCTGGCGCGCTCGGCCTGGATGCCATGGCCAGGCGGCTCAGTCGTAACGGTCGAGCGGAAGGGGGGGTGGGGCTGCCCCCTCTTTGGCAAACCGCGGCCCCCATGTGGGGGGCCACTCCTTCGGCCGGCCGGGGGTTATGACCCCCGGTTCCTTGCTCGGCCGACCCGGCAGGCCGGCCATGCTGCTGCCACGGGACCTCGTGGTCCCGCCCTCTTCCTACGGCGTCGGCGGTCAGGAGCCGGCTGCCGCTCCCTGCACTTCCGCGGCGCGACGGCTCCGCGCCCCTCCACCGCGGCCCCGCTCCGGCCGCGGTGTCTTCGTGGTTCCCCGGCACGGCGCGACGGCACCACACTCCTTTTCTATGGTTCTCTCATTTCCACGCGGTGCGACGGCACCGTGCCATCTCCGTTTCAATCCACAATGGACAACAATAATAAGGGATGGGGGTTGGCCATGTTTTTGTGGTCCGACACCCTCCCGTTAATCGATAGTATGCGGTTAAAAGTTAATCGATGAACGCCCAAAAAAATTATTCATGACAGAAAACAAAACCACTACCTAGAAGAAAACGGTGAACAAAGGTTCGTCACGGAATTGAACGTCGCAGAAGAAGGCGTCGCAGAAGGAGGATCGTCAGTGTCGCGGAGAAAGATTCATCGGTGTCGCATCGTCGATCTCCGAGGATGGCATCTCTCACCGGCTGCGGAGAGGGAATAAGACGGTACGATGAACTCCCCTTTGCGGTGATGGAGTTCTTCATCGAAGGCTCGGTGTTCTTCACGTTCTTCATCGTTTAGGAAGAACTTCAAGACTTAGAGAAAATTCTCTCCAAAATCCTCTTGCACAACCAAAACACACTAATAAAATAAGTGTTTACTTATTTTATTACTTACGACAAACGTTTTGAAATTCAAAATTGAATCATTCAATTAATCGAATTTATTGGAAATTTTAAACTGCCCAATTAAAGAGGTGCTCAATATTCTGTTAAATACAAGAGTTAACTTCGTTTAAAGGGGAGTGCGGGTGCGTTACCAAAAAAAAGACGGGTTGAGGAAGTGAATAGGTGGGACTCGTGTGGGACCCACCCCAAAAATATCCTACCTAGTGGAGTAGGATATAGTGGGTCCCACTCCAACCACTTATCTTAGGTTAAACTACTTTAAATAAATTAAAATTGGTTGCACCATTTTATTTTATTCTTTTACTTAAGCCAAAAAATTTAAGTACCACACCGGAGAAAACAAAACTCTAGAAAAGGTGTTCCTAAGAAATTACCAGCGCTGCGATTCCATTGGTGCCCCCATAATTCGATTCCAAGCACCAGTTCAAAAGTTAGGAAAACCCGCTCGTTCGTTCACTGAACGTACCCGAGCTAAACTTCGGAAAATGATTCTGGGCACACCGGGCCTTGAAATCAGGTGCTGTCAGAAACTGCATTCTTGTGAAATCCCAAAGAAAATTAAGAAAAAAATTCCCTTGAATTTTATGGGTCTTTACATTACTCCCACCTCAGGGCTTTACGTCCTCGTAATGATATATCATAAACTAGGGAAACAAATGTGGGTACTGAGAACGCATATAAGCCTCCAGCTCCCAAGTGCTTTCCTGGAGGTTCCCATGAATCCATCGGATGTGCACTAGAGGTATCGACCATCCATATAGGACCCGCTTCTATCGATCCTCGATCTCAACCGGGACCTCTGAAAAAGTCTCCCCATCATCAATGTCCATCTCCCCATGGTCGATGATATGTGTCGGGTCATGCACGTATCTCCTCAGCTGAAATATGTGGAAGACGTCATACTGCCGGTGCAACTGAGGTAGGAGAGCCAGGTGATAATCCACCTCGTCTATCCTGCTGAGGACCTGGAATGGTCTGATGAAGCCTGGAGACAACTTGCCGCCTCGGCCAAATATCCATAATCCACGTCGAGGTGAGACCCGCAAGAAGACGTGGTCTCCATCCTCGAACTCTAGTGGTCTCCGCCTCCTATAAGTATAAGACTTTTGCCGGCTCTGAGCTGCCCACATCCGCTCCTGGATGACCTGGACCTTCTCCGTCGTGGCCTGGACCATCTCCGGTCCCACAAGTGCTGACTCCCCAGGGTCTGTCCAGCACATCGGTGATCTGCAAGGCCACCCTTACAACACCTCATATGGTGCCATCCCGATGGTGGAGTGGTACCTGTTGTTGTACGCGAACTCCACCAGGGGTATGTAATCCTCCCAGGTGCGACCAAAGTCGAGGACACATGCACGGAGCATGTCCTCGAGGGACTGAATGGTCCTCTCCATCTGACCATCCATCTGGGGTGAAAGGTGGTGCTCAGATGTAGCTGCGTCCCAAATGCCTCCTGCAACCCCTTCCAAAGTCGGGACGTAAAGCGAGCATCTCGATCGGAGATGATAGATGATGGAACACCATGAATCCGTACAATCTCTTGAACGTAGAGATGTCCCAAGATCTCCACCGAGTCCTGCTCTCTGATTGGTAAGAAGTGAGCCAACATGGTGAGTCGGTCGACAATCACCCAAATGGAGTCATGACCTCTGGAAGTGCGTGGATGTCCAGTCACGAAGTCCATAGATATCTCGTACCACTTCCACTCTAAGACCTCCAAAGACTGTACCAAGCCTACTTGAATCTGGTGCTCCGCCTTCACCTACTGACAGGTGAGGCATCGAGAAACGAACTCTGCCATAGCCTTCTTCATTCCCGACCACCAGTGCTATCGTCTGAGGTCCTAGTTCATCTTCACCACTCCTGGATGTACTGCTAAAGGGGAAGTGTGGAACTCCCTCAGTACCTCCTCCCGTAATGCAGCTGGTACCATGGTACATCCTCTAAAAAGGATGACGTGCTCTCCTCCCACAGAGAATCCATCAGGTTCCTATCCTTAGGATATCTATGCACACCACGTCTCACAGTCAACATCCCCACGTTGTACCTCTCTGACCCGCTGAAGAAGTGGAGGAGTGATTGTGAGTGACTGTAGGAAGGCTCCTCCATCACTATCCACGAAGGATATCTGCAAAATGGCTAGCTTCTCTGTCGCCTCCCCTAGTAGCTGAATGCCCGTCCTCCTGCTGAAAGAGTCTTCTACTACGTTCCCCTTTATAGGATTATAGACTATATCAAAGTCATAGTACTGGAGGAACTCGAGCCAACGCCACTGTCTCAGGTTCTGGTCCTTCTGCGAGAAGATGAACCTGAGACTCTGGTGGTCAGAAAAGACTGTAAAGCGCTCGCCCATCAGATAGTGTCGCCACATCTTCAGAGCGAAGACCACTGCTGCTAACTCTTGGTCATGGGTAGAATAGTTCTACTCTTGTTTCCTCAACTGACGTGATCCATATGCGATCACTGTCTGATCCTGCATTAGGACAAATCTGATCCTGGTCCCGCATGCATCGCAGTAGACTACGTACCCTACTCCCTCCTCCAGTAGCCTCAAAATAGGCGCGCTTGTCAATATCTGTCTCAGCTCCTAGAAGCTCTGCTGGCATCTGTCTGACTATACAAGGGTTTCCCCTTCTTCGTCAAAGCTGAGAGTTGTGCCGCAAATCTGAAAAAGTCTGGCACGAATATCCGGTAGTACCCAGCTAGCCCCATGAAACTCCACACCTCCATCACCCTCCTAGGTGGCTGCCAAGCTAGCACTTCATCGATCTTCACAGGATCCACCTCAACTCTCTCCTCTGAGATGACATGTCCCAAGAAGTCGACCTCACGTATCTAGAACTGAAACTTTTAGAGCTTACCATAAAGCCGGTTCTCTCAGAGTGTGTCCAGTACAACCGGCAAGTGGTAGGCATTCTCCTCCTCAGTGGTCGAGTATACCAAAATGTCGTCGATGAAGAGAACGACAAATCGATCGAGGTATGGGTGAAATATCATGTTCAGGAGACCCATGAACACTGATGGATCCTTGGTTAGGCCGAAAGGCATAACCAAGAACTCATAGTGTTCATACCGACATCTGAAGGCCGTCTTTTTCACATCCTCGTCTCGAACTCTCAGCTGATTATATCCTTATCTGAGGTCAATATTTGAGAACCACTGCGCTCCCTTGAGCTGATCGAAGAGGTCTTCAATCCTCGGTAGCGGATACTTGTTCCTCATGGTCACCTAGTTCAGGTGACGGTAATCGACACAAAGTCGCAAGCTCATGTCCGCCTTTTTGGCGAACAATATCGGGGAAGCCCAGGGTGAAACACTGGGTCGAATGAATCCCTTTCCCTGATAGTCCTCCAGCTATACCCGTAGCTCTCGAAGCTCGGAAGGAGCCATCCGATATTCTGGGGTGGATATCGGGGCTATTCTGGGGTATAGGTCAATATAAAAGTCTACCTCTCTTCAAGCATGTAGTCCTGGAACGTTGTCGGGAAAATTGTCCACATACTGATCCACCACTGCCGGAAAGCTCGGACTTTGCACGTCAACTTCTCCTAGGATGAGGCTAGCCAGCTGATGAGTGATGGGCTGTCCTCTCCTCTGCGTGAGTCCATCCTGCGCTGCAAAGGCTCCCTTCTCGCTGGTGAAGGTAAACCTGCTCCCATCGGTGTGAACATATCACACCTTGCACCTAATATAGTAAATATGAGCATGGACTGTAGATAACCAATTCATGCCCAAGATGACGTCGTAAGGCCTCGACGCTGCTACAAGAAGATCGCAGCTGATGCTCTCACCTCCTAGAGTAAGATCACACTACCGGCACCAGTGCGTAATCGTCGAGTCTGCTCCCGTCGAGGTCTCTAGCCGTAAGGATCGAGCCAACGGATCCGTCAGAATCTTTTAGCTCTGAACAAGGGCAGTGGCAATGAAGTAATGACTCGTTCCTGTGTCTATAAGAACTGAAAAAAGGGTGGAATAGACACAGATAATACCTCGAATCATCTCAGGTGCGCCGTGGTCGAAGGCCTCCACTGCCTGATGATGTGCCTGTCTCTTCCTGCCAGCTCCCTGTGGTCGGGGTGGACCTCCTGGTGGTGGTGGTGGTAGAGCCTCAAAGCGTCGCCCACCACCTACTGCTCGGACAACTCCTCTGCCTCGTCCTCCTTCCCCCTGCAGACCGCCACGGTTGACCCTCTGCCTCTGCCTAGGTGGTCCCTCAACCATCTTCTGCTCCTCCATACGGAGGTTCGGGCAGTCACGAGCCATGTGGTCATGCCCGCCACATGTGTAGAAATTTATGCCTCTCGTAAGACTGGCTATGCGCTGTGTGCCCCGCACCTCTGAGCCTGTGTCCTGAGGTCGTCCGCCTGAGGGTCTGGTCTGCCTGGACCCATGTGTAATTCGTCGTCTGCCATCTACAGAAGACTCTGCTATGTGCCGACTTGCGGTAGGTCTCGTTGCTGATGTAGGATCAGCAAGGAATCTCTCGATGACAAGGGCTCGCTTCAGTACCCCTACCTATGTCAGAATGCTGAGAGAGATCAGCAATGCCCTGATCTCATGCTTCAATCCCTGATCGAAGGTCCGAGCCCGGAATAATGGGTCCCGTACCATGTCCATCGAATAGAGTGAGAGATCATTAAATCTCACCGAGTACTGGGCGACCGTCAAGCTGCCCTTCCGCAGCTGTAGAGGCTCCTGGATGGGCACCGTAAAGACGGTGGCTAGGAAGAACTCCGAGCGGAAGAGGCTCTCAAAGTCCGTCCATAGGAGTTATGCCTCGTCGTGTACCTGGAGCATCAGGCTCCACCATCTTCCTGCTACCGCGTGTAGGAGACTCGCTGCAAGGATCACCATGAAGTCTGCTGGTGTCCCTACCAATCGGAAAAGTCTTACAACTACATCCAGCCAATCCTCAGCTGCTTGAGGGTCCGTCTCCCAGCAGAACCTGGGCGGTCACTGATGCTGAAACTCGTGTAGTGCACCAAGGTGACGTCCACTCTCAGTGGATGGGGATGGTAGCATCGTTGGCTCAGCGACTAGTGGTACCTCTAGTGCCTCCGCAGTAATAGGGCCCTGCACCGAGGCCTCGTCACTCGATGGGCTGTCATCACGTACAAAACTTGGAACCCTAGCTGGCTGCCGTCGTTGGGCCATCCTGAAAAGAGATTGGTGTGCCACGGTCAAAACAGTATACCTGTTGAGATGACACAATTTAATCACAAATAAAACTTTTAAAAAACACATGCAATCAATGTTTTCTTGTATTGAGTCGGAAATCAGAAGTCAGGGTCCTGGTGTACTGACACGTCGGCCGCCGCACCAACACTGGACTCCCTGGACTGATAACCACACTCAATACTCTTAACACTATTGCTTCACATAGAAATAGATCATAGTCCTGATTTATGTGGTAGAACCGAACTCCTCTGATACCAATTTTTTACGACCCGTCCTCGGGGCCCATGACGTGACTACCCCAAGCCCGCCTACCATAGGCCAGTGGTTGGCGACAAGCACCATGGCGTATATCCCTACAAAAAGGGAAGGCATTGCCTTTAAAAGTTAACAAACACCATAGAGTAAGCCAGCAGAAGTAAACACTAAGTAAACTGAGTACAAGTAAGTGCGGAAAGTAAATGGGCCAGAATACAAACCCAAACTTAAAGTAAAGTACAACTGGAATGAAAATACAGCAACTGAAAAGTAAAGCTGAAACTTCGAGCCGTCCACTGAAAGTCCCACCTGAATGGTGGGTACAGATAGCCTCCACATCTCCTCGGGTCCATCCATCCACTCTGAGTACATCCCGCCTAATGGTCCACCTCTAGGTACCGACCTTCTCCACAATCCTCAACCACGATCAGCGTTGTACGTCGTCTGCAACCAACACAACGTAGTACGGGCGTAGCCCGTGCAGGGGTGAGTATACGCTACTCAGTAGGGACACCGAGACCCACGAAGGTATCCCATAATCCATGAAGGATAATCCACAATGGAAAGATAAGATCACAAAATAACATCCGACACTACTTAGGTATATGCCCATACATATACCTAAGTTATCAATTCTAGTTCGGCTCCAACATTCGACCCCATGTTCGATCACCTCCACACAGGATATCACAACACAATCCACATAGGAAAGCAAGTAAATCATATCAAAGATAATGATTGAAAGTCAAGACTCATCTCACACAGGATATACATCTTCGTAAGATGATAGAGATGATCAGATGTAGCCACAGATTCATCTAAGCCATCGGACCCACACATGATCGATAGGTACTAACCCCCGCAATGACCCACAAAGGAATGATAGGTAATTAACCCCCGCAATGACCCACATAGGATCTGGCCCACACACGATCAGAATGCACTGGCCCACGCAGGACCACTGAGCGCAGACCCACACAGGATCTGACCCACACAGGATCGGTAGCACTGATCCACTGAGGATCGCTGAGTGCTAAAGCCGTCACTGTCGAACCCACAGAGGATTCTCGTACTGTCTTCATCACCGTCGCAGTCGCAGCCAGCTCTAGGGTTCCCGCACACATCAATCTCATTTTGGGAGGGTCCTCTCCATGAGCCTAGGGGCTGATACATCAACTGAAACAAATTCCGGAGTTGATGTATCTCAATGTTTTGTATCATCAACAGGAACTCAATGTGAAAAACGGCGCGTCAATCGGATGCCCAGTCTGAGAGTTATTGGATTTTTCGTCCCAGGGGCCCGGTTGGTTTTTACATCAAAACCAACCCGACCATACTCTAACTATGTCGAAACCTCAAGCGGAGTAAGCCAAAAAGTCTATCTCACTAAGAGGAATCCATCAAAGTTGACGGCACGTCAATCACATGTCCGGAGCTCAAGTTATAAGTGTTTCCGCTCCGAGGGCCCGGTTGGTTTTGTGTTTGAACCAACCCGGCCGAACCTAAAGTACTCCTAAACCTTGAGTATTATATACCAAAACGACCGATGTGATCCAGGGATCATATCGCAGCTGACGGTGCGTCGTTCGGAGGTCCGTAGCCGTAGTTATGGGAAAAAGACCGGAAGAAGTCCGTGAAATAGGGGGTTCGGGCCCGGTCCGACCCGACCCGATGCCCCCTGGGTCGGCCCGAACCGGGTCGACCTGACCCGGGTCCAGGTCCGGCCCAATAGGGCGCGACCCGGTAGGCACAGCCCTACCTGGTGGCCCGACCTGGCGGCTTGGCCTGGCGCGCTCGGCCTCGTCGGCGTGGCCAGGCGGCTCGGCCATAACTGCAGAGTGGAAGGGGGGGGGGGCTGCCCCCCCTGTTTGGAAAACTGCCGCCCCATGTGGGGGGCCGCTCCTTCGGCCGGCCGGGGGTTACGACCCCCGATTCCTCGCTCGACCGGCCCAGCTGGCCGGTCGTGCTGATGCCGCGAGACCCCGCGGTCCCGCCCTCCTGCTCCGGCGCCAGCAGCCGGTATCTCGCCGTCGCTCCCTGCTCTGCCGCGGCCTTGGTCCGACTGGAATGGTGTGACGGTGCCGCGCCCCTCCGCCGTGGCCCTGCTCCGTCCGCGGTGTCATCGTGGTTCCCCGGCGCGGCATGACAGCACCACACTCCTTTTCTGTGGTTCTCCCATTTCTGCGTGGTGCGACAACACCACGCCATCTCCGTTCCAATCCACAACGAAGGATAACAGTAATAAGGGAGGGGGTTCGGACGTGTTTGTGCGGTCTGGCCCCCTCCAATTAATATATAGCATGCGGCTAAAAGTTAATAGATGAACTCCCAAAAAAAATTATTCACGACATAAAACCAAACCCCTACCTCGAAGAAAAGGGCGAATGAATGTTCTTCACGGAATTGAACATCGCCGAAGAAGGCATCGCGAAAGGAGGATCATCGGTGTCGTAGAGATAGATTTGTCGGCGTCGCGTCATCGATCTCTGAGGATGGCGTCTCTCACTAGCTGCAGAGTGGGAAGAAGACAGTATGAGGAACTCCACTATGCGATGACAAAGTTCTTCTTCGAAGGCTCGGTGTTCTTTGCGTTCTTTGTCGTAGAAGAAGAACATCAAGACTTAGATAAAATTCCCTCCAAAATCCTCTCTCACAACCAAAACAACATTAATAAAATATGTGTTGCCTTATTTTATTACTTATGCCAAACGTTTTGAAATTCAAAATTGAATCATTCAATTAATTGAATTAATTGGAAATTTTAAACCGCTCAATTAACGAGGCGTTTAATATTCAATTAAACGCAAGAGTTGACTTCATTTAAAGGGGGGTGCAGGTGCATTACTAAAATAAAAGAGGCGGTTGAGGAAGTGAATAGGAGGGGCTCGTATGGGCCCCACCCCAAAAATATCCTTCTTAGTGGAGTAGGATATAGTAGGTCCCACTCCAACCACTTAGTATAGGTTAAACTACTTTAAATAAAATAAAATTTGTTGCACGGTTTTAGTTTATTCTTTTACTTGACCCAAAAATTTTATGTACCACAACCGAGAAAACACAACTCCATAAAAGGTGTTCCTAAGAAATTATTGGCGCTTCGATTCCATCGGTGCCCTAAGAATTCGATTCCGAGCACCGGTTCAAAAGTTAGGAAAACCCGCTCGTTCGTTCACTAAACGTACCTGAGCTAAACTTCGAAAAATGATTCCGGGCACACCGGGCCTCAGAATCAGGTGTTGTCAGAAACTGGGTTCTTGTAAAATCCCAAAAGAAATTAAGAAAAATCTCCTTTTAATTTTATGGGTCTTTACATTATGTGATGGGTGGGGCCCGTAATATCCCCTCAATGCATCGGTGGGTCTCATGAGACAACTAGACATAGAATTTTCCAAGGCCTTTCCCAATGTGATATGGATAATGGAAGAGTCCTTAATCAGTAGGCATCTTGGCCGAGGCCTTGAAAAAATGTTTCAGAATGTCCGGTGTATGCACTTCCCTCATTATGAAGCTAGTAATTGAATGTTCATGTGGTCATTCTACTAGTTGAATACCCATGATTATGTTTTATTATAGAGTCATTTACTCAGCTCATATTCCTTCCATAATGTGTTCGAGTTTATTATTAAAGGCATGTCTTTTCAATTATTCACCATGTCTAATGTTTATATTATCTTATGATGTATTTATTACTCTTACTGAGCATTTGATCTCACCCCTTTCTTATGTTTCATTTTCTCACGACATGGAGAAGTAATTTATGAATGACTTGGAAGAATAATCTAGGAGACGTGATGTTTCTAGAGGAATAAATTAGTGTTGTCTTTCTCTTCATGATGTAATGTTAAACTTATGTATGTATCTTATTTCTAGATGCTACGAAACTACTTTTTCCGTCAGGATTCATATTCCTTGTTTGTATGCCAACGAAATCAAATAAGGCACCATCTCCGGGCAACTGGGGTTAGGACCATACATAGAACTATCTAGGAAACCCATGTTAACCTATAATGGGTGTATTCAGTTCTATCTATACTACCCCATGTTAAGTTGTAACAGGATTACCCGATTCTATATGGGCCACCCCATGTTAAACTGTAACAGTATTAACTAGCATTACCTAGGCCACAATATGTATAAGATATATAGGGCTCACCCATTTCCTATAATTATCAAGTAAAATATCTTTAATAAAACCATATAATCATAAACATCATTTAATAACTCTTTAATACCATTAGAAAAATACTTCTATATAAAAATAAATTTTTTAGAAAGATATTTTCAACACAAAAAAATCCCAAAAATAAGGGAACAAGGAATTTAATTGAATAAAATATTTATTATTTTAAAGGAATCTATAAATCAAATAATAGTCACAATAGCAGAAAAGTCATTATCGCCGTGTATGTTAAGAATAAAACATTCCATTTCTGATTTGTCAAAACATTCCACATAAAACATGTAAAAATATTCCATTTTAAAACCACTGAATGAAATTAAAATAAACCTAAAATTTTCAATATAATCCTTTTATATCCATGTAAATAAATATATAAAGTAATATTAAAAATATTGACATAGAGAAAAGATTTAATAATTAAATCATTAAACATTCAAAATTTCACATACCACATTGAACATTTAAATCATAATATCCATGAAATAAATAAATATAAAAATTCATTACATAATATGAGAAGAAAAAAATTCATGATATGATATGTCAAAGGGGATGTATATACCCTTCATAATAGAATGTTAGTGTATAACATAAAAATATACCTCAATGAAAAGATATTAAGAAAAAATCCCGTAACTTGGGTCTGACTTGTCACTTAAATTATTTATATTACTAAATAATAAAATTATTTACTTTATTTAAAACCTTTTTGAAGTTTATTATTCTTTTTATATCAATTATTAAAATGTTATTATAATTAGTTAATTATTTATTTTCACATCAGATATTTTGATGATTTTCGATACATGAGTCTAAAATTACTTGTGTATGATGCCTATAGTGAGTTGTGATCACTATTCAATCATCTCCAAAATAATATATATAACAAAAAAATAAATTTTATATAGAAAATATAATTTTAAATCAATCTATTAAATATGGATACCAAAAATGAATTATGTTACAATCATAGATACAGAAATTCATACGTATGTATAAGTAATGTTTTCATTTTTCAATGATCATTATGGGAGGAATCTAAATATAATTTTAAATTTATTGACTATAATAATATAATTAAAATCTAATTATTTATTAAAATATACTTATATAAATTATCTATTTGATATGGTGATAAAAAATGAATATAATCACTTTGTGGAGTTGATAGATTACTTGTACGTATGAACGATGTTATCATTTTCCCATTCATGGAATTGTAAGAAGCAAACTGATATAGTATATTTTAATAATTATTAAAATTTCAAGAATACCATATATAAAATTTAATTCTGTTACTATAACTTGTCATGTGTGATAGTTATGGAAAATGAATTATATCTGTTCGTGAGGCTGTTGTTCACCGTATATATGAACGATAATTATTTTCTTACTTGATATTAGTGATGATGGATTTAGGTGATTATATTAAAATAATAAAATCTCATTATTTTTAGTATACAATAGTTATTATTTATTAATGGTATAATAATATTTTAAGGAAGTGGATGAAGAAATAAAACATAAATACTTGATAAAAATGATACCCCTTCCTCATACAACCTTCTTTACTTAGTACCTTATGACCATTAAGGGTGTTGTTCTGCCTAAAATAAGAGGTCTATGTTATTGGGATATATTCTAGTATGGTATGTTTTCTAATATTTTCTCAACCAAAAAGGTTTTGAATTATGTTTAATATAGAATATCAGGTTCCCTTTTATAAAAGATGGGAGGGGTACTATTGGAATTTCAAGAAATATTTAACTAATATAAATTAGTATCATATTATAAATTGATAAAAAATAATTTATTTTAAATATATACTCTTTATGGGTCGAAATACATTCATCCAATTAAAATTATATAAGTTTTTTATTATTTTTTTAATACATATCTGTTAGGTTTAACACATATTTAACCTCCTTAACTCTTATAGTGATAACATGTGTTTGTACTCATTAAGGGTTAATGTTATTACAATAAAATTCCACAATAACCCTAATTTGAAAATACATAAAATTTCAAACTTTAAAACAATAATATTGACAAATTTTATATTTTTATGAATTTTATATAATTTAATAAAATACTATTTCTGTTAAAACATCATTAGTGTCAATTTTGACACTATTCATTACCTTACTTTTTAAAAATATAATAATAAAAATATAAATTTAATAAAATTATCATAAAACATAAATAACATGTCAAATTAATCTGTAAAATTATTTTACAAAATTAATTATTTCATATTATACTTATCTTAATATTTTCTATATCATTTATTTGTTATTTCCATTAATTAAACAATTACTCCATCATAATTGTGTAATCCTTATTGATAATTATTCATTTCCTTAAAATTAAAAATAAATTTTCTTGATGCATATAAAAATTTTATATTTTAGAATACTATTTATATTCTACTATATCTTCTAAATATCCCTACATTAAAAATGGTATAATTATTAAAATGAAAGTATGGAATGTTTGGATTTTCTTTGAAATGAAATACTATAATGGGATTAAAGCCATCCAAGTGGATCCAAGAGTTCCGAAAATTGTCCCATGGATGTTATAGGTCAAGAATAACTCAGAAAATAAATTAATCCTAGTTTTATGATAATTTTATAATATTTATAATACTATTTTTACCCTTAATTACCTAGTTTACCCTCAAATGTGGTAATAAAAAAATTATAAGTTACTATTTATAATGTCCAAAAATAAAAGAGACCAGCTTAATAAATGTGTTACTTTTTATTCAAAATATAGAATCTATTATTAAAAATCCATAACACATAATTGAATAAAATTAATTTAAAATTAATCTCATTGACCGACTGAGAAAATGAGTTTTTAAACTAAAAATGTTTAAAAGATTGTAATGTTTTTATATCAAAATTCAATGTGAAATTGATTCCAATGAAATAAATTGGATTAAATGATATAAAAGTAATATAATTATACTTTAATACCAATAAAAATATAATTCAGAAATAAAAATTATATTGTGGATAAATTTGTTAACACTTAAAACTCAGTGTTTTTTAATATCAATCAAAACATGAATCATATCAAAAAAATACCAGAAATAAATCCTAATTAAAATTTGATATTAATATTTGGAATAAATGGTTTATTTAGTCAAAAGAAATTTATAAATATAACAAATACTATATTGAAAACAAGTTCATCATCAAAAGGCTGTAAACCATTCTTTTCAGAAAAATACATCTTTTATGAGTAAAATTTGATTTATTTATATCATGTATAGAAAACACATAAGAAGAATGTTAAAAATTATATAAAATATATTATAATTTTCATTAACATCTTTCAATAATATTTATTAATTAAATTTATTATGAAAAAACACCATCCTAACGGTTATGTGATAACTACCATGTAAAATAATAATATTTAGTTTCTCATTTTGGCTCGATGTGTCTTATCTTGTAAGCTATCCAACATAGTGTTCCCCTTTAAAATATCATAATGTTACATTGAACTTCATATAATGATCACTTAAGCCTCTCTTATACCTACCTAACCTCATTACTCATCTGAGAACACCATTTTATAGTGCCCAAACACATTAAATATCATTCCAAGTTCATGTTCTAAAAAAACCCACCCACTAATTAAAAAATTTAAATTACTTTTGAGTTTCCTAATCCTTATGGATGTTATTCATTATAATATATAAATAGATTAAATGTTTTTCTCAATATTTTTAAAATTAATGAAACAAAGTAATTACATCAATTTTTGTTATTATGACTGTAAATTTATTAATGATATTGAATTCCATCAACAAACTAGCATACATGATGTGGTATTTTTGAAGGTAACTAAATTTTTATTTAACATATAAAATAATTGTTTATTTATTTATATTTTTATTGTTCTACCAAGACATTAATCATTCCATGTTTTGAAAATAATAAGTAAATTTGTTTATAAAGAAGTGGTTATAATATATGGTTTCAGAATATTTTTAGAAACCGTGAAGAGGTGACTTCCTTTCACATTTGTAATTTTTTTTATTTCAAAGTGATCATTATGAGATGGTTTTTCTACTTCTTATTTAGTATTATGACTATTGATTGATTTTTGAAATGTTTAAATATATGACATACATTTATCAGGGTCCATATCTAAGAATTTTTTATGTATAAGGAAAACAAATGGAATCCATACTTATTTCAAGGTCATTATTGAAAGATAATATAATTTAGCCTTTATAATACTGCTTCATATAAAGTATATTATTTTATAATGTAACAGGAGTGAATCAAAAAATTGAAAAATTATAATCAAGTCGACTTTACATATAGTTATATTTTAAATGGGTGATGATTTGTTTTCCTCATGAAGGACCTTGGAATCCATATGGAGGCCTTTAGTGATCTTTAGAAAAAATGTAATTTTTATATAAAAATATAATTTTTTAATTAAATATTTTTCAAAGATAAGACCCTCAAGTACCATTTGTTTTATATATATATTTATGTTTTATATTTCTATTTTTATTTTTCTTACTGATGGATTGTATTTTCTTTTGGGTCCATGCTCAATTAATAACATATTGGGGAGAAAATTATTATCTTTTAGAGAAAACAAAAACATATTGAAATTTTTACTTCACGATAATGATCCACATGTAATTTAATGATGTGTTGGGTTGAGAAGCACATAAATACAACACATGGTGTCACCCAAATGGCTCAAAGTTCATGTTTGCACCATAAAAGTGGTATTTTTGTTAAAAACAAGCATCAATTACCCAAAATTATGTAAAAACATTTCTATGGTATATATAATTTAGGAAAAATTATTCATAAGTCATTTTTGATGTGTAGGAATACTCCACACATCAATCCAACACATGATTTTCATAATATGACTGAATTGTATTTAGAATAAATATTTTCAATAAATACACACATCACATAATAATTAACAATAAATCATGATCATTTTTAATTTACACTTTAGCAAAAATATCCATAAATCATTTGATACTCATTATAATCAACATCATGTTAATCTAACACATGGTGTGACCGATATGACTTAAAGTGCATGTTTTATATTTAAAAGATACATTTTAGTTCAAAACATGGGTAAATCCATGAAAACCAAAAAATTCATGGATTTCCTTAATAATTTATGAAAAATATCCATTTGAACTTTTTACTATTTATAAAACAGCCACATTTAAATATATCCCGTGTTGTTATAGATGTTAGTGAAAGTTAACATTTTTATTTAAAATCTATATTTTAGTTCCTAACACATTTTGCATAAAAAATTGGTAAAACATGCAAGGATTGTATTTATACATTAGGAAATTATCCATAAATTAATTTTTTATATGAAAAATTAAATCTTATATAAGTTTGATACACTATGTGTTGTGTATGACTCGGAGTGTCTGTATTCATTTTAAAATTGTCATTTTAGTTCAACATATGTCTCACTAACTAAAAACCAATCAAACACAGACATATTATATTGTAAATTCGTAAAAATATTCCATAATTATTTTTTATAGGAATTAATCATACATCAATCCACCATATAGTGTGGTTGGTATGGTCGAAAGTTTGGGTTTTTATATAAAATTGAAATTTTGGTACAAAATAGGTGTTATATATTAAGAATATAAAAAATACATCATATTTTCTAGACAATTTATTAACAATTTTCATAAATTAATAGAGACATGTATGATTCATCCGCATGTCAATATGACACACTTTGTTCTCAGAATGACCTAATGATTATGTGTTCTGTTTAAAAGTTGTATTTTAGTTAAAAACATGAATCACTCACATAAATCCATGAAAACATGCTTGGATTGTCACATTAATTAGTAAAACTTCCCAATACTATTTTTTATATGTAATAAGAAGAAACAAATCAATCTAACATACTGTGTGGCTTGTATGAGTCAAAAAACATGTTTAAACCTTAAAAGTAAAATTTTAAATCCAAATGTGTGCCACTCACTGAAATTTGATCAAAAATAATTTCATTTTCTTGATACATAAAAAAATAACCCATATTTAATTTTTGATATATATGAATTAACTATAATTCAACCCATCAAATGGTGTTCCTCGTATGACAGAAAGATTGTTTTTCATTTAAATTCAACATTTTAGTTCAAAACATGCATCACATACTAGAAATCAACAAAAAATTATATTTTTTCTTATTAACATAGTAATCCATATTTCATTTTTAATATGTAGGAATATACTTCTCATTTAATTTGACACACTATTTTCCTAGTATGACTCAAAGTGCATGTTTTTAGTTTAGAAGTGACTTTTTAGTTGAAAATAAGAATCACTCACCAAAAAAATGATCTCAGGTTATCTTTATACATTAGGAAAATATTCCTTATGTCATTTTTAACATATAGGAATCAGTAACTTATCAATCTAAAAAAATATTTTCCCGATATGATTGAAAGTGACTGTTTTGATTAAAAATTAGTATTTTAGTTCAAAACATTTGTCACATACTCAAAATGATTAAAAACCCTTATATTGAATTAATACTTTATTAAAATGATCCATAATACATTTTTCAAATATAAAAATCAATCAAACATCAATATAGCACATTTTGTGACTTGTAGGACTCAAAGTGCGTGTTTTCTTGGTAAAACAATCATTTTGGTCCAAATTGTGCATCACTCACTCAATAATAAGAAAAACTACACTATATTTTTTTTTGATAATTTTGGAATAATATACATAAATCATTTTTTAAATTTATTAATAATCTTCATTTCAATATAACATAATAAGTTATTAGTATGATTATGAATTTTTATTTTGAGTCAAAATAAACATTTTAGTTCAAGACAAATACCACAGATTGAAAACTGAATAAACATTGTAAAAGTATCTTCATACTTTACTATAGTGATCCATAATTCATTTGTGACATGTAGGAATAAACTACATGTTAATATGACACATTTTGTTCCTAGTATAGATAAAATTCCATGATTTCAGTTTTAAGTATCATTTTAGTTCAAAACATGTGTTACTCACGGAAAATAATGGAAAAACACATGGATTTAATTTATAAATTAGTTAAATGATCCATAAATTATTTTATGTATAGAAATCAGCATCATTCCAATCCAATTCATGGTGTTCCTAATATAATTCAAATAGATATTTTTTAGCTAAATCCTTATTTTAGTTCAAAAAACATTTCTCAACCACCAAAAATAAATAAAATTCACTTATATTGTATTGATACTTTGGTAAGATTATCCACAAATAATTTTAGATGTATAGAAACCAACCATATGTTAATCAGACACATGTTGTTCTCAGTATGACTCAAAGTTTGTGTTTTCATTTTAAAAGTGACATTTTAGTTCAAAACATGAATCAATCTTGGAAAACTGAACAAGAACAATTGGATTGTCTTGATAATTAAGAAAAATTATATGTAGGTCATTTGTGATGTGAATGAATTAATGACACATCAATCTGATAGATTGTATTCCCAGTATGTAAAAATGGGTGTAATATTTCTTTAAATCAATATTTATGTTCAGAACTTGTATTAAATACTCATAACCCAGAAAATATTCTCAGACTTCCTTGATACATTAAGATAAGATTCCATAAATAATTTTTGATTAGTGTGAATAAACCAAACATTTATCCCAAAAAAGCGCATATTTTCAATTTAAAATTTACATTTTGTTATTTTGTTATTATATCATATTTATTATTTATTTTATTATTTATGGTATTACTAAAATAAACATTATTTCTAATTACATGTACACTATTATTTTGTTTGAACTATGGTGGTTTGTTCTAAAAATGTTTGTGAAATTCAATTATTTTGAAATTGGGTTCCAAATATAGTGGAATATATAAAAACCATATTATTTTATAATTTGACGGAAAATGTAATGTTAGTGTTAAATTGTACATAGTAATGTAGTTGTAATGTATTGAAATTATCTCAATATAAAGTTATTTGAAATTAAAATTTTCAATGTGATGTAAATGTTTATAAATGTATGAAATTATTTTTAATTGTAATGTTGGTGCAGTATATTGTAAATGTAGTAGTACACTTCTACAACTGGATCTTTATCAGCACAAGAAATGGAATTGATAAAACATACCTTTATAAGTTCAATAAATAGTGGTGATAAAATAAACCATCATCAGTGATGATATATGTGTTGATAAAGGACCCAATTTATCATCCTATTGTTAGTGTTTATGAGGGTGATTTTATCATCTCATTATTAGCACTGATAAAATCTTATAACTTTTAATGGTCTGTAAAACATCAATGATTTTTTAACACTGATAATAGAGATTTATAGTGCTGGTGAAAACCTATTTTGTGGTGCAATATGGATGGTTTACCAAACTATTTAGCTTTTACCGGATCACCCTGGGATATGTTTTATATATTGGATACATATTTTCCATAACAATTTTCAATGTCCCCCCATGCATAACAGTCACTCACATTGTTTAACTAGGAACCGACATGGTTCTGATAATAATCACTATAAAAAGTGATTCAATTTTACAGTTATGGTAACCACCTATAAATACAAATTTCTGTATTATTTTTTTACAATATTGTATTTCTATACAATAATTTCTTTTGTATTGTAAATAATAAATAAGATGTTTGGATTTAAGGTTAGTTTTATTCCAACTGCTTATGAATATTATAAAATTCTAAATGACCTACCAACCCTTCGTGACCCCTACCATATCTTGGACACACACTTATGTCACATATTTGGACTGCCATACTTACCCTTTACTATGAAAACCTTATAAAACGTCATATCTCCCTACGACTACAACCTCTAATGATTCCCCCATTCCCTTTCTCCTTGCAATAACAACCCCTGACCTGACACCAGCAATGATCCCCTTCTCCTCATGACATTGACCCCATCATCCACATATTTTACCCTTATCCTCAACCAGGATACCCTACCCCTCACCAGCCTCACCTCCTAGACCACAATGTTGACCACTACCATCTCCCTACCTGCATATAACCCTTTTCCCTTTGGCATAATTCCATGACATTTGACCTCATTGGTTGGGAGTGTTAATATTTTTTCCTTTATGTTGTTTATGTTATAAATGTTGTTTGTTTCATTTTATACACAATCAGAATTTTTTCATTTTGGATTTCTATTTTGTTGAATCAAATACCTACCCTAGTCAATGACTAAGCTGAGTGAGCCCTACCCAAATTTATCTTTCAATAAGTTACACTTGTGGAAAGTATTATCCCCAAGTAATGACCTTAAACTATAATATACATTCAAATAAATTAATAATCATACATTAAAATGGGTTTAATTCTCTAATTAATATTTATTAACATAATTAATTAACATTACATATTCATTATTGAAATATATATATATTAAATTAAATTATACTTTTATTTTAATTATTTTTATAGATCTATGTATGCTAATAATTTTTATAATATTTATTTTTTGGTGAAATATATTTTCATTAAATTTAAAACATATACTATTTTTATTAAATATCAATGATTTTTTATTTAATATTATTATATTAAAATACTTAAAACATTTAACAGTATTGTAATCATTTTATAACATTCTAATCACCTTTTTAATTTACCTTTAGTTATCAATATTTATCTGAGTTTACTTCTCAGAATTATTTTTTTGAATAATTTGTTTTAACATGGTTATGTTATGAATTAATTATACTTTAATTTTTAAACATTGATATCATTGTTTATTAATGTATAGGGAGAATAGTTGTAATAAAATACATATGGATAAAATTTTCATTATTTTACACAAAAAAACATCTCGATAAGATATGGTTTTTGAAGAATTTATTGATTATGAAATTGAAAATCGATCAGTGGATTGTAGAATAAAATGATTATCTCCTTGTAAATTCAATTTAAGGTTGAATAAAAAGAATATATGATCAATTGATATTGAAAAAAAAAATCCAACATGATATGTATACTAGATATGGAATGGTGAATAAATATTTATCAAAAGTCAAAAAATAATGATCCTATTAATGTAACACAATGTGACCCGAAAGATGAGAAATTTAGTTATAAACATGATAAACAAAACAGTTTTCATTACGAGATATAATAAAAAATATTTTAATAGATCAGTAAAACCATCAGTTTATCCTGAGAATTTATTCTTTAAAAAATTATCAGTAACCCAAGAATGGAATTTATGAATTAGTTGTTGACAAAAATAAATAATTTTGTGAAGGTTGTTCCATGTATTAAAATAAATCTTTCCTTCTAAATTTTAATAATGTCAAGTGTCTCTGAGGAATATCTACAAATGAATGGATCATGACATTTTAGTTTCTTTAATCTTTATTTAGTGAATATATGATCCATGTATCAATCTATGTTATCAAAAAATAATCAATAAACATTAAATTGATTATAGAAAAATGCATGAAACCCCTAATGATTTCATGGCTTATTCAGGATATATTTATAATAAATAAGAATACATAGGATATCATAGAATTATTTCTAAATCAATGAGTATCAAAAGGAGTGAAAATAAATTCCAAATAATGAATAATTACGATCAGAAAACTCATGTGAAGGTATTGTTCCCTTTCCATAGAATACAAATATGCAATGATTATTCATATCATCTAAGGCTACATACAAAATGAAGTTGTATGCTCTAGAATGTAACAATGATAGATATATGAAAAATCGAAAAGATTCAATGGCATGGATGGTGTTTTAATCATTATATCCACAATTTAATTCAGATCCTAATAATATCTGTTTGGGATTGTATTCTGATGGTTTTAACCCTTTCGGTACTTAAATTACATGATATAGAATATGTAAATTTGTTTTGATCCCATATAATCTACCTTCATGAATGTGTTTTAATAATAAATATATCATTATTTTTATTATTATTCCATGAAATATATTTTTTTTAATTTTAATAGATCTATACTTTAATACCTTAATCAATGAATTTTGAGAATAATGGGATGATGGTGTGGAAACTTCTGAAGCATCGATGAAAAAAATATTAAAAAATCATTTTTGTTTAATGTTTACAATTACTGATTTTCATAGACTATAAAAATTATCTATTTGGAACACCCATATTTGTTTGTCATATCATGTCTTAAATTCTAATTTTTGAACTACAATGATCGCATAATGGAATAAAATAGTTCTTTATGTATCATCAAATATTTCTTGATAAATATCCTAAATTCATGTTTAACAAGTCACAATTTTTAACACCCCAATATTCTTTTAGGTTCCCCTTTTTAATTATTTGATTATCATCCTTATTTGGGTGAGTTTGTGGGTATCTTGGAAATGGAGTTCCTTTTTTAGGGAAAATGACATATATTTCATGGATGCATGTTTTTTTAAATTAATTTAGTCAAGGTATAAATGTTTGGTAAAGACCAATACTTTTATTAATTAAAATCCCTCTTGATCCAATTAAATTAATTATTATGTATAATGATCATAAAAACATATTCACATCCTTGGTTTTATGTTTTTTGATTTTAAAATACCATTAATATTAGTTACCATTGCTAATATATCCATTGAACAGTGATGAAATGATTAGTATAAATATTGGGATTTAACAAATCCATTTTACTCGGATAAAGGAAGTGATGGTCTCATCTAGTATTATTTCTCGGTATGAGGTCCTTTTTCATATCTCGGAATGGAGGTGTTGACTTTGGGTTTCACTCTTGACCAAGACCAATATGAGCTTGAATATGTTATGTTTGAGCGGAACCGCCTACTAGAGAAGTGGAAGTTGATAGAGATTATCAATCGAACGATGTTATTTGAGCCACCCGAAGAGTCTGTCCCCATCAAAAACCTTATCTTAAGGTCTTATGTGAGTGTTTTAAGGGATTATATGACTACAACATAACTCTATGTCTATGTATTTTTTTTTAATGAATATACATTCATTTTATTATTGTAAATTTTTAAATGTTTTTAAAGTACAAATAGTATCTTTCATTAATATTCAACTAAGAAATATATTTTTATGAGTTAATGGATTATTTAATTAAATAATATTTTAATAAAATATTATTACTTTTTATTAAAAATAATTGATCATATAATTTTTATGAATACAATTTTAATTTTTATTAATGTTTTTAAATATTTTTTTGTCAAAAACTGTGAGTTTTTTAAAAATGTAGGTTTTTATATTAAAAGATAAAATTCATATATTTAGAAAATTATTTAGATAAAATATATATTATTTTTGGAATTAGGCCATCGAAATTATAAAACAGTGAATTTTTCATAATTTTCTGAGACAGTCATATTTTAGCGTAAAAATTAAATACCGTATAAATATATAATGTGTTTTCTGAAATTATAATGACCCAGTAGTGATGTAATAAAACACATTAAATATTATACTCAGACAATATATATTTTTCCATTAAAATAATTTTATTTTATATTTTTATATTTATTTTAAAAATCTTTAGTGGGCCCTTCAAGGATTATAAAACATTTTAACTTTTTAAATGATTTCCTTGAGAGTGTGAGTCACCTCCACATCTTCAAGCCTAATGTTTTAAGAATTTCGGACATTTGCCTTATAAAAAACAATTTCCCACTCCCCTTTGTAAAAGAAACCATTGGAAAAAACAAAGGTATGGTTTTTTGAAGGTGTAGTGTCCATGTCCTAAATAATAAAGAATTCCCTCTCATTTCTGATATAAACCAACCCAAGCTCACACTTCTTATTAACTCAAAGCCTTCATAGCTCGACCAACCCCTGACGTCCCCTCTCTATAATCCTCCCATGGTTTCCAATGCTCCCAAGAATACTCTCTCAAGTCCCTCCAAAGCCTTTGGAATCACACTTCCAAGTAAGGGATTTCATCCTTTCTCATTTTATCCAAATTTATTAATATTGTTATACCCTTTTATTATCAATTATAAATGTTAGGGAATGATTACACACATCCCCCATACGTCCCTATTCAGGTTGTAATGATGAGATACCCCATTTCTCTACCATTAATTACTCCCATGTACACTCGTTACCATGCCGAAATTTCATGAGTAATTTCTCTCTCCTCATTAATATTCAAGAAACTATTTTGTATTATGTATATAAATTCCATTACATTTGTTGGGAAATCTGTCTATATTACCACATTATAGTCCATTAAATGTACATATTATGAGACACCCATTTCTATCTCTTCAAAAAAATTTATGAATTCTTATGGCATGCCATTATGATGACAAAATTGCACCATAATTTTCCAAACCAAAGTCATTGTGTATTGAATACCAAACCAATTTATCTATCAAGGGTATTCCCCTTTTGGTACATTTACTTATTGATTATATAGTTCCATCAATTAATTCCAAATTACATAATTGTGGAATAAATTATTATGTTTAATGAATCAATGTTGTATGTTCCATGTAGAACACTTATGCATGAAATGAAATGTTTAAATAGGGTACGCCCTGATAGCGCTCCAATCCATTGAGTAAAGATTAGTATCATGATATGTCAAGTGAAATGAGGGTTTGCTCATGAAAATTCAAGTTCAATGAGGTTTTTCTCATTCTAATTCTAGTGAAATGCGGGTTTACTCATGCTTCATGTGTAATGATCCTTGGCTCATGCTAATATCATGTTAAGTGTTGTTTCCACATTTCCATGTTATGATAATCATGCTATATCTTTCCCATATAATCATCTTTATTTTATGCTCCATTGATACGAATATTTCCTAAAATGTAATTTATTCTTCATGGCATTATTTTTTTACTCCCTTACTGGGATTTATATCTCACCATTTTCTTATGCAAGTCCTTAGGTAATCCAATGCAATGCTAAGTACGAGAGAAATTAGTAGTCATGTAAATGAATTTTTCAATAAAGATGTGTATTTTATATTTTATGTTTTTATGTAATGCTCCTAATACTCAAATACACTACACCTCTCAATCTTCCATGTTGTATCTTGTGAAGTTTTTATGTAATTAATCATGGAAGGGTCGAATAAAGAGAAGGGTTGTTATAGTTTGTATTATAGGATAGGTCTAGTTATTTTTGGGATTAGGATTAGAAAACCCTAGTTAAAGCCTTAGGGATAAGAATAAGTATAATAAAAATATCCCTAAATTTTTGTTATTATTGATTAAGTGGTTTATCAAGAAAACACATCCCTATTTGGATATGAGCAGGTAGAGGTGGCTCCATCACAGATGTACCTAGGAGTGAAAACTCAAACGAGGAGTCTCATGCTTGACCCAGGGTATCCTGGTACACGACAACAGGCCTTTCTGTACTCTTGGTTATGACACTATTGGTGTATATGCTTTGGTAAATTTACATTCTTTATATGAACCATTATTAAGGGAATAAAGAAAATTCACTTAAGAATATATGTTGGGAAGTATATTATGGAAAATATATATTAGAGCCTATAAATTCATAAGTTAAGGAATTAAAAATAATTTATAAGTCATCCATTTTTGTCTTTGGATTACCCTTTTTGTGTTACCTCTAACTATCATTTTATTACTACCAATGACCTGTAATAGGAGGACTCAGGCTAAAAACCGATGCAAAGATCAATGTGATGATCGTTCTAATGAGATTCCCAATCTGATGGGAGTTGGAATCATAAAATTTTTCATGATACTCTCACATTTAAATCATGTTTTTAATAGATGTGTGGGTCAATAGGAATGTTCAAAACCCCTAAGGAAGAACAAGTCATAATCGATAACTTTATGAGACATAGGCCTCTAACTTTTCGTTGGTCATCTGATCCCATAGTCACCAAAAAATGGATCAACTCTGTTGAAATGATCTTCTCCATCCTTCAATGTTCCGAACAAGAGATGTTTTTTCTGGTTGCCTATCGTATGGAGAGTGAAGCTAATAAATGTTGTACATTGATCAAAAATATGATGCATATGGAAGTGATCGAGGCGTTTGAATGGAAGGATTTTCGGACAATGTTATTTTAAAAATATTTTCCGTGCACCCTCTGAATTAGGATGGAGATGGACTTCTTGACCTCAAGAAAAATATGACAAATCCATCAGAACATATAAAAAAAACATTACAAGGCTTACATGATATGCCTATGGTTTTTTCATTACCCATGAATGCAATACTGACTGCTTCTTTGGTGGGAAAAAACCTAGCCTATAGAAAGCCCAAGCGATTGTGACATTGAGAGATATGAGGAAATTGTCTGATGTGCCATCAATGTCAAAATAGAGATCAAAGAATCTTTGGATTATCATGGGGATAATAATTTTATGTTTGAATTCAATTATTATATTTTGATGGATAAATCCAATAGTGCTAAGAAAATCCACCATCCCACTTTCCAGAGGTGAGAAAAGAAGAACCTGAGAAATTTCCTAAAGGGGGTGAGGAAATGCTTTAGATGTAGAAGAGAAGGGAACCTAAACATTAAATTCTGACAAGAAAAATCCATGGGTGCAATAGATTAGGGTAACTCTCCATTCGACTCTCAACGAATTTTTATTTTCTTCAACTACAAAGAACCAGGGAACCTTTCAAATCACTTCGCTAAGCCAAGGGTTTTCAGAGGAAACCAACATCCTCCAAGGCGGAAAGGGTGAGATTTTACCATCACTACCACCGAAGTGAACCCCGAAAAATAAGTGGTGACTTATACACTAGTTATTCATTCAATAATGGGGAACATAATTTTGTATTCTAGTTCTACGCATTATTTTATATCCTAAGAGATTTGTAGAACATTCTTAGAACCACCACAAATCATGGAAGTAGAGATGTCGGTGAGTACAGAAAATGGGGAAATCATTTCATCCCATGAATATAAATACTCCCCTCCCATAATTTGTTGACTGAAATTCCCAGAAAAACATTTCTTACTCCCTCTGGTGAAATTTTATGCAATTCAAAGCATTGAATGGTTTTCCTTATATAGAGCCAACATAAATTTCTGTGAGATAGAAATCAATCTTCATATAAAGAATCGACCCCAGATTCTATACAATTGAAAGGAGGACGATGAATCTTATTTAGAACCATCATCTCAAGAGTGGATATTACTACTCTATGAGCACATCTATCTTTCCCAGATGATTGAGTCTAAGGAAGAAATCATATTTTAAGATGTGCCTATTGTGAGGGAATTCCATAAAGTGATTCCCAAGGAATTTCATGGTCTTCCTCCTAGAAGATATGTTGAATTCTCAATTGATCTTATACCTGGGGAATTTTCAATATCCAATACTCCATATATAATGGATATTGTTGAGCTTGATGAGTTAAATAAACAACTATAGTAGAATCTGGATAAAGGGTTTATATTCCCAAGTGCTTCACCATGGGGTGCACCAGTCCTCTTTTTCAAGAAGAAGGATGGGTCAATGTGAATTCTCATTGATTATTGAGAGCTCAAGAAAATAATGATAAATAAAAAGTATCCTCTTCCCTAATTCATGACTTGATCCATCAGCTACGTGGAGCAAAATACTTTTAAAAGATGGATCTGTTGTCAGGATATTACCAATTAAGGATGAATAAGGAGGATATCCCCAAAACAGCCTTTCATACAAGGTACAAGCACTATGAATTCATATAAATTCCTTTCTTACTCACTAAATCTCTATAAATATTCAATTACATGATGAATAGAGTCTTTAGAGATTACCTTGACAAATTTGTGGTGGTCTTTATAGATGATATTCTAATATTCTTCAAAATGAAGGAGGATCATGAGGATGATCTAAGAACTGTACTAGAGACCTTGTGAAAGGAGAAGCTCTATGAAATGTACATAAAGTGTGAGTTATGGTTGGAGGAGGTCTCATTCTTGGGTTATGTCATCACAAAAAATGGGATATATGTGGATCCCTCAAAGACTGCTACAATAGAGGGATGGCGGAGGCCAACATTGATAATGGATATCTGTACCATCTTGGGGTTAGCTAGATAATATATCTGATTTGTGAGAAATTTCAAGGGATTTTCAAACCCTATTACCAAGCTAACTTGGAAGGGAGTCATGTTTTCTTGGAGTAATGAATGTGAAGAAAGCTTCAAGGAGTTGAAACTGAGGCTTATCACTATGCTTGTGCTCACACTACCAGCAAGTGGAGAACTTTTTGTGGTATTTAGTTGTGCTTTGAAGAAGGTCATGGGATGTGTGTTGATGAAAAATGACATAGTCAATGCCTATGCTTCAAGGAAATTGAAATTCTATGAGTAGAACTATCCAACAAATGATCTAGAGTTGTCTTATGTGATATTTTCTTTAAAAATTTGGCGACATTACCTCTTTGTGGAGAAGTATGGAATAAATATGGATCACAAAATCCTCAAGTATATATTCACATAGAAATAGATGAACATGCCCCAATGAATATGGTTAGATCTAATCAAAGAATATAAATCCTCAATCCATTACTACCCTGGGAAATCGAACAAGGTGGCAGATGCTCTATGTAGAATGGACCTAGAAATTATATCATTGATGAAAATTTAAAAGGATCCAATATTTATATATTGGATGAAGATGGACATGAGAATCATAAAGAAGTTAAGATCATAAATAATTTAACAAATTATTCCTCAACATTCTCTTTTTGAAAGATTAAAGGATGCTCAAAAGGATTATGCAAAAATTCAAAAGGAGGAAAATATCAAAAAAATGGAAATACTCAGAGTCCAATGTCAATGAAAATGGAATTGTGAGAATTGGGTTATGACTATGTGTTACATAAAATCCAGAGTTAAATAAAGAACTTTTGGATGATGCGCATAGATTAAATTTCTCCATCCACCTAAGAAACACAAAGATGTAATGAGATCTATGAGATATTTATTGGTGGGATAGCATGAAGAAGGAGATCGTTCAGTAAAAATCAAAGTGTCTGGTATGTTAGTAAGTAAAGGCTGAGAGGTAGAAGTATAAGGGGATGTGAAACTATTACTCATATGAGCATGGAAATGGATGAACATCACCATGCTCTTTGTCACCGGAATTTTGAAGACATCCAAAGGCAACAATGTTATCTAAGCTGTTGTGGATCATCTTAAAAAGACTGAACACTTCATTAAAATTTTGGAGGATTTATCAATCGATGGAATACCAATATTGATTGTATCTGATTGAGATCCAAGATTAACCTCTATATTCTAAAAGAGTCTCTTATGTGCTCTAAATTCTGAGCTGAACTTCCTTATTTCTTATCATCCTCAAACTGATGGAAAATCTGAGTGGACTTTCAAGATTCTTGAGTATATGTTGAGAGAGTTATCAATAGACTTCAATAGAGGATGGGATCAATATATTCCTCTTGTTGAGTTATCTTACAATAAATGTTTCCACTCAAGCATCCAAATGGATCCTTATGAAGCTATGTATTGGTAGAGGTGTAGAACACCGACATGTTGGGATGAAGTTGGGGAGACAAAACTCCTAGATCTGAAAATGGTTAGAGAAACAGTGGAGAAGGTTAAGACCATCTAGAAGCACATTAAATCTACTCAGAGTTGAAGAAAGAGCTATGCATACAATTATTGATGAGACCTATATTTTGATGTCGGCGACATGGTATTCCTTCATATATCACCATGGAAGTGAGTTAGGAAATTTGGGAAGAAGGGAAAGCTTATTCCAAGGTATATATGCCCTTTTCAAATCCTTGATCACATTGGAGCAGTGGAATATCAGCTAGCACTCCCACCAAACCTATCTCAAGAACATGATGTATTCTATGTATCACTCTTGAGGAAGTACATAGATGACCAATCACATGTACTCAATCTAGAGGTGGTATCATTGGAGAATGACTACTCTTATGAAGAGAATTTGGTGAGGATATTATATTATAGAGAAAAATTTCTACGAAATAAGACAATGCCCCTAATCAAGTTGTTGTAGAGAAACCACATGTTTGAATACGAAATGTGGGAATCACAGGTGGTGATGAAGTATACTTATCTACATATGTTTTATTGTGGGAAAAGGAAATTTCGATAGGGAAACTTCTTAAAGGGGGAAGATTATAACAACACAAACTTTTCTTAATGTAAATCCATATTGATCCAATTAAATGTCTTTTTATGTATAATTCCCAAATAAAATGGATGAACTTCCTTGGTTTTATGTTTTTCGATTTCAAAATACCTTTAATATTTGTTACATTTGCAAATATATCTGTTGAACAATGATCACATGATTAGTATAAACATAGGTCATTAATAATTCCATTTTACATAGAAAAAGGAAGTGATGGCCTCATCCAATATATTTTCTCCATATGAGGCCCATTTTTCATAGCATAGACAGGTGTTGGTGTCTATGGGATTCGCTCATGACCAAGACCAAGCCGAGCTTGAATACATTAAGATCAAGAGGAACCGCCTACGGGATAAGTGAAAGTTGAGAGAGATTACCACTCGAGTGATTTTATCCGAGCCCCCCATGAGTCTATCACCATTTGTCACGTTAACAAAAGGTCTTATGAGTGTGTTTTAAACAATTTTTTAATTAATATCACAACACTATGACTATTTACATTATTGTTTTTTAAAAAATATACATTCATTTTATTATTTTTATTTAGTAAACAGTTCTTAGTGTACAAATAGTATTTTTAGTTAATATTAAACTATGAAACATATTTTTATGAGTTAATAGATTTTTTTATTTAAATAATAATTTAATAAAATATTATTACTTTTTATTAAATATAAATTATCGTATATTTTTTGTGAATACAATTGTAATTTTTATTAAGGTTTGAAATCTGTTTTTGTCAAAACCCATGAATTTTTTAATAAATTTCAGTTCTTATTTTAAAAGATAAAATTCACATATTAATAAAAAAATTAGATAAAATTAATATTATGTTTTCAATCAGGGCATCAAAATTATCCAATGGTGAAATTTTCATAATTTTCTGAGACAGTTGAATTTTTGGGTAAAAATTAAATATCATTTAAATATATAATGTGTTTTAAAACATCATAATGACCCAATAGTGATGTAATAAAATACTATAAAAATAATTTTCTGAAAAACTATTTTTTTCCAATAAAATAATTTGATTTTTTGTTTTTTTATTTATTTTACAAAGCTTTAGTGGACCCTCCAAGGCTTATATAACATTTTAACGTTTTAAATGATTTTCTTGAGAGTGTGACTCACCTCCACGTACTCAAGTCTAATATTTTAAGATGTTAGGTCATTTTAAATATAAAATATTATTTCCCACTCCCCTTAAGAAAAAACCATGGGAAATGACCATGTTATGGTGTGTGGTTTTGATTAGTTTATGGTGTAGGGTCCAAATCCTAAATAATAAATAATTCCACCTCCTTTCTTATATAAACCGACCCAATATCCCACTTCCTATTCACTCAAATCCATTGTATCTCAACCAACCCCTTCCACCCTCTACCATGAATCTTCCCAAGGTTCCCCAAGCTCCCAATAATCCTCTCTCAACCCCTCCTAATCCTTTGGGATCACACTTCCATGTCTGGGATTCCTTCCTTTCTCATTTTATCCAAGTTTCGTAATATTGTTATGACCTTTTAATTTTAATTATAAATGTTTGGGTATGATTTTACACCTCCCCCATACTTCCCTATTCAATGTTTATTGATTATATACCCCTTTGTCTCTCATTAATTATTCCCATGTACACTTTTTACCATTCCAAAATTCCGTAATGATTTTCTCTCTCCTCAATTACATTAAAAAAGTTCTTTTGTATTAAGTATCTAAATTCCATTAAATTTGTTTTGAAATGTGTCTATATTACCCACTTACTGTCCATTTCATGTACATATTATGAGAAACCCATTTCTCTCTCATCAACTATTTTTATAAATTCTTATGTCATGCTGTTATGCTGCTGAAATTGCACTGCAATTTTCCATGCCAAAGTCATTATGTAGTGAATACCATTCCCATTTATCTATCAAGGGTATTCTCCTATATAAACATTTACTTACTGATTATAGAGTTACATGAATTATATCTACATTCCTTAATCATTTAATAAATAATTATTTTTAATGAATCTATGTTGTGTGATCCATGTCGCACACTTATGCACGAAATGAAATGTTTCAGAAGGGTGTGCCCTGATAGCGCTCCAATACATTGGGTAAAGATTAGTATCATGATACGTCAACTAAAATTAGGGTTTAATCATGCTAATTTAATTTAAATTATGGTTCAATCATGAAAACTATTGTGTAGTGAGGGCTTACTCATGATCAATGTGCAATGAGGGTTGGCTCATACTAATACCATGTTAAGTTTTGTTGCCACATTTCCATGTTATGATAATCATGCTATATCATTCCATTATGTTCATGTTTCTTTTATGATCCATTGATATGACTATTTTCTAACATTTACTTTATTATTCATGTTATTACTTTTTTACTCCCTTACTTTGCTTTATAGCTCACCCATTTCTTATTCATATCCTCAGGTTGTCCCATGCAATCCTAAGTACGAGGGAATGTAGTGGTCCTGTAAAGGATGTTTACAATAATGATGTGTTTTTTATGTTTTAAGTTGTTATTTAATGTTCCTAATCCCCAAAGACACTAGACCTTTTTATCTTACATGTTTTATCAGAAGACTTGTTTATGTAATAAATCTTGTTTAAGTGTGTAATAAAGAGTCGGGTTGTAATATGTATCAAAGACTTAAAAGGGTTCTTCCTAACATTAGAGAACACTTGGAGTGGGGTCGTTGAGTTTTATTCCTAATAGCTGTTGTTTCTAAAGTTTTTTGGTCGATTGTATGGTGTGTAAATTTATTAAATGTTGTGTAATGTTCATTGGGAAGATACCAGGAAATAGGTTCTAGGTGTGATGGGTCTACATACCATGTAATAGGTTCATAGTGTGTAATGGTTAAAAATAAATTTTTAATAAAAAGGTGACATGTTTTTCAATGATTTCAGAATTCATGGATTACACAATGTGTAATAGGATTACAGGACATATAAATGTCATAATTTTGGATTCTAGGGTACTACATGGATGATTTCATATTTCATTCATTACATCCATTCTCCCTCCCAAACAAAAATCTCTCACAGGATAATTTGTATAACCCCGCCCCTTATGGGTTATTTTGGAAATGGATTGGCCATTATTGTGGTTAGGGTGAGTTTCTATAGGTAATATTTCTTTCTATTTATTCACTGGATTTGATTATTCCTTTAGTTTTAATTTCACTTTTGTTTTTATTTGTGATCAGATAGTGTTTTAAATCAATAAATTTCAGTTTATTATCATTCCTTGACATTCAAAGGTTGTTCTTGTGGTTTCTAATCACCATTATCAAAGGATGCTAATTTTACATAGGTTTTAGGTTTTTGTATCTATATAATTGGTTAATGTAGTTAATTTCTTATTTTTATTGGAAAAGTAGATTTTTTTTGTTCATTTCATTAATGTGATATGTTTTTTCAAAATAATTTTCAGAAAGGAAAATGTTTTCTATTTATTTGGGTCATAGTTTATTATTGTGAGGATCATCGAACACATAATTTTTTTAAAAACTAGCAAGTTTGATGTTTCTAAAGTAAGAAGTTTTGTTGATGTAATGATCGACCGATCTATTAGAAGAGTTGATTCATTAGACTATTAAACCAACTAAATGAACAAATCCAAATGATGAATTGATAGTTAAAGTGAAAAATAGTCATTAAAACCATTAGTAAATCGGACAAGGTGTGCCAATAATCCACCAAAAAATTTCTTACACCAATCCATAATGCACAGTTATGGTGTTTGAAGTGTACTGGATGAATAGTTCTATCATTAGAGGAATATTTTTATTAGACTTATTGGGACTAATGAGAAATGAGATTAGATACCTATCAACTAGATGATGATAAAAAATTTATTCAATCATTATTATAAATTAAAATAAATGTTGCCTTCAATTGGATCAAGTGAAAATGAAGTCATGATTTTTTTCCTCTTTCAATTAAGGTAAAGGGTCATCAGATAATGAGTGATGCCGATCCACTGGATGGATACAAAGGGGGATTCATCAAATACAATCTAACACCAATAATTGATTAGTTGTTGAACTTCATTAGAGATAGTCCGAGGATGTCTTCATCAATAAAAAGAATGGATAATTTTTTGAAAGATATTCTGGATGTGTTTTCAAGTGGGATTATAAATTTAACATTATTGCAAACAAAATGAAAAATACATTCTTAAATTTCAATTATGTATTAGGATAAAAATTCATTTTTTTTAAAATTTCCAATAAGTACAAAGCAACAAAATGGAATTTTTTTGTTTTAAGTATGTTTTCGTCAAAGTGAAAAATAATATTTTAATGGAATGTTTATCATAATAATGAATTTTTTTATGTTTTATGTTGGATAATGGTGTGAGAATATTTGATATTTTTCTAGAAGAATCAATAATATTTTAGAATCATAGAAATATTCAAATATAATTTCTCAATGAATGTGAAATTTGAGTTTATAAAAAAAATAGTGTGAAAACATTTTATGATTCCTTCCCAGTAAATTTTTCAATCAACTATAAATATAATTAAGTACATTTTACATTCTGATGAAAATTTCTCTTTTCAATTGTATAATAGATATATATATATATATAGAGAGAGAGAGAGAGAGGGAGATGACGTTTTTTGAGAGGATAAGGAACAAAAAGATTTTCCATAAAAATTTTCTTTAAGGATGATTTACATATATAAGAAGTGAAAGAAAGTGGTAAAGTTATCAGAAAATGTAATTAGAGTGAGATTAATGAGGAATGAAATAAGTTCTATATAATTATTCGAGAGGTATCTTTTCTTATCTGTTTTATTTAGAGAAGAATCAGACCAAGGAATCAGATTGATCCATCAGACAATGTTTTCAAAAAAGTACAAAATGATTGTTCTTAACTTTGTCTAGGTAAGAAAGTGAAGATATGTATAATGAAGATAAATATAATTGGATGTTATTTATTAACAAGGTTACATTTTTGGAACCAAGTGGTTAAAGTTTATTAACATGTTATAAAAACTTTTTTTACTTAATTCACGCTTGAGGAAGAATCTTCACTATTGTAGTTATCATAATTCTACAAAATTGTAAGGGTATTTCAACCTTGTGGTATCCATACAAAATAATTTTTTTCAAATGGATTGTGTGGTATTGGGTTATCTCAAAACCATTTTAAGTGTTACCTATTCTTTTTGAGTATTTAACCTTGTAAATAAATGTGTTCCTATGGATGAGTGAAGGTTTTTTCATCAATGTGATAATTATTTAACAGAAGGAGGAGGTGTTTTTATAAGAAAGATAACCGAAATAAAAATTATATCACTGATCCCCCCCATCAGTAGTATATTTATCCTGGTTATTCATTTTCAATTGGTATTAGAGCAAAGGTTCGCTGCATTTACTCTTAGATGAAACGTTTTATTTTTGAAGAGATGTTATTATAGAGAATTAAAATTATGTGAATAATAAGGGGATTCCATTATTTTATGTAATGAAATAACATATCTAAAAATATATAATGTTTCCATATCTTATGTCTATTGGATTTGATGTGTTTGAAGATACTATAGATGGATTTCTTTATCATCTTAAAAATGATCCTCTTATATCTGTGGATAAGAAGAATTTACAGAACAATAGAAGATCTCATAATGTTTTACTATCATAAATTTCTGTATGTGATTTTCTAAGAGTGAATGGAGTTTTTACAGGTGAATTTATCTTGGAGAAGATGATGAAAAATATGAATAAAATATGAAGTTTGAATATGGAAAAGTTATAAATATAGAGGTTAAATTATTATGATTGCTAAATGGGTGAGTATGGATCTATTGGTGACTTCATTACAAGGGTGAATGAATTTTTTATCACCATGTGATGTCTTGGTGAGAAGATTAAAGATTAAACTATTGTTTAACATTTCTTGATAATTATTCTTGGTAATTTTGGAGTCAAGGTTTCATCCTTATAAGATAGAGATCTTAAGAGTATCTATTTAGATGCATTGTATATTACTCACATTATTTATGAAATGGGAGGGGAGAATGTTATAAAAGGAAATGAAAAAGTTGATCAATAAATTTCCTTCAATTATTCAAATAAAGGAATCCCTAAGAATATTCATGAAGAAGAATATGTTTTTGATTCTAAATCTAAAAATGAGGTTTATAAGAATTTAAAAAAAATTAACCTTATTTTTAAAAAATGACAAAATAGGTATAGGAAAGTACAAAGGGTAGCTACAGCTAAATTGTTTTGAATGTGGAACCGTTGGGAACATTTATACATATTACCCCCAAATAATTAATGAAGAGTATATGGATGAAGATAAATTAAGATCAATAATATCTTATAAGAAACAAGTTGATAATTAAAAATCTTATTCCAAGTGAAAAGTTTAAAAAGATCTCCAAATCCAAATGGAGAAGATTTTATTTTAAATATGATAAAGAGTAATATAGTAAACTTGAGGTAGAAATGTTTTTTGATGTTAATTGATAACATACTTTTATTGAAAATGTTAATAGTGAATATTGTGAGAGAATTAGTTTTAAATAAGAAGATAATGTGTTATATTTTCACAAAAAACGAGAGTAGAAATAAAGTCTCAGAAATATTATAAGACATGAAATAGAATCCAGGAGGTTGTAAAAGAAAAATTCAATAGGAAACAATCAAGAATTTATTTCAAAAGAGAAGTATAAATTTATGTTATCGGTTTATTGTCTAAATAAGTCCCTTGATAAGTAAAATAATTAGAACTAACATCTGGATGTAAGGTTGAAATTAAAAGTATAATTGTCATCACTTGTTAAAAAACATTTTCTAAAGCTGATTAGGGAATTATATGTTTCAGGTACTCTATATATAATGTTAGTGAATGTTCTATAAAGGGTAAACCTATGATGGATCAACAAAATATACCTTAAAAGTATAAAATTAAATTTTAAAATGTTACTAAGAAAAATATATATGGGGATGTAATGTATATGGCCTAAACCAAAAAAGTTACATGTTAATAAGTTTCTAAAAATAATAATTCAGAAACAAAATTTTCTACCACTTTTCATATAGATTATGATGCAATGAAATCAAAATTTAAAAATCATATTCGGGTTGATAACAGATTTTTTGGGGCTCAACAAAGTTTTGATATGAAATATAATAATGTTTTTGAAAAACATGTTCAAAATTCTAGATAGTATAGAATTTAAAAATATGATTATTCTATCTATTTCTTATGTGAGTATTGTAGTGGATTTTGTAATGTAGAAAATATTTCTTTGTTTAACCAAAAACAATAAAAATATCCATTGAGTTATAGAAACAAAATATAAAGGGTAATTCAATCGAATAAAAATAATAAATCTAATAATGACGTTTTGAATGTTGAAAATATGTTCCAACCTCTGGGAACATTTTGTGGAAGATGTGAAAAGCCCAGAAATATTTCAAAAGGATGTATTGTTTTTCTACTGGTAAAACCACATGTATATAACAAAAACCAATGTATGAAAAGAAGATATTTAAATAAAAATAATAACACTTGTTGTAGAAATTTATCTCAAATATAAAAAAGGAGAGAAATCATGGATCATGGATATTGGGTTTCCCTCTAATATGATAGAAGATTTTAAATTTTTTTTGAATGTGAAAGATTTGAAGGACGGAAAATTTATGTTTTGAAATGATTAATCTCTTAGAATAAAAAGTGTTTGATATTATATTATTAGGGAATAAAAATTGATATAGAAGAAATCTTTTTTGTGGAAAGAAACAAAAAAATTGACTGTGTTGAATATTTTTGATGATGTTAATATTTTTTTTAGAAAATGTGGTTTTATTGTGAAAATAGAGGATGGTGGAAATGTTGTTACAAGAGGAAAACATACAAAAGAAAATTTATTTCATGTTTGTGAATTTTGAAATTTATGTTTCATAAAAACTATGGGAGAAAATAAATTGTTTCTAAAAATGTTGGTAAATATGTGTTAGAGAAATATGAGGAAGTTATAAAATCAATAGTGTCTTTGGTATTCCAATTATTTCAAGAATATGATATAGATATTGCACAATTTTTTAGAAAGGTATGATTGTAAAATGCTTGGATAAGAATATTGATATTAATTCAACTGAACCCCTATAACATATTCATTTTGATATCTGTGGTAGAATGAGAAAAAAAATAAAAATTTATAGATAAGTACATCATTTCCTTTATTGTTGATTTGACACTCTATACTTGTGTTATATATTTGAAACATAAGTCATATGATTTGATAAGGCTTAAAATTTATTACAGAATAGATGAACATGAATATGGATATTATGTGAAGATGATGAGAAATGATAATGTGGTGAATAAATGAAGGAAGAGTCAAGATGTTATCTTGAAAAACATGGAATTTGGAATGAGTTATGTGCGCCATACACACCAAAAAATAGTGGTGTTTGAAGAAATAATAGAAGTTTGATTTAAATGGGTCATACTAATTTACTCGAACATGACCATTCACATTACTTATGGAAGAAATTTATGATAATATATGTTTATATCTATAATAAGTGTTTCTATAGGCAATGTTCTCATATCACTCATAATGAAATGTTCTATAATTAAACTCCATCTTTGAAACACTTAGGATTTGTTGGGAGTACCTTCATAATGATGAACAAAGGTACAAACCATGGAAAGTTTGATCAGATCTGTGAATATAGATTATTTATTTAATATTCTTTAGATATAAGAGAATATAGAAGTTTTAAGAAAGATACAGGAATAATAACTAGTTTTTTGATGTAATAGTTGTTGAAAAAGAGATGATTGGTATTTTAAAAACAGATGTAGATGAGGAAGATTAATATTATGAAATAACTATTGTTATAAAACCTAAAAATGATTCAAAAATTGTGATACCAGATATATTGAAGAATCATATTCAGTTATTTCTAGTGATGGGGAAGAAGTGTGTATATCTCATCCAAGGATGAGTACACAGGTGTAAGATCAACCCATTATTGGTGATCGACAATAATTGTTTCAAACAAGAAGAACATCAAATGTTATAAAAAAACACATATTTTTATTCAAATTTTGATCCAAAATTTGTATCTGAAACCATTAAGAACCCAAAATAGATTTAGGCTTTGAATAGAGAGTTGGATCAGCTTGAGAAGAGGGATACATGGGAACTCATACCTAAAAAATGAAAAAAATTCTATTGTTACAAATTAGGTTTTCATAACATGATGAGTAAAGATAGTTATGTCATAAGAAAACAATCAATATTATTTTTCAATGATTACTCAAAAATTGAAGGAATTTATTTTTATGAGAATTTTTCTCTAGAGGTAAGGATATAGATAATTAGAATATTTAATTCAATTGTTGAAAAAAGAAGTTATAAAATTTTTTAGATGGATTTGAAGTCTCCATTTCAAGATGGATTACTTGATAATAAATTTTACATTGAAAAAATGTGTGGTTTTTTTATTGGGAAAGATGAATGTTATGTTTTATTGTTGAATAAATCCTTTTATGTGCTAAAGAAAGCACTGAGATCATTGTATTCTAAATTTTATACCTTCTTAAAGAAGATATACATTATGAAAGGATGGGTTTATAATAATTTGTACAGAAAATAAAGTAGGTAAATTTCTATCAGTATTGTTGATTATATTGATGACATTATCTTTTCTTGGAATGATAAAATATCTTCTGAAAGGTTTATTGAATAAATTAAAAAATTGATTGAAGTGGGCATACATGGTGAAATGATATATTTTAATGGGATAAAAATCTCAAAAGTGGAGAAGTGAATTTTTCATTATCAAGAAATATGTTTTTAGTAACATCTTATGATGTTTGGGATAAAATATTTGAAACCTATTTCCACACCAATTTCACTAGGAATAATGTTGACTACAGATGGTGATGATAAAGAAGTTGACTCTAATGAGTTTCAAAATCTGGTTGGATGTCTGTTGTATTTTACTACCTTTATAAAAAACATTGTTCATGTTGTCACCTTATGTGAAATATAACAAAGTGCTCCAACAGAATCACATCTCTTGTCTGGAAAAATAATTCTTCAATATATTGAAGGCACAATATATTTTGGAATTAGTTATGATATCTCATGAAGAATTGACTTGTTTGGGTATACATATGTTGAATGGGTAAGAAGTTTATAAGATATAATATCCACATATAGTGGATTTTTTATTCTCAGTGATAGTTATATAAATTAGAATACTATGAAATTAAATTCAGTAACTCTTTGAACAATTGAAGATGATTATTTTTCCATAACTTAGGCTACTACACAACTTAAGTGGATAAAGACTAAGTTAGAAGGCTTATTTATTGAACTGATGTTACCTCTTCTCATGGATTTTGATAATCAATGTCCTACAAACCATGAAAAAAATCCAATACAACATTTTCATTCAGAACATATTGAAATCAAATATCAGATCATCAAAGAGGATGTAGAGAACCATGAACTCATACTAGATTTTTTTCCTACATCAGAACAATTTTTTGACATTTTCAAAAAACCATTACCAAATGACTCATTTTCCAAACTGATTTTGAAAATTTGTGTCCAAGAACCTTATCTCCAAGGTTGAGGATTGTGTTTAAATCCCCTATCTCACTAGTATTTGTATAGTGTTATCACAAGGGTAAAATATGATTTTTCATAAATCTATCCATTTATATGTGTTAAACATTATACTTTACTTAAACAATAAATTTATTATTCAGGAAGGAGCTACATGTGGAGCAGGAGAACCAACGGCCTACAGAGGCCTAAAATGATGGAGATCAATAGAGTCCCCTCAAATCAGATTTACCCCTACTATTTTAAGTGATAAATTTGGGAAATACATGTTACATTAGTACAATGATCTGGCAGAGAATCCTGGTGGTCATCTACTTTGTTACCCTCTCGCTAGGTGTGGGTGAAGTTGATATTTTTGTTTAGAAGAGCATTTCATTTTTTTGATGGTGAAGGATACCAACCACAGCGTGATGCCATTATCATGTACGGATTCATGGATGGCCATTAAATCTGTCACTACTTGAGATATCTGGATATTCAGTTTGATATAGAGAGTGATCCCCATAATTACTGCATCAGCCACTTCTCAGATGGATGTCCCAATGCTATAATTCACCTTTAAATCCATAACCACGCAACCCCTAGAGTTGTCAACAACCCCTCCTCCCCACATGCCACCCAAGATTGATGAGAGATACATATTAATATTGAGGATTCTTGCATAATGTAACCACTGTAATGAATGCCCCTATGGATTAGAGATGGTAAGATGAAACACGAGAGAAGTAGGTTTCATCAGGCAAAGGGATGGGGCCTCTTTCCAGTTACCATCATGAGAGACCAAGTTAATTAATAAGCACATAGTTATCATTAATCATGATTATATGTGTAATGTTTGATAAGGTGTGAATTCAGTATGTAAGTGTGTAAACTGTAAAAATAGTTTATTGAAGTGATTCTATGAAACTTGTTTTTATAGTTAAAATAATTTATAGAAATATGAAAGGAAATGATTGAAAGGATGAAGTAGTTCTGTATGTCAACACTTATGGACAACAGGGTTTTTCTATCAAAGATTCTTATTTCCTACAATGAGTTTTCTCATATGGGCTTTGAATTTTTGATAAGTTATACATATCTTGATATTATGAAGAATAAGGATTTCTAAACCTTGGATGACCGTAAAATAAAAAATGTCGATTTTTGGGGCCAAGATGGCTAGAGATGGTTTTCAGATGCTGGTTGAATTATTGTTGGTTTGTTCTATATTTTTTTCATTAAAAAAATTTATTTTTATTTTTATTTTGATTGGGAGATGGAGGTACCATAGTAAATTAACTAGACACAATTTCTTCAGAAAATACTTCGGTTTTGGTTTTCTATTCTGAAATGTATTTCTATAAAAAGTGGTTTTTCATTCTAACCTTGTCTCCAGATTTATATTTCATTCAATATGAGATAAGTTATCAGAATATAAATATCTTTATATAAAAAATAATTATTCATTACTGAATTTTATGTTTCTAATATCATTAAGAAATCAACACTTTTGATCCAATATTTGTAGAAATATAGGGAAAAATGTTTTTAAATTCATACAACATCATGTCGATCCTTATGTTCTCAATAACTTGAGGATGTTATGATACAAAAATGATTCTATGAATGTAGAGAGTTTTAGATGTCAAAATATTCTGGTTTCTATTTATCAGAGTGAATATCACAAGACATAGAAATTGGTTGTTGTCTAGGAACTTTGATGTTGCTGAAGTCATATGATTTTCTAAAGTACCAATCAATAAATCTATTAGATAAGAAAATACAACATATTTTCTAATGCACAACACAATAAAATTCAAAATATCAATTCAAATTTAATGATAAAGTAGTTTTTTTTGTCACCATTCCATTAGAAACGATGTTCCATTGATCCATTAAAGACTTTTTTGGAATGATCTATCTGACAAAGCATTGTTATCAAAAGGTCATCAGATATAGAGTTTTACTAGAGGAAGAATAATATTGTTAGAGTTATTGGGAACAATGAGAAATGAGATCATATACTAATCAACCAGATGATGATCAATAATGTAGTCAACCATTTTCATTAAACAAAAGAAGTATTTTATTTAATCAGGTCAAGAAAAAATGAATTCATGATTTGTTAAAATTTTAATTTGGCCAAGATTAATCTGACTATGAGTGAAACTAATCCATTGGGAGGAAGTATAGGCTTCTCAATCAGATGCAGTCTGACGAAAATAATTCATTTTCTATTGAACTTCATTGGATTTAGTGAGAGTAAGTATTGATCAATTTAAAGAAAGGATGAATGTTTTAAAGATATTTATATGTGTTCTAGATGTGGTTTATAATTCCAATAATGTTGTAATAATGTTTATATAATATTTTTCATTTGAAATGAATAATGGTAATATGAATTTATTAATTTTTAAAATTTTTAGTTGATGTGAAGGTATAGAATGTGAGTTTTCAGTTTTAATTATTTTTTCATCATAACGAAGAATATTATCAAAATGAAAAGTGTATAATCTAATGAAATGTTTATAATTTTTAAGATGACTGATGTTGTTAGAATATTTTAGAAGTTTCAAAAAGAATAAATAAGATTTGATAAGTTCTTAAAGAGTTAAATATAATGTTTAATGAATGTAAAATTTTCTTTTTTGGAAATTTTGTTGAGTGGGAAAACATTTCCAGATTCCCACCTATTATATTTTTGGATCACATATAAGGAAGATTTCCAGAGATAATAAGTGAATGAAAGAGGTTACTTGATCAGAACGAGTAATCTGGCTGGAATTTCTAGGGAAATAAAGATTTTTTTTGAATTTTATCCAAAGTATCATTTCTTATATATATTCTGGATTGAAGATTTGAACTAAGAAATTGAGTTGAGAAATTAGACTTTGTTTTCAGTCAAAGTCCAAAAAGTATGTCTCTACCTACTGATGGGTAGGAAAGTAATGAATTAGGGTTTTAAGATCAATATATGTAGAATTTGTTTTTAAATAAAATGAAATGTTGGGAAAAAACTTGTGAAGGTTTATTGAATTATTACACAAACTTCTTTTACATCATTTATTTTAGAATAATCACATGAGATGTTGTATTTATCATATCTCTACACATGTGTAATGTTATTTCCTACATGTTTTATACACCTAAAAAACCGTTTCTAGTTACTTGTGTGGAATTTTAATATTCTAAAAACATGACTAGTACTAGATACACTTTTTGATTATTGAACCCTATAAATACTTATTTTCCTATGGATGAGTGATTTTTTTCATAATAGTGATAATTATATTGTAGGAGGAAATGGTTGTTTTATAAGAAAGATAACATGAATGAAAAATGTATCTCTGATTCACCCCCCCCCCCCGCTCTTGGTGATACATTGATCCCTATTGGGCCTTTCCATTTCTTCCCCATTTTACTTTGGTTGTATATAATATTTAATTATATACATGACTCATTTGGTTTTCTTGATTCACCTCACCATGTGACGGTTGGATCGGGTGTAAGGTTTGGTTATTCTAGGTTGGTTTGTTACAATTTGGTATCAAAGGGAAGGCTCGGTCTGGTGTGTGTTAGCACATCCTAATTTCGGTTCTATTTCGTAGGTGGACAATATTTAGGAATATCATAATTCTGATAGTAAATGTATAAAATGGGGCTAGACAGCTCACATCTATGACTAAACATTAGTTACCATGGTTTGTCAGGTACTTGAACCAAGTTTGAGACATAGGTGTTCGGGTAATTTGAATGAAATATATGGGATATTTATTTAAATTTACATATTCCACTTTTTATGTTTCTTTCATTGATAAGAATTTTTAGTTTCTTCAAATTCATGCTGTTTTAAGGAATTTATTTTAATTATGGAAATGTTTCTATGATTTTTGGAATGTTCTTGTCATTTAATTGGTTATTTTCTTATTTTTATTATTAAATACCTCCAATAGGAACTATTACAAATATAATAGAGGATGTTATGAGATATATTTCACATGATAATCATCCAATGGACCCTTTTTTGGTTGAATCTATTATCAACATTATTCAGACTCATAGTTAAGTGGGTGTTGAGAACCAATGACATATTGTGGATAATGGTGTTGAGTTTACTAAGTAACATCCACCCATCATTCATGGTGAGAATGGTACAAAGGAATTAGTGGATTGGACGGAGAATATTGATAATATCGATAATTTCTTGAAGACTCTTGATTTCTCAAAGATGTTTTTTTACAAATGCGTGCATTAGGGACAGAGAAGGAGAAGATTGGATTCTATTTTTTAAGCTATGTTGTGCGAGAACCTTACATAAGATTCTCTCTAGGAAATAATTAATCATAATTCTTACCCTAGGATGTTATGCATGAAATATATTTGACAGTTTCTGACCTAGGAATAGTATTAGCATACCATTCTGTAGTATTTTACCCATTTTTCTAAGCTGGTGCATCTGGTATCGGAGGTTGTCAGGAATGAGTAACTTTAGGCTCATGGGTTTTAGTTGGAACCAAGTCTTAACATTAGGTTGATGATGATCCCCATGTTTGTTCTAACATTTATGGAAGTATTTGAAAAATAATCTTGGGATAAGTCAAATATAGCTGGGAAGATAGGTTTGGATGGAGGTTTAGTTGGTGAAGTTGTTATCTAGAGTGTATCTTCTAGCTATAAGAGGATGCATAAGGGTGGTTAGTTTTCATTGGGAATAGTTTTTGGGGATTCTTCAAGATATAAACTTATTTTTTCATATTTATGTGGGTGGCTTGGTCATATCATACCAAACTATTTGGATGATCCTAGGACATGTCATCATTATGAATTAACAGATCATACAAATCATTTCTGTGAAAGTATTTCATAGGGAAGTAAGGTAGGATCCACTCTTACAATGGTTTTGCAGGTTTATACTGATTCTTTCAAGGGTGATGGGTCATATCCTCGGGCTACGGGGTTGTTCATGGGGCTAAGAACAAATTTATTTATGTGACTGTGTATGTACAAGTGGAATATAAATTAGGTATAACTAATTTTAGTGGTAACATGTTTATTTCATCATATTCGGTTTTATCATTTTTTATAGGTGAAAATAATTATTATATATCATTAAATTTAGTGTCGATGTTGGGATTATGTTAGTAACTTATGTATTACTTGATGGATCATTCCACGCCTTTAGGAATAAGGTTCATAAAAGGTTTCAAGTGTATTGTGTGTTAGGTGATGATATATGACTTAGAGGTACAATGGGAATTATTGGTGATTGATCTTGACCTATTTGACGTAATTATCTTTACGGATATGATGATAAATGTTAAGTCACAAATAGATTATTATCACTATTGGGTATGGTTCATATCTTTCAACTTGGTGACTCATGTCCTTTAGGGTGAGTAGGACTCTAGATCAGTAATGGAAAGTCTTTTTGTTCCTTATGCTGGGGTAGTATCATGTCAGATTTGAGAGATGTTTCATATTATAGTTGACTTCTTTTTGTTGGTCTACTTCTTCTAATGGTTACTATATACCCTAAGGTCTTTTCAGGTGACATCTTTAGTTTACCATCCAAAAAAGAGGTCAATTTTACTATTGACCTTCTCCTTTGTATGGTGCTCATTTTTAAGCCATCATATCAAATGGGACCTATTATGGTAGTTGGACATAAGGTAAAACTTGAGGAATTAGAGGCTAAAGGAATCTTATTTCTAGAATGTAATTGTGGGATTCATATAATTTCTTTTCTAAGAAGGTACATGGGGGTCTCCAAATTTGTATTGAGTATCATAACTTAAATTAGTTGACCATTAAGAATAGTTATCCTATTCATAGGATTGATGACCTTGTTGAACAACTTATTGAGGCATGTTGTTTTTCAAATATTGACATAACATTAAGGTACCGGTATTGTAGGGTTTGAGATGAGGATACACCTAATACATCATTCACAAGTTATTTTGGTCATTTTGATTTTAATGGTTATTCTATTCGGTTTGAGTAATTATCCAATGGGGATTATAGATTTTATTAGTCTTATTTTTCATTAGTTATTGGAATATTTTTTAGTTGTTTTCATGGATGATATATTGGTTTACTCCAAGATAGAAGAGGAGTATAAGGACCATATAGATATCATTATTTGAAATTTGCAGGAAGATTATCTTTATGGTAATCTTTCCAAATGGGTGATTTGGATTTGGGAAGAAAACGTTTCAGGGAACGTGGTATCTCATATGGGGATCTCAGTGGATTCTAAAAATATATAGGCATTTATTTCATGGGAATACACCATAAATGTGTTAGAGTTACTAATAGTGTTGGGTTTGGTTTGTTAGTATAGGTGGTTTGCTTAATATTTCTCTAATATCACATATTCAATGAATTCCTTGAACTTTATGGGTGTAAAAATTGAATGGAATTAAAATTGTAAAATATTTTTGAGGAGCTAAAGATGAGGTTGACATCAACCCCAATTATTATTCTTTTGGAACAGGGTTCAAGTTTTTATGTTTTCTATGATTCTTCTCATATGGGTTTGGCGTGTGTCTTGATATTGGGGAAATAATTGTTGGCTTCTGAATCATTCCATTTATTCCCCCATAAGAAGAACTAACCTAAACATGATATTTAGTTAGAGGAGGTTATGAATGCAGTCAGAATGTGGCATCACTATCTCTTTAGAGAATAGTTTATAGTGTATTAAGATCCTAATATCATGAAATACAATTTTAATCACAGGGATCTAAACTTGTGATAGGGATGCATGGTGGAATACCATAATGATTTTTATTTTGATATTACATAAACCTATTTGAAAGTAAATGTGGTTTCTGATTTATTGAGTATAAAATTAAGGACACAAAATGTGAAGTATTTATTTAAGCGGTTTAATTTTATTTGTTTGTTCACTACTAAGAACAGATTGGGAGTGAAAGAGGTTGGTGGACATGTGATATTGTATTATATGAAAAATGAATCATCTTTTAGTGTGAAATTCTTTCTCTAGATATTGATGTCAACAGAGTTCCAATGTTTTATTAAAATATTTTGTTTTTTGGAGACCCTTAGTGAGTGGTGTTAGTCTATAAGTGTCTCTTTTTTACTTCTATGGTAGGATGGATATTCCATTTTCCTTGAGTTTGGTGTTGTTGGATAGGGGAAAATAGTCTTGTTTGTCAGTTCACCCTAGGGATACCAAGATATATCATGACTTGAGATATTGGTATTAGTGGCTAGGGATAAAGAGGTCAGTTACAGATTTTGAAGCATGGTGTCTTACATATCAGAAAATTAAGGTGGAACACTAGAGACACATAGTTTTTTGTATCCCTTTACCATTCTAGTATTTATGTGGGGTTATATTTACATGGATTTAATCATTACATTTCCATTTAGTCCTAGGGTGGAGGATTCATTCTGGGATATCATTGATCGACTCATGAAATCGTCACATTTTCCACCCAATCAAGGAGACAGTTGAGGTGGAATAGCCTAAGGACTTGTATGTATGAGATATTGTGAGACTTCCTGGGGTTACCTATATAGATGACATTGATAGGGAATTGAGGTTCATGTTTGTGTTCTTGAAAGGTTTGCATGAAGTGTTTAGTAAAGTAATTAGATTGAGAATGGATTATCATCTACATATGGATGGACAGAAAGGGAGGATATTATATGTTCTTGAAAATATTCTCCAGTCTTATGCTCTTGATTTTGATGATTTGGGGAAAAGAATCATCCTATAGAATATTTTTTCTAATATAATAGTAAACATGCCTCAATTAGGATGTATCTATTTGATTCTTTATATGGGCGGCCATGTAGATCACCCTTGTGGTGGGAAGAGTTAGGAGAGAGGTCATTTGATGAGATCGGTATCATTTAGTAGATGACAGAGATTTTTTAGTTTATGTAGAGGATAATCATCATGAAATATATATATCATAGATTTTATGTGGACCATCATCATCAGCTGGTGGATTTTGAGAATGGTGATCAAAATTTCTTAAGAGTTTCGAATATATTAAGATATTGTTAGTTGTGAAAGCGTGTTAAGTTGTCACCCAATTTTCGGGGCCCTTTTAGATCATTGGATGACTAGTGAGGGTGTTATGTTAGATGGAATTTTCATATGGGTTTACATCTATCCATGATGTGTTACATGTTTCCTAGACAAGGAGGCATATACCAGATATTTTCTTTGTTATTGGATCGAAACCACATTGGTTGATCAGTTAGTTTATATTATACATCCCCAAGAGAACGAACTACATGATAAATTATTCCACTAGTCTAGGTAATTTGAAAATAAATATATGATAACTATAATGCGTGGGAGATGGAATTGTTGATGAGGAAGTAGTGGCTATCATTTTTTTTTCTAATCTTCAAATTTGAGAAATTTTGGGGGAATAAATAATTTATGGTTGGGAGACTATAACACCCTATTATGATTTTCAGTTAACCAATTATTTATTCAATTTTTTTGTCCTTTTTGGGTCTATTTTAGGGATTTTTGGGGATTGAGATCCTTTTATGGGGTAAATTACCTAATGTTTGGGTATGTTTTTTTACTGAATTAATGGACTGTAATTATAAACTCTTCAAATACTTATCACGTTTATTCCCAAATTCTATGAATGATCATTGTGGGGTGTTTTATATTACTTCTTGAAACATATATCTTCTAGAGTCTATTGCGATATTACATGATGTGTAATTTTCATCATGTAGATGTTGTGAAACAGGTTTAGGTCGTGAAAGGTTTACACATTGTGTCATAGGTTCGTGATTTGTAATGGTCAAAAATTTAATTTTAATAAAAATGCAACTCGTCTTTTGGTGATTTTAGCCTTAGTGGATTACCTTACATGACATGAGATCACACACCATGAAAATGTTGCAAGTTATGATTTTAATGTGATTCAAAACTGATTTCTTATTTTTTTTCTTCACATCTCTTCACCAAATCAGCTAGGAAGCTCTTAGGGGTGATTTTGGAGACCTCTAACACTTCCAAAATGTTTCGTTTTGAGATTGTTCATTATTGCAGTAGTAGTGCATTTCCAAAGGTAATAATTCCTTTTGGTTCATCATTGGATTTGGTTGAGGCTATAATTTTTGTGTGTTTATTTTCATATTTATGATCAGATAGTTTTTTCTATCAATCCTTTTTAGATTCATAATGCATCTTGTCTTCTGGAGGTCATTATCATGGTTTCTAATCACTATTATTAAAGACATATAGGATTATACTAGTTAGAGGTAGGTGAGTCTATGAAATGGTTTAATTAAATGAATGGGTTGTTATTTTTATTAAATTAATTTATTTATTCATTACATTTAATTCATATTCCTTTCATGAGATTTATTGGAAAGGAAAATATATTCAAAAAGGGGATTTTGTTTGATAAATTATTTTCTTAATTTGGAAATGGGTTTTCCGTGACCAAAGTGGATTAGGCTTGATTTGAAAATGTTTTATACAATTTTGACATTTTTTTTAAAATGTATTTTTATAATTGGATCTTTTAGAACCTTGGTTTCATTGTAAAAGAGATACAAGCAGCATTAGTGTGTGTGGTGCTACAATGAGGTATCCTTTTTGGATATTGACGGAATGTGGTGGGACTTAATGTTGGTTTGATCAAATGTTATGCCTTTATAAGATCTTGAGGGTCTAGTAATCATTTTTCTATAGTCTAGGGCCTAATATGAGGTTATTTATCATTTATTGTTTTTTATCAAATAGTTTGATATCATGGATTATTTTTCATGGGTTAATTTTGTGAGGTTATATCACACGACATCGCATTATGGTATTTCATAGATATGTGTTTACCTACTTACCTTACAATGCATTGATATTATTTCTTGTTTATATCACTTCTACATGTTAAATTTTTTTGTTAAGAATATGAAATTATATTATGAAAACCAAAGGGAAAATGATTTACAATTTAATTGGATTTATGAAAATTATTTGTAATCCCATTTTTTATTTTTAAAGATATAAATGTCAAATTCTTGTTACTGGACCTTGTATAGACATTGTGGTGGTATCATATTGGGATTTCTACTTACACCCTACTTATTCCATTGGGTGGTTGTAGAATATTTTATTATAAGATATGGGTAACGGGGAGGAAATAATGCAGTATTTCAGCTTCTAATTTGGTCTTTTCCTTTCTATGAGGGAGGTTTGTAGGTGATGATTGGTGACACGGAGACTTTTAGATCGTGATTTATTCATACTTTTGGATTTTTCTAATTTGAATTATATTTTATGGATTTGGTTGTATATTTTCTTCTGCATTATACTCCCATTTTATGTGTTTTCTATCTACATACATGACATGTTATATTTTCCTACTTCTCCACACCCTGTGACGGCTAGCATAGGTGTAAGGTTTGGTTGACCAAGGTTGGTCTGTTATATAATTAAATGTAGTTATTAAATTGATAGTGTCACTAAAAATATTATCCAGTTCAAAAATCATAGATAAATGAATGAATTTCACTATAAAATTTATAAAAGGTAATCAGTTAAAAGAAATGGCTGGGAAGTGTATGAGGTCCAGTATCTAAAGTAGTTGGAACAAAACAGTAGTAGTAAATTTGTATGTTAGTTTTCATAAATTATTATCATGAGTATTATTTGATATTTCATTATATTTATAGAATACATATTGATTAAAACATATGTGACAATGTAATTTATACATTTTTTAATTATATGGGTAAATAGAAGGTTCTCCTCAATGCTCAAAATTATTTTGTAGAAATAAATGTAATTCATGATTCGTGGTAAAATGAGAATTAAAAATATTCATCAACTACTATTGTAATGAAATCCCAAATGAAATGCATATTTTTTCTAACATTAAATAAGTTAACAATGCTATATATATATATTCATGTAACATTTCAATGTGTGTAGAAATAAAACATCAAAATATATATTTAAATAAAAGGCCGAACTCACATTTCCTATTGGAGTAACTTAAACCTTTCTAATTGTGTAATATGTTACCTAAAAAAGTAAATATAGTTCAAGTTGAGTTTTGATCCTTCTTCAAAGGTATTTTTAGAAAAACTTTAAATCCTAATATTATTTAAAAACCTAAAAAAATAATTTTGTTGACACTTTCCATTTGGATATGTTATTTCCCCTTTATTTTTCACTATCATGATTCATTTGACTCTTAATTTAGTTGAGGAAGCTAAAATTGGTGGACCAATAATCTAAAATTTACTTTATCATATTTATAGTTACATTAATTTTATTTTTATTGTTATTATTATTATTATTATATTCATTGATGACTTCAATTTATCAAATCATTGTATAGAACATTTTAATATGTTTCTTGTGTTTTATTCATTAATTACATAGGTAATTTGAAATAATATGTGAGGAGTAAATCTCAACAAAAAAGATATATTGATTAAGGTTATATAGTTAAATATGGAATGAACTCATATTTTAGGTATTTTAATGGGATTAAGACTAGATTAGATCATGTCAGATGTGTTGAAGACATGACAAATTATTCTAATTTTAAAAAATAGTCATTGGTATTTATAACTAGAGAACAACTAGTTGGCATGGGATCATAGTTTACACCAACTAAATTGTATTTAAAATAATAATATAAATATTTTCTAGTCAATAGTCTTATTACATATCTCTTTGTTGCATAATTTATATTACAAAAAAATATGACTAAGGGATATTACTCGAAATGAGATGAAATTAACCAAATTTGTTAATAAGGGGATTTTATAATTGTTCACCTATCATCTATGTACATAATCATAATCATATAATTGAAATAAAGACATATTATTTATGTTAAAATTATTACCTTATGTATTCTTGTCTAGATAATGAATTTTCAAAATATAGATGAGATTTGATATGATTGGATGTTTTTCTCATCAGGTTTCAAAGTAAATCTATGAAATTTGATTCCTATTTTATTCATGGATTCGTGGTTCATAAAATTAATAATTAAGAAGAATTAAAAACACAAAATAGTGGTTTATTTACACAAGAGGAGGTGGGATACAATGAAAAGCTGGTAGGTATCATGAAATTAAATTGTAATGGACAGTTTTTAGTTCTATTATTCAAATTCAAGTGGATCAAAATTGATATGGGTATAATGATATATATTTTTCATTTTACATTAGTCAACTAATCTCTATTACCATTGATCAGGACGAGAAACATCTATTTATCATGTCATCACAAGGGAAAATGATTTATTATGTGAAAAACTAAGTAAAATATGTTTAGAGTGTTGTTCTAGAGTTAGAATATAGATACTTGTATGATATAAGAGATGTATATCAATTGTTACCCTATGATAGTGAAACTCATCAACAAAAAACAGTCAATAATTATTCCTTGATTATATTAAAATAATAGAACGTTCAAGAGAAGTTGGAAATACATTACATATTATAATTGAGGTTGATAACAATGAGGATAATGAAGATTAATATAGTTGAATGGATAAGTTGGTAATGAAAAAATATTACAATTTTATATATATAAGTTTTTCATACATGTATACATTCTTTTATTTTTTTTCACTTTGAATAAATATTTTATTTATTTTATTTATACATTTAATATACTGTAAGACATTTGAATTATTGGAATTTAGAGAGCAACAAATTAAAGATCCTATCCAATCATCATCTTAGAGCACACTATATCTACCATCAACTCTAAAAAATATAAGTTATTTCATTATAATAGATATTATTAGTGATATTTCATAAAACCTAACTATTATTGGTATCTAATCTTCTAATTCACTTCTGAAGGTGTATGTTTTTTTTGATCCTATCTGTAGGGGATATTTTTTCATTTACATTACTGGTATATATGTCATTTTAGAAAAAAACATCATATTTTTATTAATTATTAATTTAATTTTTAGAAGATATAAAGCTAACAATAGAAGAAAAACAAATATGAATGAAACATATGGATGATACCTCACTGCATTTAAAATTATTATTCTATTTTATGAGTGTGTGGTACCTATTTGTGAGGTTTTTGAAATATAAAAATGTATTGTTGCTTATCTTGCTTGTGAGATGATGAACCTTCCCATTAATTAGAAATTCTTTATTCATTTTTCAATAGATTTGGAGAATGTAGTGTTTGAAAAACTGTTAAATGTAATACTGATTTAAAATTCATTTATGAATAATTTAAATAGTGTGAGTAGAAGCATTAACATACATCAAAATTTTTATGTTTTTTATTTATATATGTTTTCTATTTTGATGTCCCTGGCCCTATTTCATGTCCATGGACATTGAAAATTCTAGATAATAAATTGGGGGACTTAAAATGGAGATAAGGGAAAAAATTTAATTTCAATTCTCTGATTACTTAGAAAATGTATGGGATCATTCAAGAAATCATGTCTTGTGAGTAGTGTAAGACATTTGTTCATATTAACAGGGTTGAATCTCCTAAGGTATTCTCAAATTTTATAGTATCTTAATAACATAAATGAATTAAAATCATTGTTTTTATTAATTTTTTTATTTTTTCATGAATTTTATAAAAAAGGTATAATTAATCATGAAAAAAATCATTTTGCATATCGTTGGGAATAGATATTTTCCATAAAAAGAACCAATGTGTATATATTTTATGAATTAATATTTATTTTATTTTATTTCACCCATGAGAAATATAAATTTTATATTATTAACCATATATATATTTATTTTGTTTTGTAATTTTAAAAATCATGTTATTTGAACAGACATTTTCATTATTATTCATCAGATACCTCATGAAATTTTCATGAATTTACCTACTTGAAACCTCAGAATACGTACTTCTAATTAACATTTAATGTTAATTAATTAATATAATAAATTAATAATTAAGAATAAAAAATAGATAATATTATGAAGTGAAGATAAATTATTAAATCATTTTTAATATTGTTTTACTAACTATTAAAAATCAATAATCTTTGGGTGAAAAGCCCAGAAAATTATCATTAGATTCCATGAATGATATAGTTAGAATAATTTTACAAAAGGAACATCACAAAAATTTAAAAGGGATATGTTATGGTCCCACCTCAACAGATCTCTTTGGTAGGTTATGGTTTCCATTATTACTACACCATCTAGTGGGGGTTTAAGTAGTCTCATTAATCTAGAATCACATAAACAAATTTGAAGGTTGAAAGATAATGTGAAAGAAAAATTATCTTATAGAAATAATGGGATCGGTGGTAGTCGGAAATGTAAAATGACATAGGTTATATTTTTATAAGGATAAAATTAATAATTCCTAAGAAAATTTAAAACCTTATAGTGAATCCTATAGCGGGAAATTCTATATTTAAATCATGACGTGTCCAAAAAAATATTTTATTTATTACTATAATGATATTGTATCTTGTTGGAGTTTCTTATATGAGGGGGAGTCTTGTTATGTGGGATGTTATTTTCTAATAATTTTTCATTTTTTTATTTGTTTGATACAATATAAAAAAATTTCATTGAATAAAATTTTATATGAAAGAGAATAAAACATGTCAATATAATGTACGGTGTGCTTGGAATGAAACAAGAATCAATTTTAAATAGCTATAAAAGTCATAAAAAATATTTATAAGGGGAATAAAACCACAAAAATGAGCATATATTTCCATTAAATAATAGAGAAGAAGCCGTTTATTTATTTTTGAAATGAAGGAACTGATGTAATGTCAATAACAGTAGAGGTTTTCTCAAGATGTCCTTAAATGCATTTCAAGTTCTTTAAAATAGTAAAATATGCATGTAATGGTAAAAATAATAATAAATATACTTTTATTGATCTAAAATCATAAAAAGACTATTGTAGAATAATTTTAAATGTGTATGAGTGGATAACATGTCAATATTTTGTGTGGCGTGGTTAAAATGTCTGAATAAAGAGTTTTTAGTGATATAAATATTTTTTTAAATTTTTTTTAGGGGTCAAAACCAAGATGAAAACATAAAAGTTCTATGAAATAGTAAGTAAATAATGGTAGAATTATTTTTTAAATGTATTAAATGTTCCCACATCAATCCATATGGTTATTTTTATAGGATGCCTATAAAAATATTAGGGTTTTAAATGCTAAAGCATGCATGAAATATTAAAAACCATGAGAAACGAACTGGTATCAGTGATAAATCATAGTAAAAGCATCCTAGAATAATTTTTTACATGTATGAGTACAAAAAAAATGTTCTGATGTGTAGTGTTCTTGAAATGACTTAATAAGCAGTTTTAATAGATATCAATGTCTTTAAAAACATTCCGGAGCGGGTAAAAACCAAGGTAATGAGTTTGGAGTACCATGAAATCATATAGAAATGACCAAATATTTATTTTAGAAATGTAAGTACTAAATATGTATTAATCTGATTAATGGTTTTCTTATATTATCCATAAATTAATTTTAGTGGTTTAAAAATCTAAAACAGGTGTGTAATAGTCCAAACTATATAAAATTTCCTAATATTGGTGTCAAACCAGAGAAACCCATTTTTGAATCATTTATCATTTATAGAAACACATGAAATTGAAATTAGAAGTATGGTGTACTCAAAATATCTAATTATGGATTTTTTATGGATATAAAGGTCTTTAAATATGAGTGTTGAGGGAAAAAACCAAATAAAATGGAAATCGAGTTCCATGAAATGATAGGAAAACAACCAAATTTTTTTAATAAAATAACTAATTCCATATTAATTTGAGTTATTCTTTTCATAAGATATCTATATACACTTTATTAGTGGTTTAATACTCTAAATCTTGCCTTTAATGTTCATGTCCCTACAAAATGACATTGTACATGCATAAAATCATAGGAAAAAATTAGTTGAATCCTTTTTTATTTTTACAAGTAAATAAAAAATCCATCTAACATGTGGTGTTCTTGAAATGAATCAATAAGCAGTTCTAATAGATATAAATGTTTTTAAAAACATATTTTAAGGGTTTTAAACTAAAAAAACGACCTTATAGTGTCATTAAATCATTTAATAATCATTGTTAATTGTTTTTTGGAAATTTAACAACCAAATCTACATAAATAAATGGGATGGTATTCTTGGTATGCCTGTAAAATATTGTTTAGTTTTTTAAAACTGAAAAACATGTGTTTAATTGTTAAAACCATATAAAATTACCTCTTACTTCGCAAAATTCATTGTTATATCAACATTGAATCATTTTTATTTTTTAATATTAGATGGAACATGAATTTGGAATGAGTTTTTCTTGAAACAACATTTTATGTTGTTTTAATGTATACCAATGTCTCTAAAAAAAGTTTCAAGGATTCAAAACCAATAAAATTATAATGAGATATTTTAAAATCATGGAAAAATGACTATATGATTATTTTTCAAATATAGAAACTGACACAACATCAATCCAATTGGTATATTTTTCATTATTTTTATAAACACATTTTTCATGTTTTGAAACTCTATGATATACATGTAATGGTCTTAACTATACAAAAAAACCCTTGGATTGGTATGAAATCTTAGTATAACTATCTTTGAATATTTATTAATTTTTAATAGTAGAAAACATGTCACTTATAAGAATAATGTGCTCAGAATGACTCAATGTCACTTGTAAAGGATATGCACTTGGAATGAATCAATGTGAAGTTTTAATAAATATCAAAGTCCTAAAACATGTGCTGCAAGGGGAAAAAAATATGAAATGGCCTCAATGTACCCTTTAATCCAATGAAAATCATCATGTATTGATTTTTGGAATATACTAATTGAATCTGCATCAAAATATGGGATGTTTTCTTGAGATATATATAAACACACTTTTAGTGTTTTTAATCTCTAGAACATGAATATAGTGGTCCAAATCATCGAAAATGACCTTATATTAGTGTGGAATCATAAGATATCCATATTTGAATCATTTTTTGTTTAATAGAAGAAGTGATGTCAATATGACCTATGTCGTGCTCCGAATGACAAAATAAGATATTTTAATTGATATAAATGATTCAAAAACATCCCTTAGGGGTGAAAATTGAGAAAAAATTCTTAGGGTGCTATTAAATAATAGGACAATGACTATAATTTTTTTTTATAAATATTGGAACTAATTCCATTCCAATCCAAGTCTTGGTTTTCATATGATGTCTGTAAATGAATTTTTAGTGTCTTAAAATACTAAAACATGCATATAATGGTAAAAATCATAGAAAACAACCTCAAATTGATGTTAAATTATAAGAAACCCATCTTGGAGTGAGTTATAATGTCTATAAGAATAATACAAGTGAATATGGCGTACAATGTTATTGAAATTTTAAAATATGGAGTTTTTATGATATGTGTGTTTTAAAAAATATGTATCAAGGGTGAAAACAAAGAAAATTACCTCATAGTACATTAAAATAATATGAATATGACTGTAGATTTATTTTTGAAATTTCGGATGTGATTTTACATTAACATAACTAGTAATTTTCACAACAAATAGGTAAATTTTTTTTAGTATTTTGAAACACTAAAAAAATTAATAGTCAAAACCATATAAATTGTCCTATAATTCACATGAAATATTTGAAAACTATTATTCAATAAATATTTATATATAAGAGTAGAATGAACATTAATCTGACATTTGGTTTTCTCTAAATGACCCAATAAGTAATTTCAATAGAGATCAACGTCTTAAAAAAATTCATTAGGGGGTCAAAATTTATAAAATGAGATTAGGGTTTCATGAAACCATATGAAATTGGCCATAGACATATTTTGGAAATATAGGGATTGACATCCCATCGTTATGAGTGGCGGTATGTTTGGAATGTCTATAAAAAACTAGTCGTTTATAACTCTAAATCATGTGAATAATTTTAAAACAAAATTTTAACATTATTAAATATTTTTTGAGAAAATAATCTTAATTTTTTAATTATTATTCTATAAATTATCTTATAATGAATTTTTTCTATTTTTCTGAGAATGTTTTTTATGAATAGTGAAAACACTATATTTTAATTGAAATTCACATTTTGATCCTAATAATTTATAATGTTAAATTATATTTTTAATTTATTTTAACATAAAAATAGATAAATAATAAATATATTAATCCAATTGAGGTAATTGGAATCATTTTAATGTTAAAATTATATATGAAAAGTTAGTAAACTTTTGAACATTTTTATTTTAGATTCATGCATCCTCAACTCGTCAATAGTATAAATGTTAAATTATTTTCTGCATATATAGTGATTTTATGTTCAAAAATGGATTATATATTTGTAATGAGTGTAATTTATAATTTATAGTTATGTCAATATAGTTTTTTACCAAAAATATTAGTGAAAGTAATTTAAAATAATTACTACAATTAAGGTAAAAATATGTTTACTTAGTAGTCAAACAATAATCGTAAGGTTCAAAATGACATATGATCTTGTTCGAAACCCATTATATAGACATATTTCAACCATATAACCTATGTTATACAATTTGGTTCATTATTGGAGGCAAATTATGTAAGGGATACCTCCCAATAGTGTTTTCTTTTTTTTATTTAAAATAATGCCACTCCTCCTCAATTATGAATGGGCATTCACTCCCCCCCTTTATACACACATATAAACCCATTTTACTCTTCCAAAAACAATATAAATAAAATCACTGTAACGCCCCGACCCCAGATACCCAGAGTCGGTGCATTATTTATAACATTGGCATGATCACAATAAAGATCAAATCTCGAAAGATCGATTGGTTTAGTAGCCTTGGAAACACTAGATATATTCATAAGTTTTACATTACATCGTAAAATGAAAAACTACTACAACAACATAACGTTTCCACAGTCCACACTATAATCCCCTCATAATATCCCTGCAGGTCATTCATAACTTACTTCTTCACATCCTGGGAAAAATAAAACATAGAAAAGGGGTGAGCTCAAATGCCCAGTAAGAATAACAATATAGCGGAACATTCAAAATAAGCATAAACATTTAAGGAAATGCATTACTAAAACAAAAGCCTTTTAAACTTGAACTTCAACATAGTATGGAAAAAGTAAAATGAAATAATGCCATTTACTTATTCACATGGATATTCTACTAATCGAATAATCACATGCAAAACCAATAACCACTTTCATAATTATGGAATGCATAATTTCAAACGTTAATTTCATTGTCTAGGCCTCATCCCAAGACCTAGGGGTTACTTCTAACCGGAACCCAACCCGGAGTGCCTCTAATAACCGGACACCAACCCAGAGTGCCTCTAATAACCGGACACCAACCCGGAGTGCCTCTAATAACCGGAGACCAAACCGGAGGGCTTACATTTACCAGTCCCTAACCTGGAGGGCTTACTTTAACCAGTCCCCAACCTGTAGGGCTTACTTTTACCGGTCCCCAACCCGGAACATACTTGTTTAGCACATTCATCTGAAGAAAAGTTTGAAATATAACATAAACATTCGGGTTAAAACTAGCATACGAAATGTCAATAGTTTCACCATAAACTATGAATGGTATAAAATAGCACATCTACATTCAAACATATCACAAAACCTTCAATACAATATAGAATTTTTGTATTATAATAAATCAACTTCAAATAATCTTAAAATCCATCAAAGGATGTTGACATAGATGAAATCAAAATTCTTTCAAAAGAAGTATCTCCTTTTATTTTGAAATCATTTAAGATCCATATAAAATAAAAAATTTTCTTTGAAAATATTCTTATAAGCTTGTAAGGAAAGCTTCGACGATTTTATAACGGCGGAAAATAACCGCACCCGCCGTATAAGTTAAAAAAAACATTCTTACCTCAATTCTGTCGAAAAGGTTAAAAAGGACCTTGTTTTGAAAACGACGGAAAGATTCCTTTATAAACCTCTTATAAAAAGTCAAACAAGGGTATAAATGACTTTAACCCATATTCTTGTAAATAGTAAAAAAAATTTGAAATACATTTCGAAGAAACATGGATGTGGATGATAAAGATATCCCAGTAGATTATTACGTATAATACAACCTCGGATAATGAAGAGATTGTGAAATATCCCTTACCTTAAACTTTCCCTTAGTCAATGGTATGTTAACCTCCTGTATAATAATTAAAACATTGTTATTAAATTATACAATAATCATATACATCAATATGATATCATATATGATCTTTTAATATTGATTTGATAATAATATCTTAGTATTATCGTTGTTTTGGGTGTGAACTTTCTTGTTTTCTTTTGTATGTTTTGTTACGTAAGACATGTTTGTAAAGGATAGGTTGTATATTATTCATATCCTGAATGATATAAAGTCCTTAAACATCATTTTTAAATCAAAAAATGATAATTATACTTGAATGGATACGATGGAGAATGAATCTCATCGCGTTCGTGGAGACGGTAGTCCGTACGTACGCACGAACGCTACTTCCATTTAATTTTTATTTTAAAAGAATAGAATCCAAATGATACATAGGTATATTACTATTCCAGTATAATATAATATTTTATATATGTTACTTATGTTCATTAACACCATCTTTTATACGTTCCATGTGTGGTATGAACGAGTCATATCATTTTAAGGGGGCGGTAGTCCGCACTTCCTCAAATGAAATTATCGTATGTATATACAACATGAAACGAATAATGGTATGAAATAAAATGGAATTACAGAAGCCTATATATAAAATATATATCATTAATATCATATTTAAGTATAGTGCCATCATAATTTCCACCATGAGAGGTGGTAAGATGTATTTGAACAATCATTGTTTCGTGAGGCGTTAGTTTGCCATCCACAGAAACATTATGTGCATCATCCATTAGATGGAGTTGTGTGTATGTGTAGTTTTAATCCTTCTTATAACAACATCCTAGTATATTTAGGATACTGGTGTTGTTACAAAAGAAAGGAAATAAAAAGAGTTTGGGGGTTGGAGAAGCAAAATAAATGAAAATAATTTAAGAGAAATCGTTACCTTTAATTTAGGTAACTCACTTTGGTTGGAACCAAAGGACTTCTTGAAATAATTTCTGCCTAAGGGGAAGCTTCAAGGAGGAGGATAGGGATGTGGGGAGCTTAGGTGGGCAGAGTTTGGACGAGCCAAGTGGCTTGAGAGGTGTGAAGAAATGAGAAGGAGGAGTGCCCTTTTATAAGAGGGGTGAGGGGCACCTTTGGAAAAGCTAGAAATATTAATTTATAATAAATTAATATTCGGTTTCCAATGGCTCCAAAGTTGACTATTCAAAGGTTTAGGTGGGGATGGGTCTAAAACAACTCATCCAATAGAATTTAGACAGGTTTGGGTACTTATATTAACCTTATCTTTAAGTATAAACTATAAGTTAATTAGTTTCACTTTTACAATGTCTCTTTGTATTTTTATATTATATGGTTAATAAACTTACCATATACATCCAAGAGACCCCCAATTGGTCCATTAATGATTAACCTATCATGATATAAGTTTCTTGGCCGACCCTTAGATTTTTAGGAATTTAATATCAATTAATAATATAATATTGTTTTTAAGAACTCTTTTATGTCAAGTTTGACACTATTCATTAGTTGATTTTTCTGAAACTCATAACAGATTGATTACTTCTAAAAAAGTCAATTACATAAATCCTAATATATCATATTATCCTAAAAAATTAGTTTAATTCATTAAAAGTTTCATATTATATTTATTTGTGTATTTATAATATCACTTATTTTAAATTTTCACTATTATAGTAATTACTGCATCATCATTGTGTCATAAATAAAATACATTATTTAATGTCTAAAAATTATAAATAAAATATCATTATGTAGGAAATCTTTTTAGCTTTCTAATGAATATTTATAATCGAAATTCCAACATGTATAACCCTATGTAAAAATTGTTCTTCTAAAATATGTAAGCTTATGCCATTTTTATTTTTATTTTAGCTTTATTAATATAATGTGTCATTATCACTTACAAGTGGATCCATGGGGTCCCAAAATAGACCCAAAGATGCCCATGGTCGACCATGTATCAACCAATAGGGTTAAGACACGTTTTAGGGTAATTTAGTATTATTATAATATTATTTTTTTAACCTTTATTTACCGGATTTACCCTTAACCATGGTAAATAAAATATTTACCGCAGTAATTATTCAAAATGTCTAAAAATAAAAGTTACCTATTTACACAATTTGAACATCCTGATTCCAAATATGGAATCCATTTTTCTAAATTCAAAACACAGAAGTGGCAGAAATTAATTTAAAATTAATTCCCGCTGTCAAAACAAAAAGCGTGTTTTTAAGAGATAATAACTATCAAAAGATTGACACTTGTTTATGTTCGGTTTAATTGTAAAATTATGTCCAATGAACAACATTATATTAAGTGGTAAAAATATATTCTAAATATACTTTAAAACCAATCAAATTAATAATTTATCACTATTAATTATTTTGATTAAAAAAGTTGTTTTTAATTAAAATTTAGTAATTTTCACTATTCATCAAAATATTAAAGTTATCCGAAAAGTACCAAAATTTCACCTTAGGCTAAATTTGATATTCCGAATCCAAAAATGAAGTCCATTTTTAAAAATAAAATATATATAATTTCAAAAATTAGGTATTACTATTCATAACGGCTAGTTTGATCGGTTGTGGTACGTGTTAAAACACGAAGTTGCGTACAACACACGCTACTGTTTTATTCAAAGGAAAGTGTACCGTGGAAGCTTGAGATGTTTCATTTTAAATTTTTTGATGTCCCCATTTAGTCAAAAAGTTTAAAATATTGTATTTAAAAAGGTTTCACTATTAAAAGTTGATAAAAGTGCAATACTGAAAATGAATCTGTTCTTGCATTATGACTAAGAAACTCATAATGTGGATTCTAAAATTATAAGGATTATATAAAGTTTAAAATTTAGTTAATACTATTCATGACCTCTTTTAATGGCATTTTTTTTGTAAGTCAAGGTGTGATTGAACTCGGTGTTGCGTGTAGTACAAGTTATTGAATTATTTTGAAGAAATAACACATTATGAATTCTTGGGGTGTTACATTCTCCCCTCCTTCAATAAATTGCGTCCTCGAAATTTGAAATTGTTCTTAGAAAATAAAAGGTTGAAAATAGAAAATATATTTGTGGGAAAACCCAAATCGGAAATTGGGTTACTAAAATTTAGTCTTAATATGAGGAAAAGCGAAATGAAAGGGTCACCACCAAATTATGATCTCGATTAGGAAAACATTGGTGGCAATTAGAGACATATAATTGGAGGAAAAACATAAATATTTATAGGTAGTGATTGAGGTCATCAATCACAAACAAGTATAAAATTTAGGTCCTTAAACTCATCAACCTATGATGATTTGAAATACCATCGGTTCAACAAAACATAGAATATTGGGATGACACATTTTTGACGTTTCAAAATATCTTAGTTGAAATCCCACATCGAAAAATGAATTAATGAGGCCTCTATTTAAAATAAAGAGTGGAAAGTATGAAGATTACCGAAAATAACACATACTAGGGTTCCATGTAGGAAAATATGGATATGGAGGAGAAATCTAACCATCAATTATCTGATGGAGAGTGGTAGAGAACATGGCTATGAAAAGGCCAACAATCCCAAAGCCATAAATTAGTGATGATTTAAGGTACCATCTAGGACAACATTTCTGTTCTAAGTTCCTTTTCTTAACGTTGTGGAATTTATTTATGAGATTGGCTAAGATCATAAGGAGGTATACATACTTTATAATTAGAGTTTTATCCATTAATAAATTTCTACTAAAAACTCATCTTTCACTCTAAAACATAATAGAACGTAAAAAAATTCTATTTACACTATTCGTATAGGATTCCAAAATAATCGAATTTATAATTCATCTACAAGATCTTTTAATAAAAACTAAATTATTTAATCCAGGACATCTCGTGGGCTAGTGGTAGGTGATACACCCTTGTCGCCCTTCGGTTGCGGGTTCAAGTCTCGCAGCTTTGCCGGACGCGACGGGTTGCCGCCCGACCTCCGGGTTGTCCTTTTATGGAAATCCAAAATAATCCAAACTAGAACTATCCAAAATACTTCTGTCCAAACTCACAGTCCAACATTTATAAGGAAGGTAAACATAGTGTAGATCCTTTTTACCCCATAATAGAATATTAATACCTTCATCATGTATTCTTTTAAAACACTGAAACATCCTGATTTACCATAATCCTTATTGATTACATTCATGCTCCCTTATTCCATATAGAATGCTGGATATACTTCATCAATCCAAAAATTTTTTAAACCCCACAATGATGGAATATACAATTTATCCAAATCAATCATGTATTATTCTAAAATCACTACTTCGGTATCAGAACCATATTATGGTTTATCTTTCTCTCAACCATATATTTTCCAAAAATTTAACCTTCTATTGAGTCACTTTTCTTTGTTCCACACAATCTCAAGTCCTTAATGAAATAGTACTGCAGTACAATCCTTATATACTCCATAATTATTATAACAAGTACATTGTTGATACAACACTCAATTGACATAATCAACATAAGAACTCTAATCATTCCTCTTCATCTGTTGTAGTATCATAACTTGATTATTATCCAATAGCATCATTTGCGGCATAGTATGATGACTGGGACATAGGTTCGCGTAGTGTCCAAACTCCTTGTAAATGAAGCAATGTACATTTGAAACCATTTTCTTACCCTTGCAGTCACGTACTTTGTACCCTTTTCCTCCACACTTATAACAAACTCCCATTCCTTTCAGGCAAGTTCCAGGGTGTTTCTTTCCACAGTTACCACATATGGGAAAATTCTTATTTTCCCTCTTCCCTTTATCCATATTTCTCTCTTCTATCCTTTTCTTCTCTTGCTTCCCTTCAAAGCCATAGGACTCAGTAAACTCTTTACTTATCTTATCAACACATGATATTATTTCTTCATATGTTGATAATACATGGGAGACTATTTCTCTTATAAATTCTAGCTTAAGACCATGAAAGATATGATCCTTCCTTCTCTTTGGATCATGTGCATTTCTGGAGTTCTCATTCCTTCTACTGGGCGCCATTTCTAAACAAATGCATAAACTAGATCAGTTTATGAATCGAAATACATAATCCCATACTCATAAAACACTTAACATAAATTGAACTATTTATGGATATAATCCATAATCATAAAAATGTTTTCTTTGAGGAAGTATATACTCATAAACCCTTCATAATTATTTGTAAAGAAAATGAGAGTTATCCTAAGCATATCCCCCGGGAGTGTCGTAACCAAGAGTGCAGCAAGGCCCGTTGTCGTGAACCAGTTCCCATTCGAGTCTAGCTCAAAGCGGTGTTTTTGGGTTTTACCCCTAGGTACATCTGTGCCAGAGCCGCCTCTACCTGCTCGTATCCAGACAGGGATGTATTGCTCGGAAAACTTACAAAATCTCTACAATACCAAAATTATAGGATGTTCTTCTATACTAATCCTCAAAGTTCATCTTAGGTCTACGTGCTCTAATCAGAGTTTATCTAAATCTAGCTTCCAAGGTTTGTACTAAACCTCCCTTTGATACCAACTGTAACGCCCCGACCCCAGATACCCAGAGTCGGTGCATTATTCATAACATTGGCATGATCACAAGAAAGATCAAATCTCGAAAGATCGATTGGTTTAGTAGCCTTGGAAACACTAGATATATTCATAAGTTTTACATTACATCGTAAAATGAAAAACTACTACAACAACATAAAGTTTCCACAGTCCACACTATAATCCCCTCATAATATCCCTGCAGGTCATTCATAACTTACTTCTTCACATCCTGGGAAAAATAAAACATAGAAAAGGGGTGAGATCAAATGCCCAGTAAGGATAACAATATAGCGGAACATTCAAAATAAGCATAAACATTTAAGGCAATGCATTACTAAAACAAAAGCCTTTTAAACTTGAACTTCAACATAGTATGGCAAAAGTAAAATGAAATAATGCCATTTACTTATTCACATGGATATTCTACTAATCGAATAATCACATGCAAAACCAATAACCACTTTCATAATTATGGAATGCATAATTTCAAATGTTAATTTCATTGTCTAGGCCTCATCCCAAGACCTAGGGGTTACTTCTAACCGGAACCCAACCCGGAGTGCCTCTAATAACCGGACACCAACCCAGAGTGCCTCTAATAACCGGACACCAACCCGGAGTGCCTCTAATAACCGGAGACCAAACCGGAGGGCTTACTTTTACCAGTCCCTAACCTGGAGGGCTTACTTTAACCAGTCCCCAACCTGGAGGGCTTACTTTTACCGGTCCCCAACCCGGAACATACTTGTTTAGCACATTCATGTGAAGAAAAGTTTGAAATATAACATAAACATTCGGGTTAAAACTAGCATATGAAATGTCAATAGTTTCACCATAAACTATGAATGGTATAAAATAGCACATCTACATTCAAACATATCACAAAACCTTCAATAAAATATATAATTTTTGTATTATAATAAATCAACTTCAAATAATCTTAAAATCCATCAAAGGATGTTGACATAGATGAAATCAAAATTCTTTCAAAAGAAGTATCTCCTTTTATTTTGAAATCATTTAAGTTCCATATAAAATAAAACATTTTCTTTGAAAATATTCTTATAAGCTTGTAAGGAAAGCTTCGACGATTTTATAACGGCGGAAAATAACCGCACCCGCCGTATAAGTTAAAAAAAACATTCTTACCTCAATTCTGTCAAAAAGGTTAAAAAGGACCTTGTTTTGAAAACGACGGAAAGATTCCTTTATAAACCTCTTATAAAAAGTCAAACAAGGGTATAAATGGCTTTAACCCATATTCTTATAAATAGTAAAAAAAATTTGAAATACATTTCGAAGAAACATGGATGTGGATGATAAAGATATCCCAGTAGATTATTACGTATAATACAACCTCGGATAATGAAGAGATTGTGAAATATCCCTTACCTTGAACTTTCCCTTAGTAGATGGTATGTTAACCTCCTGTATAATAATTAAAACATTGTTATTAAATTATACAATAATCATATACATCAATATGATATCATATATGATCTTTTAATATTGATTTGATAATAATATCTTAGTATTATCGTTGTTTTGGGTGTGAACTTTCTTGTTTTCTTTTGTATGTTTTGTTACGTAAGACATGTTTGTAAAGGATAGGTTGTATATTATTCATATCCAGAATGATATAAAGTCCTTAAAAATCATTTTTAAATCATAAAATGATAATTATACTTGAATGGATACGATGGAGAATGAATCTCATCGCGTTCGTGGAGACGGTAGTCCGTACGTACGCACGAACGCTACTTCCATTTAATTTTTATTTTAAAAGAATAGAATCCAAATGATACATAGGTATATTACTATTACAGTATAATATAATATTTTATATATGTTACTTAAGTTCATTAACACCATCCTTTATATGTTCCATGTGTGGTATGAACGAGTCATATCATTTTAAGGGGGCGGTAGTCCGCACTTCCTCAAATGAAATTATCGTATGTATATACAACATGAAACGAATAATGGTATGAAATAAAATGGAATTACAGAAGCCTATATATAAAATATATATCATTAATATCATATTTAATTATAGTTCCATCATAATGTCCACCATGAGAGGTGGTAAGATGTATTTGAACAATCATTGTTTCGTGAGGCGTTAGTTTGCCATCCACAGAAACATTATGTGCATCATCCATTAGATGGAGTTGTGTGTATGTGTAGTTTGAATCCTTCTTATAACAACATCCTAGTATATTGAGGATACTGGTGTTGTTACAAAAGAAAGTAAATAAAAAGAGTTTGGGGGTTGGAGAAGCAAAATAAATGAAAATAATTTAAGAGAAATCGTTACGTTTAATTTTGGTAACTCACTTTGGTTGGAACCAAAGGACTTCTTGAAATGATTTCTGCCAAAGGGGAAGCTTCAAGGAGGAGGATAGGGATGTGGGGAGCTTATTTGGGCAGAGTTTGGACGAGCCAAGTGGCTTGAGAGGTGTGAATAAATGAGAAGGAGGAGTGCCCTTTTATAAGAGGGGTGAGGGGCACCTTTGGAAAAGCTTGAAATATTAATTTATAATAAATTCATATTCGGTTTCCAATGGCTCCAAAGTTGACTATTAAAAGGTTGAGGTGGGGATGGGTCTAAAACAACTCATCCAATAGAATTTAGACAGGTTTGGGTACTTATATTAACCTTATCTTTAAGTATAAACTCTAAGTTAATTAGTTTCACTTTTACAATGTCTCTTTGTATTTTTATATTATATGGTTAATAAACTTACCATATACATCCAAGAGACCCCCAATTGGTCCATTAATGATTAACCTATCATGATATAAGTCTCTTGGCCGAACCTTAGATTTTTAGAAATTTAATATCAATTAATAATATAATATTTTTTTTAAGAACTCTTTTATGTCAATTTTGACACTATTCATTAGTTGATTTTTGTGAAACTCATAAAAGATTGATTACTTCGAAAAAAGTCAATTACATCAATCCTAATATATCATATTATCCTAAAAAATTAGTTTAATTCATTAAAAGTTTCATATTATATTTATTTGTATATTTATAATATCACTTATTTTAATTTTTCACTATTATAGTAATTACTGCATCATCATTGTGTCATAAATAAAATACATTATTTAATGTCTAAAAATTATAAATAAAATATCATTATGTAGGAAATTATTTTAGCTTTCTAATGAATATTTATAATCGAAAATAAAACATGTATAACCCTATGTAAAAATTGTTCTTCTAAAAGCTGTAAGCTTATGCCATTTTTATTTTTATTTTAGCTTTATTAATATAATGTGTCATTATCACTTACAAGTGGATCCATGGGGTCCCGAAATAGACCCAAAGATGCCCATGGTCGACCATGTATCAACCAATAGGGTTAAGACACGTTTTAGGGTAATTTAGTATTATTATAATATTATTTTTTTAACCTTTATTTACCGGATTTACCCTTAACCATGGTAAATAAAATATTTACCGCAGTAATTATTCAAAATGTCTAAAAATAAAAGTTACCTATTTACACAATTTGAACATCCTGATTCCAAATATGGAATCCATTTTTCTAAATTCAAAACACAGAAGTGGCAGAAATTAATTTAAAATTAATTCCCGCTGTCAAAACAAAAAGCGTGTTTTTAAGAGATAATAACTATCAAAAGATTGACACTTGTTTATGTTCGGCTTAATTGTAAAATTATGTCCAATGAACAACATTATATTAAGTGGTAAAAATATATTCTAAATATACTTTAAAACCAATCAAATTAATAATTTATCACTATTAATTATTTTGATTAAAAAAGTTGTTTTTAATTAAAATTTAGTAATTTTCACTATTCATCAAAATATTAAAGTTATCCGAAAAGTACCAAAATTTCACCTTAGGCTAAATTTGATATTCCGAATCCAAAAATGAAGTCCATTTTTAAAAATAAAATATATATAATTTCAAAAATTAGGTATTACTATTCATAACGGCTAGTTTGATCGGTTGTGGTACGTGTTAAAACACGAAGTTGCGTACAACACACGCTACTGTTTTATTCAAAGGAAAGTGTACCGTGGAAGCTTGAGATGTTTCATTTTAAATTTTTTGATGTCCCCATTTAGTCAAAAAGTTTAAAATATTGTATTTAAAAAGGTTTCACTATTAAAAGTTGATAAAAGTGCAATACTGAAAATGAATCTGTTCTTGCATTATGACTAAGAAACTCATAATGTGGATTCTAAAATTATAAGGATTATATAAAGTTTAAAATTTAGTTAATACTATTCATGACCTCTTTTAATGGCATTTTTTTTGTAAGTCAAGGTGTGATTGAACTCGGTGTTGCGTGTAGTACAAGTTATTGAATTATTTTGAAGAAATAACACATTATGAATTCTTGGGGTGTTACATTCTCCCCTCCTTCAATAAATTGCGTCCTCGAAATTTGAAATTGTTCTTAGAAAATAAAAGGTTGAAAATAGAAAATATATTTGTGGGAAAACCCAAATCGGAAATTGGGTTACTAAAATTTAGTCTTAATATGAGGAAAAGCGAAATGAAAGGGTCACCACCAAATTATGATCTCGATTAGGAAAACATTGGTGGCAATTAGAGACATATAATTGGAGGAAAAACATAAATATTTATAGGTAGTGATTGAGGTCATCAATCACAAACAAGTATAAAATTTAGGTCCTTAAACTCATCAACCTATGATGATTTGAAATACCATCGGTTCAACAAAACATAGAATATTGGGATGACACATTTTTGACGTTTCAAAATATCTTAGTTGAAATCCCACATCGAAAAATGAATTAATGAGGCCTCTATTTAAAATAAAGAGTGGAAAGTATGAAGATTACCGAAAATAACACATACTAGGGTTCCATGTAGGAAAATATGGATATGGAGGAGAAATCTAACCATCAATTATCTGATGGAGAGTGGTAGAGAACATGGCTATGAAAAGGCCAACAATCCCAAAGCCATAAATTAGTGATGATTTAAGGTACCATCTAGGACAACATTTCTGTTCTAAGTTCCTTTTCTTAACGTTGTGGAATTTATTTATGAGATTGGCTAAGATCATAAGGAGGTATACATACTTTATAATTAGAGTTTTATCCATTAATAAATTTCTACTAAAAACTCATCTTTCACTCTAAAACATAATAGAACGTAAAAAAAATTCTATTTACACTATTCGTATAGGATTCCAAAATAATCGAATTTATAATTCATCTACAAGATCTTTTAATAAAAACTAAATTATTTAATCCAGGACATCTCGTGGGCTAGTGGTAGGTGATACACCCTTGTCGCCCTTCGGTTGCGGGTTCAAGTCTCGCAGCTTTGCCGGACGCGACGGGTTGCCGCCCGACCTCCGGGTTGTCCTTTTATGGAAATCCAAAATAATCCAAACTAGAACTATCCAAAATACTTCTGTCCAAACTCACAGTCCAACATTTATAAGGAAGGTAAACATAGTGTAGATCCTTTTTACCCCATAATAGAATATTAATACCTTCATCATGTATTCTTTTAAAACACTGAAACATCCTGATTTACCATAATCCTTATTGATTACATTCATGCTCCCTTATTCCATATAGAATGCTGGATATACTTCATCAATCCAAAAATTTTTTAAACCCCACAATGATGGAATATACAATTTATCCAAATCAATCATGTATTATTCTAAAATCACTACTTCGGTATCAGAACCATATTATGGTTTATCTTTCTCTCAACCATATATTTTCCAAAAATTTAACCTTCTATTGAGTCACTTTTCTTTGTTCCACACAATCTCAAGTCCTTAATGAAATAGTACTGCAGTACAATCCTTATATACTCCATAATTATTATAACAAGTACATTGTTGATACAACACTCAATTGACATAATCAACATAAGAACTCTAATCATTCCTCTTCATCTGTTGTAGTATCATAACTTGATTATTATCCAATAGCATCATTTGCGGCATAGTATGATGACTGGGACATAGGTTCGCGTAGTGTCCAAACTCCTTGTAAATGAAGCATTGTACATTTGAAACCATTTTCTTACCCTTGCAGTCACGTACTTTGTACCCTTTTCCTCCACACTTATAACAAACTCCCATTCCTTTCAGGCAAGTTCCAGGGTGTTTCTTTCCACAGTTACCACATATGGGAAAATTCTTATTTTCCCTCTTCCCTTTATCCATATTTCTCTCTTCTATCCTTTTCTTCTCTTGCTTCCCTTCAAAGCCATAGGACTCAGTAAACTCTTTACTTATCTTATCAACACATGATATTATTTCTTCATATGTTGATAATACATGGGAGACTATTTCTCTTATAAATTCTAGCTTAAGACCATGAAAGATATGATCCTTCCTTCTCTTTGGATCATGTGCATTTCTGGAGTTCTCATTCCTTCTACTGGGCGCCATTTCTAAACAAATGCATAAACTAGATCAGTTTATGAATCGAAATACATAATCCCATACTCATAAAACACTTAACATAAATTGAACTATTTATGGATATAATCCATAATCATAAAAATGTTTTCTTTGAGGAAGTATATACTCATAAACCCTTCATAATTATTTGTAAAGAAAATGAGAGTTATCCTAAGCATATCCCCCGGGAGTGTCGTAACCAAGAGTGCAGCAAGGCCCGTTGTCGTGAACCAGTTCCCATTCGAGTCTAGCTCAAAGCGGTGTTTTTGGGTTTTACCCCTAGGTACATCTGTGCCAGAGCCGCCTCTACCTGCTCGTATCCAGACAGGGATGTATTGCTCGGAAAACTTACAAAATCTCTACAATACCAAAATTATAGGATGTTCTTCTATACTAATCCTCAAAGTTCATCTTAGGTCTACGTGCTCTAATCAGAGTTTATCTAAATCTAGCTTCCAAGGTTTGTACTAAACCTCCCTTTGATACCAACTGTAACGCCCCGACCCCAGATACCCAGAGTCGGTGCATTATTCATAACATTGGCATGATCACAAGAAAGATCAAATCTCGAAAGATCGATTGGTTTAGTAGCCTTGGAAACACTAGATATATTCATAAGTTTTACATTACATCATAAAATGAAAAACTACTACAACAACATAAAGTTTCCACAGTCCACACTATAATCCCCTCATAATATCCCTGCAGGTCATTCATAACTTACTTCTTCACATCCTGGGAAAAATAAAACATAGAAAAGGGGTGAGATCAAATGCCCAGTAAGGATAACAATATAGCGGAACATTCAAAATAAGCATAAACATTTAAGGCAATGCATTACTAAAACAAAAGCCTTTTAAACTTGAACTTCAACATAGTATGGCAAAAGTAAAATGAAATAATGCCATTTACTTATTCACATGGATATTCTACTAATCGAATAATCACATGCAAAACCAATAACCACTTTCATAATTATGGAATGCATAATTTCAAATGTTAATTTCATTGTCTAGGCCTCATCCCAAGACCTAGGGGTTACTTCTAACCGGAACCCAACCCGGAGAGCCTCTAATAACCGGACACCAACCCGGAGTGCCTCTAATAACCGGACACCAACCCGGAGGGCCTCTAATAACCAGAGACCAAACAGGAGGGCTTACTTTTACCAGTCCCTAACCTGGAGGGCTTACTTTAACCAGTCCCCAACCTGGAGGGCTTGCTTTTACCGGTCCCCAACCCGGAACATACTTGTTTAGCACATTCATGTGAAGAAAAGTTTGAATTATAACATAAACATTCGGGTTAAAACTAGCATACGAAATGTCAATAGTTTCACCATAAACTATGAATGGTATAAAATAGCACATCTACATTCAAACATATCACAAAACCTTCAATAAAATATATAATTTTTGTATTATAATAAATCAACTTCAAATAATCTTAAAATCCATCAAAGGATGTTGACATAGATGAAATCAAAATTCTTTCAAAAGAAGTATCTCCTTTTATTTTGAAATCATTTAAGATCCATATAAAATAAAACATTTTCTTTGAAAATATTCTTATAAGCTTGTAAGGAAAGCTTCGACGATTTTATAACGGCGGAAAATAACCGCACCCGCCGTATAAGTTAAAAAAAACATTCTTACCTCAATTCTGTCAAAAAGGTTAAAAAGGACCTTGTTTTGAAAACGACGGAAAGATTCCTTTATAAACCTCTTATAAAAAGTCAAACAAGGGTATAAATGACTTTAACCCATATTCTTATAAATAGTAAAAAAAATTTGAAATACATTTCGAAGAAACATGGATGTGGATGATAAAGATATCCCAGTAGATTATTACGTATAATACAACCTCGGATAATGAAGAGATTGTGAAATATCCCTTACCTTGAACTTTCCCTTAGTAGATGGTATGTTAACCTCCTGTATAATAATTAAAACATTGTTATTAAATTATACAATAATCATATACATCAATATGATATCATATATGATCTTTTAATATTGATTTGATAATAATATCTTAGTATTATCGTTGTTTTGGGTGTGAACTTTCTTGTTTTCTTTTGTATGTTTTGTTACGTAAGACATGTTTGTAAAGGATAGGTTGTATATTATTCATATCCAGAATTATATAAAGTCCTTAAAAATCATTTTTAAATCATAAAATGATAATTATACTTGAATGGATACGATGGAGAATGAATCTCATCGCGTTCGTGGAGACGGTAGTCCGTACGTACGCACGAACGCTACTTCCATTTAATTTTTATTTTAAAAGAATAGAATCCAAATGATACATAGGTATATTACTATTCCAGTATAATATAATATTTTATATATGTTACTTAAGTTCATTAACACCATCCTTTATATGTTCCATGTGTGGTATGAACGAGTCATATCATTTTAAGGGGGCGGTAGTCCGCACTTCCTCAAATGAAATTATCGTATGTATATACAACATGAAACGAATAATGGTATGAAATAAAATGGAATTACAGAAGCCTATATATAAAATATATATCATTAATATCATATTTAATTATAGTGCCATCATAATGTCCACCATGAGAGGTGGTAAGATGTATTTGAACAATCATTGTTTCGTGAGGCGTTAGTTTTCCATCCACAGAAACATTATGTGCATCATCCATTAGATGGAGTTGTGTGTATGTGTAGTTTGAATCCTTCTTATAACAACATCCTAGTATATTGAGGATACTGGTGTTGTTACAAAAGAAAGTAAATAAAAAGAGTTTGGGGGTTGGAGAAGCAAAATAAATGAAAATAATTTAAGAGAAATCGTTACGTTTAATTTTGGTAACTCACTTTGGTTGGAACCAAAGGACTTCTTGAAATGATTTCTGCCAAAGGGGAAGCTTCAAGGAGGAGGATAGGGATGTGGGGAGCTTATTTGGGCAGAGTTTGGACGAGCCAAGTGGCTTGAGAGGTGTGAATAAATGAGAAGGAGGAGTGCCCTTTTATAAGAGGGGTGAGGGGCACCTTTGGAAAAGCTAGAAATACTAATTTATAATAAATTCCTATTCGGTTTCCAATGGCTCCAAAGTTGACTATTCAAAGGTTGAGGTGGGTATGGGTCTAAAACAACTCATCCAATAGAATTTAGACAGGTTTGGGTACTTATATTAACCTTATCTTTAAGTATAAACTCTAAGTTAATTAGTTTCACTTTTACAATGTCTCTTTGTATTTTTATATTATATGGTTAATAAACTTACCATATACATCCAAGAGACCCCCAATTGGTCCATTAATGATTAACCTATCATGATATAAGTCTCTTGGCCGAACCTTAGATTTTTAGAAATTTAATATCAATTAATAATATAATATTTTTTTTAAGAACTCTTTTATGTCAATTTTGACACTATTCATTAGTTGATTTTTGTGAAACTCATAAAAGATTGATTACTTCGAAAAAAGTCAATTACATCAATCCTAATATATCATATTATCCTAAAAAATTAGTTTAATTCATTAAAAGTTTCATATTATATTTATTTGTATATTTATAATATCACTTATTTTAATTTTTCACTATTATAGTAATTACTGCATCATCATTGTGTCATAAATAAAATACATTATTTAATGTCTAAAAATTATAAATAAAATATCATTATGTAGGAAATTATTTTAGCTTTCTAATGAATATTTATAATCGAAAATAAAACATGTATAACCCTATGTAAAAATTGTTCTTCTAAAAGCTGTAAGCTTATGCCATTTTTATTTTTATTTTAGCTTTATTAATATAATGTGTCATTATCACTTACAAGTGGATCCATGGGGTCCCGAAATAGACCCAAAGATGCCCATGGTCGACCATGTATCAACCAATAGGGTTAAGACACGTTTTAGGGTAATTTAGTATTATTATAATATTATTTTTTTAACCTTTATTTACCGGATTTACCCTTAACCATGGTAAATAAAATATTTACCGCAGCAATTATTCAAAATGTCTAAAAATAAAAGTTACCTATTTACACAATTTGAACATCCTGATTCCAAATATGGAATCCATTTTTCTAAATTCAAAACGCAGAAGTGGCAGAAATTAATTTAAAATTAATTCCCGCTGTCAAAACAAAAAGCGTGTTTTTAAGAGATAATAACTATCAAAAGATTGACACTTGTTTATGTTCGGTTTAATTGTAAAATTATGTCCAATGACCAACATTATATTAAGTGGTAAAAATATATTCTAAATATACTTTAAAACCACTCAAATTAATAATTTATCACTATTAATTATTTTGATTAAAAAAGTTGTTTTTAATTAAAATTTAGTAATTTTAACTATTCATCAAAATATTAAAGTTATCCGAAAAGTACCAAAATTTCACCTTAGGCTAAATTTGATATTCCGAATCCAAAAATGAAGTCCATTTTTAAAAATAAAATATATATAATTTCAAAAATTAGGTATTACTATTCATAACGGCTAGTTTGATCGGTTGTGGTACGTGTTAAAACACGAAGTTGCGTACAACACACGCTACTGTTTTATTCAAAGGAAAGCGTACTGTGGAAGCTTGAGATGTTTCATTTTAAATTTTTTGATGTCCCCATTTAGTCAAAAAGTTTAAAATATTGTATTTAAAAAGGTTTCACTATTAAAAGTTGATAAAAGTGCAATACTGAAAATGAATCTGTTCTTGCATTATGACTAAGAAACTCATAATGTGGATTCTAAAATTATAAGGATTATATAAAGTTTAAAATTTAGTTAATACTATTCATGACCTCTTTTAATGGAATTTTTTTGTAAGTCAAGGTGTGATTGAACTCGGTGTTGCGTGTAGTACAAGTTATTGAATTATTTTGAAGAAATAACACATTATGAATTCTTGGGTTGTTACAATCACAACATCCCTTAGCTACACTTGGAATATGTTTCATGTATATAAATAAAAAAGGAAGTAGTTTGGTAAAAACCAAAAGTATTTACCCGAACCAGAGGTAACATTCTTCAATAAGAACTTTTTCATTATTTCATTCTCCGCCCATTAAATTCAAATTATATATTATATCGGAATTATCTAGTTTTAAATCTCACAAATCATCCATAATTATGATTTATCAAATTAAATTATGTTGAATTTTGGTTACTTATAATTATAAGGTCTATAATCTCATATTTCTCATCATAAGACATACTTATAGTTTTTTGGTTAAGTATAATTCGATGACAGGTATGAGTCACTGACAAGAAAATGATCTAATGATACTTATCTTACCGATATAAAAGTCACTGACACGAGACTCACTGATATATGAGTAATCTATAGCCATAAGCTATCGACAGAGATACTGTAACGCCCCGACCCTAGTTACCCAGAGTCAGTGCATTATTACATAACATTGGTATGATCACAAGAAAGATCAAATCTCGAAGGACCGATTGGTTTAGTAGCCTTGGAAACACTAGATATATTCATAAGTTTTACATTACATCATAAAATGAAAAACTAATACAACAACATAATGTCTCAATAATCCACACTCATATCCCACATAACATCCCTGCAGGTCATTCATAATTTACTTCTTCACATCCTGAGAAAAATAAAACATAGAAAAGGGGTGAACTCAAATGCCCAGTAAGGATAACAATATAGCGGAAACTTTCATAAATAAGAATAAACATTTAAGGCAATGTATAACTAAAACAAAAGCCTTTAAAACATGAACTTTCAACATGGTATGGAATAAATAAAATGAAATAATTCCATTTACTTATTCACATGGATATTCTACTAATCGAATAATCACATGAAAAAATCAATAACAACTTTCATAATGTTTGAATGCATAATGTCAGACTATCATAACCACATAGTCAAGGCCTCGTGCCAAGACTACAAATAAGATTTTGTCAAGGCCTTGTGCCAAGACACTAGTTTGTCTCATGAGTCCTACCGATGCATCGAGGAGCTATAGCGGGCTCCACCTGTCACTTACTAAGTCCAATGCATTCCCATATGAAAAGGTTTAAACATAACATAAACATTCGTATTAAACCTAGCATACGAAATGTAAATAATTTCACCATAAACTATGAGTGGAATAAAAATAGCACATCCACAGTCAAACATATCACAAAACCTCATTTCAATATGGAAGTTTTATATCATAATAAATCAACTTCAAATAATCTTAAAATCCATCAAAGGATGTTGACATAGATGAAATCAATATTATTTTTAAAGAAATATCTCCTTTTATTTGAAATCATTTAAGATCCATATAAAATAAAACATTTTCTTTGAAAATATTCTTATAAACTTGTAAGGGAAGCTTTGAAGATTTTATAACGGCGGAAAATAGCCGCACCCGCCGTATAAGTTAAAAAAAACATTTTTACCTTAATTATGTCGAAAAGGTTAAAAAGGACCTTGTTTTGAAAACGACCGAAAGATTCCTTTATAAACCACTTATAAAAGTCAAAAAGGGTATAAATGACTTTAACTCATATTCTAGTAAATAGGAAAAATGTTTTGAAATATATTTTTAAGAAACATGGATGTGGATGATAAAGAGATCCGAGTAGATTATTACGTATAAACAACCTCAGATAATGAAGAGATTGTGAAATAACCCTTACCTTGTACTTTTACTTGGTTGGGGTAGGTTAACCTCCGGTATAATGGTGAAATAATTGTTACTAAATTATACAAGAATCATATACATTAATATGATATCATATATGATCTTTTAATATCGATTTATAATAATATTTTAGTATTATCGTTGTTTAGGGTGTTAACTTACTTGTTTACTTTTATATGTTTTGTTACGTAAGACATTTTTGTAAAGGATAGGTTGTATATTATTCATATCCAGAATGATATCAAGTCCTTAAACATCATTTTTAAATCATAAAATGATAATTATACTTGAATGGATACGATGGAGAATGAATCTCATCGCGTTCGTGGAGACGGTAGTCCGTACCTACGCACGAGCGACAATATCATTCTTTCGATATTAAAATAATATATAAATGGTTGTTATATCATATATACAGAATCATTATCATGTTTTATTTATTATTTAAATTAGTTACATATCATTATTAGACCCATCCAAATAATAATATATTGAATAACAATTACACCACGACGTGGAGACGGTAAGCCGTACGTACGCACGTATGGTGACATGTTATTCAAAGGGTGGATAGAATACTGAATATGGTTGTACCATATTTATAATAACATCACAGTATATATATGATACTGGAGTTATTATTTTAGAATGGTAACAACAAAGGAAGAAGAAGTGGAAGAAGAAATGAACTTGGAAAAAGGGTGGTGAAATCATTACCTCTTCTTCGGGTTCTTCCTTTTGATTTGATCAAAAGGGCTCCATAGGTTGGCTTTCTGATCAAACTAAGGCCTCTATGTTGTAGTGAGGGATTTTGGGAGAGTATTTGGGCAGAGTTTGGCCGAACCAAAATGCTTTGAAGGTGTGAATAAATGAGAAGGAGGAGTGCCCTTTTATAAGAGGGGTGAGGGGCACCTTTGGAAAAGCTAGAAATATTAATTTATAATAAATTCATATTCGGTTTCTAATGGCTCCAAAGTTGATTATTCAAAGGTTAAGGTGGTGATAGGTCGAAAAACACTCAGCCAATAGAATTTAGACAGGTTTGGGTACTTATATTAACCTTATCTTTAAGTATTAACTCTAAGTTAATTAGTTTCACTTTTACAGTGTCTCTTTGTATTTTTATATAATATGGTTAATAAAATTACTATATACGTCCAAGAGACCCCCAAGTGGTCCATTAATGATGAACCTATCATTATATAAATCTCTTGGCTTAACCGTAGATTTTTAGGAATTTAATATCAATTAATAATATAATATTTGTTTTAAGAACTCTTTTATGGAAATTTTGACACTATTCAATAGTTGATTTTTGTGAAACTCATAAAAGATTGATTACTTCGAAAAAAGTCAATTAAATCAATAATAATATATCATATTATCCTATAAAATTAGTTTAATTCATTTAAAGTTTCATATTATATTTATTTGGGTATTTATAATATCAATTATTTTACTTTTTCACTATTATAGTAATTACTGCATCATCATTGTGTCATAAATAAAATAAATTATTTAATGTCTAAAAATTATAAATAAAATATCATTATGTATGGAATCTTTTTATATTTCTATTGAATATTTATAATCTAAAATCCAACATATATAACCTTATTTAACAATTGTTTTTCTAAAAGATATATGCTTGTGTCATTTTTGTATTCATTTTAACTTAATTAAAATAAAGTGTCATTATCACTTACAAGTGGATCCATGGGGTCCCAAAATCGACCCAAAGATGTCCCTGGTCGACCCTGTATCAACCAATAGGGTTAAGACACGTTTTAGGGTAATTTAGTATTATTATAATATTATTTTTTAACCCTTATTTACCGGATTTACCCTTAACCATGGTAAATAAAATATTTACCGCAGTAATTATTCAAATTGTCTAAAAATAAAAGTTACCTATTTACACAATTTGAACATCCTGATTCCCAATATGGAATCCATTTTCTTAAATTCAAAACACATAAGTGGCAGAAATTAATTTAAAATTAATTCCCGCTGTCAAAACAAAAAGCGTGTTTTTAAGAGATAATAACTATCAAAAGATTGACACTTGTTTATGTTCGGTTTAATTGTAAAATTATGTCCAATGAAAAACATTATATTAAATGGTAAAAATATATTCTAAATATACTTTAAAACTACTAAAATTCATAATTTATCATTAATAATTATTTTGATTAAAAAAGTTGTTTTTAATTAAAATTTAGTAATTTTCACTATTCATCAAAATATGAAAGTTATCCGAAATGTACCAAAATTTCACCATAGGCTAAATTTGATATTCCGAATCCAAAAATGATGTCCATTTTGAAATATAAAATATATATAATTTCAAAAAGTAGGTATTACTATTCATAACGGCTAGTTTGATTGGTTATGGTGTGTTAGAACTCAGTGTTGCGTACAACACACGCTATCACATTATTCAAAGAGAAGCGTACCGTAGAAGCTTGGGGTGTTACATTCTCCCCTCCTTCAAATAATTTCGTCCTCGAAATTTCTAGAATACTTATCACATGAAAAGACTCGGGTGGTTCTTCATCATAAGTTCCTCGGGTTACCACGTTGCCTCTTCCATCTTATGGTTTCTCCACAAAACTTTTACCAGACGCGTCGTCCGGTTTCTCAGTACTTGTTCTCTCGTATCAAGAATCCTGACGGTCTATTCGCAATAAGACAGATCTGGTTCAAGTTCTAATTCCTCATAGGTGAGTACATGCATTGGATCAGGCATGTATTTCCTCAACAGAGATACGTGGAACACATCGTGAACTTTGGAGAGACTTGGCGGCATTGCCAATCGGTAAGCTACAGCCCCAATTCGTTCTAGAATTTCGAAGGGTCCGATGTACCTGGGACTCAATTTACCTTTCTTACCAAAACGTATGACTCCCTTCCATGGAGATACCTTCAGGAAAACATGATCACCGACTTGAAATTCCAAATCCTTCCTTCGATTATCGACATCACTCTTCTGCCTACTTTGAGCTGCTCTGATGTGATTTTGGATTACCTTCACCTTTTCCATTGTTTCCTCCACCAGTTCTGGACCTACAAGTTTTCTTTCACCAACGTCATCCCAACAAGTTGGTGTACGACATCTATTTCCGTATAACTCTTCATATTGTGCCATCTGAATACTTGAATGGAAACTATTGTTATAGGAAAATTCTACCAGTGGTAAATATTGATCCCACATACCCTGAAAGTCAAGTGAGCAAGATCTCAACATGTCTTCTAAGGTTTGAATAGTCCGTTCTGATTGTCCATCTGTCTGAGGGTGGTAAGCAGTGCTCAAATGAAGTTCAGTATCCAAGTACTTCTGAAGACTTTTCCAAAATCTTGAAGTAAAACGGGGATCACGATCAGAAACAATCGATAAGGGTACTCCATGAAGTCTCACAACTTCATTAATATATAGTCTTGCTAGACGTTCCAGGGGTAGATCTTCTCTTATAGCAAGAAAATGTGCTGACATGGTTAGACGATCAACAATAACCCATATTGCATCATTCCTTCTAGGAGTCTTTGGTAGCCCCATGACAAAGTCCATCGTAATATTGTCCCATTTCCACTCCGGTATGGGAAGAGGTTGCATGACTCCTCCAGGCTGTTGCCTTCCAGCTTTCACTTGTTGACAAACCATACATCTTGACTCAAAATCAGCAATCTCCCTCTTCATGTTGTCCCACCAAAAATGTTCCTTCAAATCTCTATATATTTTTGTGCTCCTAGGGTGTATAGAGAAATTGGAACTATGGGCATCATCCAGCAATTCCCTTTTTAGATCAGGTAAATCGGGAACACAAAGTCTCTTCCCGAATTTCAAAATTCCATCTTCATACACAAAGTCTCTCAATCTCCCATCATTCACAGCTTTAATCTTCTTTTGGAATTCTTCATCATCGGTCTGAGAACTCTTAATCCTTGCTAGTAAAGATGGTTGGGCAACCATTTGAAAAAGCATTGATGTTTCACCTTGCCTGGTTATTCCCATGTCCATCTTCACTAGATCCATGAAAATTGGATCCCTTTCAATTCTCATATTGTTCAAAAATCCATGGTCTTTTCTACTCAAAGCATCTGCCACCTTGTTTTCCTTCCCCGGGTGGTAGTGTATCGTACAATCATAATCCTTGAGTAATTCAAGCCATCTCCTTTGCCTCATGTTGTGTTTTTTTGTGAGAAAATATACTTCAAACTCTTGTGATCAGTATAAATCTCACATTTTTCACCATAGAGGTAGTGCCTCCATATCTTCAAAGCAAAGATCACAGCTGCTAACTCGAGATCATGAGTAGGATAGTTTTGTTCATGAATTTTCAACTGTCGTGATGAATAGGCAATAACTCTATCATTCTTCATAAGGACACAGCCAAGTCCTTTCTTTGATGCATCACTATAAATAACGAACCCATCATTCCCCGATGGTAGAGTCAATATAGGAGCATTGACTAATCTTTTCTTCAGTTCTTCAAAACATTCTTCACACTCTTTTGTCCAAACAAATTTAACCCCTTTACGTGTGAGCTTCGTTAATGGGTTAGCCAATCGGGCAAAATTCTGGACGAAACGTCTATAATAACCTGCCAAACCAATAAAACTGCGTACCTCAGTTATACTCGTAGGTGCTGGCCATTCTTGGATTGCCTTGGTCTTAGAAGGATCAACAGAGATTCCATCTTTAGAGACAATATGGCCAAGAAAAGAAATCTCCTGAATCCAGAATTCACACCTGCTAAACTTCCCATATAATTCATGCCTCCTCAGAGTCTTCAAGATAATGAGCAAGTGGTTTTCATGATCTTCGTAGGTTTTGGATTATACCAAGATATCATCAATAAATACCACCACAAATTCATCGAGATACTCCTTGAAAACTCTATTCATCAGATCCATGAATATAGAGGGTGAATTAGTCAATCCAAAAGGCATTACAGTAAACTCGTAATGCCCGTACCTGGTTCGAAATGCTGTCTTCGGAATGTCTTCCTTCTTCACACACAACTAATGGTATCCAGATCGAAGGTAAATCATTGAAAAGTATTGAGCTCCATGCAGTTGGTCAAATAAATCATCAATATGAGGTAGGGGATACTTGTTCTTTATCATTATAGCATTGATCTCCCTAGAGTCGATACATAACCTCATAGATCCATCTTTCTTTTTAACAAAAAGAACAGGGGCTCCCCATGGAGAAACACTAGGGAGAATAAATCCTTTATTACTCAATTCCTCTAGTTGTTTCTTTAGTTCTACTAACTCTATAGTGGCCATTCTATAAGGGGTCTTCGATATAGGCCTTGATCCAGGAATCAAATCAATGGAAAACTCAACTTCTCGTTCTGGAGGATGTCCATGTAAATCTTCCGGAAATACATCTACAAATTCTTTCACAACAGGTACATCCTCTATTTGAACATTCCTTTCCTCACCGACAGTTATTTCATTCTCTTACTCCCCAATAATTGAATTAAGTTGAGCTACTGGTGGTGGATCTAAATAAGAATTAGGTGGTGACGATTCTGCTCTAATGATAAGGTGTTCGTTATCATTATCATCAAGAATCGTAACCTCTTTCTTCTTACAATAAATCTTCACATCATAGTCCGAAAGCCAATCCATACCGAGGATTATATCAAACTCAATCATAGTTATGAAGATGAGATCAGCAGATAAAGAAAATTTATGTGCTCTAATGGGGACTGATTCACAAAACTTTGTTGCAATGATACTTCCCTTAGGAGTTTTAACTGACAACTCCCTTATTAAATCAAATTGGAAATATCTAATTTTCTTAGAAAACTGGGAAGATATGAAACAATGCGACGATCCAGAGTCAAATAATGCATTTTCTAAACTTGAGGAAACCATTAAATTACCTGCCACCACGTCTTTTGGAGCTTCTACCTCTGCAGTAGTGATAACATAAGCCTGGCCTTGATCCCTTGGCCTTTTCTGATGTAAGTTCTCCTGACACTTAGGACATGCATTTGCATAATGCCCCATCTCCCTGCAATTTTAGCACTGAATGTTGGTGGCTTCCTTCTTACCCTTGCAATCATGAGCTTGGTGGCCTTTTTCACTACACTTGTAACAGACTCCCATTCCCTTCAAGCAAGTACCAGGATGTTTCTTCCCGCATTTACCACAAGATGGATATTCTACCTTTCCTTTCTTCCCCTTATTTCCATTCCCAGATTGATCAGAAGGTCTCTTCTTCTCTTGCTTTGCTTTAAAGTCATAATACTTAGAGAATTCCTTTTCGGTCTTGATAGCACATGAGACAATGTCTTCGTACGATGAAAAGGATTGTGAGACTAATGCTCGACGGAGAAATGGTTTTAACCCATCAATGAAATGATCAATCTTACTTCTTGTGTTGCGAATATAATCTCCAGCATACCTCGCTATCCTTGTAAAGTTAGCCTCATACTTTGTGACATTCTCATCCTCCTTTTGTCTCAGACCCAGAAATTGCCTTTCCATATCTACCTGATGGTCGCGAGGGAAGTATTTTTCTAAAAACATATCTTTGAACTCCCTCCATTCCATATTTGATACTTCATCATCTTCCTTCATGTTTTGAATCAATGACCACCATTGATCAGCATCTCCAGTGAGGCGGTAAACTGCCATGATAACGTTTTCCCTTTCACTGCTCTCTAAAGCCTGAAATATTTTCTCTAGGGAATTTATCCACTTCTCGGCTACTAAGGGATTTGTACTCCCATTGAACGTTGGTGGTTGTTGCCTCATGAATCGATCAAACATTGATCCTCCACGCTGCGGATCAGGGTGCTCCATACGGGTAAGGTTATTATTCATAACCTGAGTAAGTTGTCCCAGTATGGTGATTAGTTGATCAGCACCAGTTGCATCACCAGCCCCACTATAATTATCATGAGCAGGAGGGAAATCCCTACATGGAGTGCGTGCATTGATACGGTTTCCATTTCTTCCACTAGGCGCCATTTCTAAACAATGGCATAAACTAGATCAGTTTATGAAACAAAATACATAATCCCATACTTATAAAACACTTAACATAAATTGAACTATTTATGGATATAATCCATAATCATAAAAATGTTTTCTTTGAGGAAGTATATACTCATAAACCCTTCATAATGATTTGTAATTAAAATGAGAGTTATCCTAATCATATCCCCCGGGAGTGTCGTAACCAAGAGTACAGCACGGCCCGTTGTCGTGCACCAGTTCCCGTTCGAGTCTAGCTCAAAGCGGTGTTTTTTGGTTTTACCCCTAGGTACATCTATGCCAGAGCTGCCTCTACCTGCTCGTATCCAGACAGGGATGTATTGTTCGGAAAACTCACAAAATATCTACAATACCAAAATTCTAAGAAGTTCTTCTATACTAATACTCAAAGTTCATCTTAGGTCTACGTGCTCTAATCAGAGTTTATCTAAATTTAGCTTCCAAAGTTTGTACTAAACTTCCTATGATACCAACTGTAACGCCCCGACCCCAGTTACCCAGAGTCAGTGCATTATTACATAACATTGGTATGATCACAAGAAAGATAAAATCTCGAAAGACCGATTGGTTTAGTAGCCTTGGAAACACTAGATATATTCATAAGTTTTACATTACATCATAAAATGAAAAACTAATACAACAACATAATGTCTCAATAATCCACACTCATATCCCACATAACATCCCTGCAGGTCATTCATAATTTACTTCTTCACTTCCTGGGAAAAATAAAACATAGAAAAGGGGTGAGCTCAAATGCCCAGTAAGGATAACAATATAGCGGAAACATTCATAAATAAGAATAAACATTTAAGGCAATGTATAACTAAAACAAAAGCCTTTCAAACATGAACTTTCAACATGGTATGGAATAAATAAAATGAAATAATACCATTTACTTATTCACATGGATATTATACTAATCGAATAATCACATGCAAAAATCAATAACAACTTTCAAAATGTTGGGATGCATAATGTCAGACTATCATGACCACATAGTCAAGGCCTCGTGCCAAGACTACAAATAAGATTTTGTCAACGCCTTGTGTCAAGACACTAGTTTGTCTCATGAGTCCTACCGATGCATCGAGGAGCTATAGCGGGCTCCACCCGTCACTTACTAAGTCCAATGCATTCCCATATGAAAAGGTTTAAACATAACATAAACATTCATATTAAAACTAGCATACGAAATGTAAATAATTTCACTATAAACTATGAATGGTATAAAAATAGCACATCCACAGTCAAACATATCACAAAACCTCATTTCAATATGGAAGTTTTATATCATAATAAATCAACTTCAAATAATCTTAAAATCCATCAAAGGATGTTGACATAGATGAAATCAATATTCTTTTTAAAGAAATATCTCCGTTTATTTGAAATAATTTAAGATCCATATAAAATAAAACATTTTCTTTGAAAATATTCTTATAATCTTGTAAGGGAAGCTTTGAAGATTTTATAACGGCGTAAAATAGCCGCACCCGCCGTATAAGTTAAAAAAACATTCTTACCTTAATTCTGTCGAAAAGGTTAAAAAGGACCTTGTTTTGAAAATGACCGAAAGATTCCTTTATAAACCACTTATAAAAGTCAAAAAGGGTATAAATGACTTTAACTCATATTCTAGTAAATAGGAAAAATGTTTTGAAATACATTTTTAAGAAACATGGATGTGGATGATAAAGAGATCCCAGTAGATTATTACGTATAAACAACCTCGGATAATGAAGCGATTGTGAAATAACCCTTACCGTGTACTTTTCCTTGGTTGGGGTAGGTTAAACTCTTGTATAATGGTGAAATAATTGTTACTAAATTATACAAGAATCATATACATTAATATGATATCATATATGATCTTTTCATATCAATTTATAATAATATCTTAGTATTATCGTTGTTTCGGGTGTTAACTTACTTGTTTTATTTTATATGTTTTGTTACGTAAGACATTTTTGTAAAGGATAGGTTGTATATTATTCATATCCCGAATGATATCATGTCCTTAAACATCATTTTTAAATCATCAAATGATAATTATACTTGAATGGATACGATGGAGAATGAATCTCATCGCGTTCGTGGAGACGGTAGTCCGTACGTACGCACGAGCGACAATATCATTCTTTCGATATTAAAATAATATATAAATGGTTGTTATATCATATATACAGAATCATTATCATGTATTATTTGTTATTTAAATGAGTTACATATCATTATTATACCCATCCAAATAAGAATATATTGAATAACAATTACACCACGACGTGGAGACGGTAAGCCGTACGTACGCACGTATGGTGACATGTTATTCAAAGGGTGGATAGAATACTGAATATGGTTGTACCATATTTATAATAACATCACAGTATATATATGATAATGGAGTTATTATTTTAGAATGGTAACAACAAAGGAAGAAGAAGTGGAAGAAGAAATGAACTTGGAAAAAGGGTGGTGAAATCATTACCTCTTCTTCGGGTTCTTCCTTTTGATTTGATCAAAAGGGCTCCATAGGTTGGCTTTCTCATCAAACTAAGGCCTCTAGGTTGTAGTGAGGGATGTTGGGAGGGTATTTGGGTAGAGTTTGGCCGAACCAAAAGGCTTTTAAGGTGTGAATAAATGAGAAGGAGGAGTGCCCTTTTATAAGAGGGGTGAGGGGCACCTTTGGAAAAGCTAGAAATATTAATTTATAATAAATTAATATTCGGTTTATAATGGCTGTAAAGTTGATTATGCAAAGGTTAAGGTGGGGATAGGTCGAAAACCACTCAACCAATAGAATTTAGACAGGTTTGGGTACTTATATTAACCTTATGATTAAGTATTAACTCTAAGTTAATTAGTTTCACTTTTACAATGTCTCTTTGTATTTTTATATAATATTGTTAATAAACATACTATATACGTCCAAGAGACCCCCAAGTGGTCCATTAATGATGAACCTATCATGATATAAGTCTCTTGGCTGAACCTTAGATTTTCAGGAATTTAATATCAATTAATAATATAATATTTGTTTTAAGAACTCTTTTATGTCAATTTTGACACTATTCAATAGTTGATTTTTGTGAAACTCATAAAAGATTGATTACTTCTAACAAAGTCCATAACATCAATCCTAATATATCATATTATCCTAGAAAATTAGTTTAATTCATTAAAAGTTTCATATTATATTTATTTGGGTATTTATAATAACAATTATTTTAATTTTTCACTATTATAGTAATTTCTGCATCATCATTGTGTCATAAATAAAATACGTTATATAATGTCTAAAAATTATAAATAAAATATCATTATGTAGGAAATCTTTTTATCTTTCTAAAGAATATTTATAATCTAAAATCCAACATATATAACCCTATGTAACAATTGTTTTTCTAAAAGATATATGTTTGTGTCATTTTTGTATTCATTTTAACTTAATTAAAATAAAGTGTCATTATCACTTACAAGTGGATCCATGGGGTCCCAAAATCGACCCAAAGATGTCCATGGTCGACCATGTATCAACCAATAGGGTTAAGACACGTTTTAGGGTAATTTAGTATTATTATAATATTATTTTGTAACCCTTATTTACCGGATTTACCCTTAACCATGGTAAATAAAATATTTACCGCAGTAATTATTCAAAATGTCGAAAAATAAAAGTTACCTATTTACACAATTTGAAAATCATGATTCCAAATATGGAATCCATTTTCCTAAATTCAAAACACAGAAGTGAAAGAAATTAATTTAAAATTAATTCCCGCTGTCAAAACAAAAAGCGTGTTTTTAAGAGATAATAACTATCAAAAGATTGACACTTGTTTATGTTCGGTTTAATTGTAAAATTATGTCCAATGACAAACATTATATTAAATGGTAAAAATATATTCTAAATATACTTTAAAACTACTAAAATTCATAATTTATCATTATTAATTATTCTGATTAAAAAAGTTGTTTTTAATTAAAATTTAGTAATTTTCACTATTCATCAAAATATGAAAGTTATCCGAAATGTACCAAAATTTCACCTTAGGCTAAATTCGATATTCCGAATCCAAAAATGATGTCCATTTTGAAATATAAAATATATATAATTTCAAAAAGTAGGTATTACTATTCATAACGTCTAGTTTGATTGGTTATGGTGTGTCAGAACTCGGTGTTGCGTACAACACACGCTATCACATTATTCAAAGAGAAGCGTACCGTAGAAGCTTGGGGTGTTACAGATACAAAAAATTGTTTCTAAGCCTGAGCTACCGATTTCCGAACTACCAACACATTACCTACCGATAGAAACTACCTACCAACAAAATCAACCTACAATAAAAATGACCTACTGACATAATGAAGATACAGATGTAATGTGCTACTGATTGACTGACATACCAATAGTCTAAGATGTTGAAAAACTACATCACTGATGATCTGTCTAAAATATCAATTTAATTCTAATACTCATATTAGGATACTTAATGCTCCTTATTTTATTACTGATATTTTGAAGATAAAATTAATTATGTTTTCAGTGTACTGTACAAGGTCCAAAGAATCCCTCATGATCCGAATCATTCTATTTATCGACTCTATAGTGTATGAAATCAATCATTTGAAAAAAATAGAAAATATTAGTGGATTAGAAGTTTCTTTATTGTGAGAAAAACATGATCAAACTAATGTGCGTACAAGTAAGTATTTTCTGATATCTAATGTTTGAAAATCCTTGTAGCAACAAACCCTAGTGAAGAGAATCTTGAAGGAGCATCTCAATTTATTGGAAACCAGAATATAGAGCTTCCATGAAACTATGTTTCAGTGTCTCTTTATAAAAGTGGACTTGAGATTCAAATCTGCTACACTCAATAAATCCAGAGCTGCACATAATATCACTCAGAAAATTCTAAACATTTTCACATAATTAGTTGTAACGCCCCAACCCCAGTTACCCAGAGTCAGTGCATTATTGAGTAACATTGGCATGATCACAAAGATCAAGTCTCGAAAGACCGATTAGTTTAGTATCCTTGAAAACACTAGATACATTCATAAGTCTTACATTACATCATAAAGTAAATCAAAACTACCACAACATCTTGTCTTCATATCCCCTCATACTATCCCTGCAGGTCATTTATAAAATACTTCTTCACATCCTGGAAAATATTAAAACCTTGAAAGGGGTGAGCTCAGTTGCTCAGTAATGATAACAATATAGAGAAAGCTTTCATAAATAAACATTAACATTTAAGTAAAATTATAACTAAAACAAAATCCTTTTAAACATGAACTTCAGAATAATATGGAAAAAATAAAATGAAATAATTCCATTTACTTATTCACATGGATATTCTACTAGTAGAATAATTACAAGAAATATCAATAACCACTTCCATAATGATAGAATGAATAATTCTAGACTATCATAACAACGTAGCCAAGGCCTCGCGCTATGACTAAATAATGATTATTACAAGGCCTCGTGCCAAGACACTAGTTTGTCTCATGATACCTACAGATACAATTATTTTAGAAATACATAAATTTAAAATTGCTCAAAAATACTCTAGTGTTTTTCTGAATACATTATGAAATTTTCTATAAAAAAAACTAATTCTGAGACTTCTCGACTAATTAAAGGCCATGATGGGTCCACTCCCAATCCCTTTCTGTCTACCACACTCGAGAGTAGGTTTTTCTGATAACACTTTTAAGCTTGCATTAAATACGTATATATTTGCACTGGATTTTCATATATTTGAGAGAAATATCTCTTTTTTTGAAATCATTTAAAAATCACATAATTTTATAAAGAAAACCTTTTTAGTAAACGTAAAAGTGAAAGGGGTTTATACACCATATAAAAGAAAGTTGTGTATAAAACAATATCTGCCACAATGAAAGGGGATTGAGACGATGACCCTTACAAATATCATTTTTCTTAAATAAAATAAATCTATTATGTGTATTCACTATAAGTACACATAAATATGGTACAAATACAAGATATGACATAATAATATCATGACATAATTTGAAATAAGGAGATTAACCCAAAGAATAGAAATTGGGTTATGAAGTTTCATTTACAAAGATCATTTTTAAAATAAAATATATCTATTATGTGTATTTACTATATGTACACATAAAGAAAGTACAAATACCGGATAGGAAATAATAATATCATGACATAATTTGAAAGTAGGAGATTAACCCAATGAATGGAAATTGGGTAATGAAATTCCCATACATCTTGTCCGACTTGACTCAATCGTTCTTTAACCTCTTGGATAATAAACTAGAGATAACTTCTATTTTCATAAGAACCTTTTTCAATGTCATTATCCCTTTTATATCACTTATTACAATGTTACGAAAATTATGTATTCATTTAAGTTAATAATGGTCGTTTTGTCGATCTTTGGTACTTGAGTCAACAATAAACTTCTTATAATTACACGTTGATCATGTGGTAGAAATATCCATTATATACAGAATTATATTAATGATGTAGATATCATATATGTCATATATATCCATTATATACATTCATTTATAATATTACATAACATTTAGAGGTACGAAATGAAATGCACCGTTCATGGAGACGGTAAGCCGTACGTACGCATTAACGCTAATTTCATTTCTATTTCGTATTTAATGGAATAAAATTATAATTATATAAAGGTATACTATAATTCCAGTATAATATAATGTATAATACCATTTACTCCATCCTTTATAAATCCCACATATGGCATTAACGATTCAAATCACTTTGAGGGGGTGGTTGTCCGCACTTCCTAAAATGAAATTATCGCGTTTACCCATAAAGGAAATCGTAATGGTTTGCCATAAATGAAAAAACCAAAAGCTTAAGTAAAACATAAACATAATATATATCATATATAAAAAATGTTTCATCATAATGGCCACCATGCGCGGTGTTATATGAGTGTTGAACAATCATCGTTTCATGAGGCAGAAATTTTCCATCCACAGAAACAATATGTTCTTTAACCATTAGATGTAGGTGTCTATAAGTGTATCTCGAATCCTTCTTATAGAAACATCTCACTATATTTAGGATAATGGTTTTGTTACAAAAAAAATTAATAAAAATATTTTAGGGGGTTGGAGAAGCAAAATTAAACATAAGAACACAAGAGAACACACTACCTTTAAAACGGGTAACTCTCTTTGATTTGAGCTCAAAGGCTTCCTTGGGAAAACATCTTCCCACAGTGTTGATTCTATGAGTAATAGTGGGATGTAGAGAGACAAAATGGGCAGGTTTTGGCCGAGCCAAAGGCTTGAGAGGTGTGGGTAATGTGGTAGAGGTGGGGGCCTTTTATAAGAGGAGAGGAGGGGCACTCTTCGAAAGTAATGAAATGTTACTTTATTATATAATGAGTTTAGGATTTTGAAGGTCCCACACTTATATATTTCGAGGGTATTGTGATAAGGGTTATAAATATACACATCCAATAGGCTTTTGACAAGTGTAATGCTTAGAGTTTACATTATCCATTCATTTTATTAAAATCGTTAATTAATGAGGTAATCACTGCATCATCATGGTGTCATAAATAATTTAATTTATTTAATGTCTAAAAATTATAAAAAAATATCATGATGTAGGAAATTTTTTTATCTTTCCAATTAATATTTATAGTAAAATATATGACTTGTATAACCCACATTTAATAATTGTTTTAGTAAAACAACTCATATTTGTGACATTTTTATTTTAACATTAAATACAAAGTTTGTAATGTCATTTTCCTAACAAAGTGGCTCCATGGGGTCCCCAAGATTACCCATGGATTTTCATGGTCTTCCATGACTCATGAAATAGGGGTAGGACAAGTGTAAAGGTTTCATATTATTATAACATTATCTTTTCCTTAAATTACACTAATTACCTTTAATCGTGATTAATTAAACTTAAATGTTACTATTCACCAAAAATTATTTTCATCCCATTGAACCACATATTACTTCCTAATGACAACCATGTATGTCGGATTTTTGAAAATAAAATCATAGAAGTGGTAATGTTTCTTTTAAACAAAAAATTAGTTTTTAACTATCACTTAGTGGTTTCACTATTAATCAAAAATTGATGTTTTTCAGAACAATGACAACATTTCACCCTAAGCTATAATTGATAATCCGAATTCAAAAATGATGTCTATTTTAAAAAATTCCAAACATATAAGTTGAATTAATTAATTTTATAATTAATTCCCGAAGTCACAACAAATAGCGTGTTTTTAAGAAACAATATATATCAAAAGATTGACAACTGTCTATGTTCAATTTCAAAGTGAAATTAATTCTAATGAACACCATTGGATAAAATGGTAAAAATATATTCTAATTATAATTATAAACCACTGAATAGTATAATTTATCACTATATATTATTTTGATTAAAAAAGTTGTTTTAAAGTATTTTTCACTATTCATAAAAAATTGGAAGTTCTCAGAAAATTATAAAAAAAAATTCATCTTAAGATAATTTCGATATTACGAATACAAAAATGAAGTCCATTTTGAAAGATAAAATTTATATAATTTCAAAAATTAGGTATTACTATTCATAACGGCTACTTTTATTGGTCGCGGTGTGTTAGAATCTCGAACTTGCGTACAATGCAATCTATTGCATTATTGAGAGAGAATCGTAACGTGGAGGCTCAGGGTGTTACATTCTCCCCTCCTTCAATAAATTGTGTCCTCGGAATTTAAAATTTTTCTTTGAAAATAAAAGGTTGAAAATAGAAAATACCTTTGTGGAAAGCCCACATTGAAAATAAGGTTAATAAAAATATAACTTTGAATGAAAGAAAGATAAGCACAAAGGTCACCCGAGATAGCCCATACTAGGATTCTATGAAAATATGGATATGGAAGAAAAAAACCATCAAGGTATGATGGAGAGTGGTTGAAAACTAGATTAGGAGAAAGTTAACCATAAGAAAATCCCAAACATGTGATTGGTTAACTGTTCATTGAATCCCCAGTTGGAAAAGTTAACCGGCAACGTTTTTGTTTTAAGTTACCTTTAAAAAAGTTGAGGAATTTATTTAAGAGATTTACTAAGAACGTAAGGGAATATACATAATTGTCATGTAGACTTTCGTTCTTTAATAAATTTATACCACGAACCCATCATTCACTCTAAAAGGTAATAGAACTAAAAAATATTCTATTTATCATAATTGTATAAGCTTCCAAATATTAACACATACCATTTAGATTATGAAAACTTTTTTGTAATAACCAGGGACTTCTTGTAGGCTAGTGGTAGGTAATAAAGGCATGTCACACTATGGTGGTGAGTTCGATTCCTGCAGCTTTGTCTGACACGACTGGTTATCCCCCGACCTGTAGGATGTCCTTTTCCTAAAAATATAGTATTATAATATTCCAAAAGTAATCTATAGAAGTTTTTTAACCTTAAACAATACTATCCAAAGTTTAACTTAATCCATTCCATCCATTATAGTTATCCAAAATACCTCTGTCCAGACTTTCTCTAAAAGGTCTCTATATTCCAAAATCAATTGTAACATTAGATTCTCCAAACAAATTAATGTTTCTCTTATTGTCACAAACTAAAAATATGATTATTTTCATCATATTAAAACCTTAATGAAAACAACAAGTACTTCAGTACAAACCTTATATATATCACATTATTCTTATAACCAGAATATAATCCTTGTTTCCAAAAGCACTAATACATTAATTATTCCACTTCAACTGTAGTAACATCATATGATTGTCCTTGATCCCTTGTCCTTTTCTGAGGTAAGTTTCCTTGATGCATAAGACATTCATTTGCATAATTCCCCATTTCCCCACAATTATAGCATTCACCATTGATAGCCTCTTTCTTTCCCTTGCAATCATGCGCCTGGTGACCTTTTTCTCCACATTTATAACAAACTCCCATTCCTTTTAGGAAAGTACAAGGGTGATTCTTCACACAATTATAACAAAATGGAAAATCATTCTTTCCCGTTTTCCCTTTATATGTCTCTTGTTCCACCGTTCTCTTCTTCTCTTCCTTTACTTTATTGTCATAATATTTAGAGAATTCTTTTTCTGTCTTGATAGCACACGAGACTATTTATTCGTATTTTGAGGAAAATTGTGATACTAAAGCTTGAAGGAAAAATGGTTTTAACCCATCAAAGAAACGATCAATCTTACTTCTTGGGTTACGTGTATAATATGCAGCATGCCTCGCTAACCTTGTAATGTTAGCCTCATACATTGTGACATTCTCATCCTACTTCTGTCTCAGACTCAGAAATTGCCTTTCCATATCTTCTCGTTGGTCATGAGGGAAGTATATTTCTAAGAAAATCTCTTTGAACTCCATCCATTCAATATTTGATACATCATCATCTTCCATTGTATTTTGAATCAATGACCACCATTGATCAGCATCTCCAGTGAGGCGGTAAACTGCCATGACAACCTTCTCCCTTTCGCTACTCCCCAAGGCGTGGAGTATTTTCTCTAAGGAGTTTTCCCATTATTCAGCTAATAATGGATTTTTACACACATTAAATGTTGGCGGTTGGTGCCTCATGAAGTGGTCTAACATTGATTCTCCACGTTGCAGATCAAGGTTCTCAATATGAGTAAGGTTATTATTCATAACATGAGTGAGTTGTCCCAATATGGTGATAAGTTGATCAGCACCAGTTGTATCTCCAGCCCCACAATAATTATCTTGAGCAGGAGGGAAATCCCTACACGGAGTGCGTCCATTGATACAGTTTCCATTCCTTCCACTAGGCGCCATTTCTAAACAATGGCATAAACTAGATTAGTTTATGAATCAAAATACATAATTCCATACTTGTAAAACACTTAACATTAATTGAACTATTTATGTATATAATCCATAATCATAAAAATGTTTTCTTTGAGGAAGTATATACTCATAACTCTTCATTGTGGTTTTTAAAGAATATGAGAATTATCCTAAGCATATCCCCTGAGAGTGTCGTAACCAAGAGTGTAGCAAATCCCGTTGTCATGCACCAGTTTCCGTTCGAGTCTAGCTCAAAGCGGTGTTTTCGGGTTTTACCCCTAGCCACATCTGTTCCAGAGCCGCCTCTACCTGCTCGTATCCAGATAGGAATGTATTTCTTGGAATACTCACAAAATCTCTATAATACCAAAATTCTAGGAAGTTATTCTATACTAATCCTCAAATTGTATCATAGGTCTATGTGCTCAAATTAGTGTTCATCTAAATCTACCTTCCAAGGTTAGTACTAAACTGCCTCTGATAACAACTGTAATGCCCCAACCCCAGTTACCCGGAGTCGGTGCATTATTTCATAACATTGGCATGATCACAAAGATCAAGTCTTGAAAGACCGATTAGTTTAGTAGCCTTGATAACACTAGATACATTCATAAGTCTGACATTACATTATAAGTAAAACAAAACTAAAACAACATCTTGTCTTCATATCCCCTCATACTATCCCTGCAGGTTATTTATAAAATACTTCTTCACATCCTGGAAAATATTAAAACATTGAAAGGGGTGAGCTCAGATGATCAGTAAGGATAACAATATAGCAGAATCTTTCATAAATAAACATTAACATTTAAGGAAATGTAAAACTAAAACAAAGGCCTTTTAAACATGAACTTCATCATAATATGGAAAAAATAAAATGAAATAATTTCATTTACTTATTCACATGGATATTCTACTAGTCGAATAATCACATGCAATATCAATAACCACATTCATAATGATGGAATACATAATGCCAGACTATCAAAACCATGTAGCCAAGGCCTTGTGCCAAGACTACAAATAACATTTTGTCAAGGCCTCATGCCAAGACCCTAGTTTGTCTCATGAGACCTACCGATACAATTTTTTTAGATGATACATACATTTGAAATTTCTCAAATATACTCCAGTGTTTATCTGAAAACATAATGCAAGCTTCTGAAAAAAAATAACTAATTCTGAGACTGCTCGACTAATTACAGGCCATGATGGGTCCACTCCCAATCCCTTCCTGTCTACCACACTCGAGAGTCGGGTTTTCTGAAAACATTTTAAGCTTGAATTAAATACGTATATATTTGCACTGAATTTTCATATATTTTAGAGAAATATCACTTTTTTTGAAATAATTTAAAAATCACATAATTATATATATAAATCCTTTTGAATAAACTAAAAAGTCAAAGGGGTTTATACACCGTATAAAATAAAGTTGTGTATAAAACAAAATATGCCTCAACGAAAGGGGATTGAGACGATGTCCCTTAAAAATATCATTTTTTTAAATAAAATAAATCTATTATGTGTATTTACTAGAAGTACACATAAATAAGGTACAAATACAAGATAGGACATAATAATATCATGACATAATTGGAAATTAAGAGATTAACCCAAAGAACAGAAATTGGGTTAAGAAGTTCCCTTACAAAGATCATTTTTAAAATAAAATATATTTATTATGTTTATTTACTATAATTACACATAAATAAAGTAAAAATACCGGATAGGACATAATAATATCATGACATAATTTGAATGTAGAAGATTAACCCAAAGAATGGAAATTGGTTTAAGAAATTCCCTTACCTCATGTCCGACTTGACTCGATCGTTCTTTAACCTCCTGAATAATAAACTAGAGTTAATTTATATTCTCTTGAGAACCTTTTTCATGTTCATTATCCCTTTAATATCACTTATTACAATGTTACGAAAATTATGTAGTCATTTAAGTTAATAATGGTCGTTTTGTCGATCTTTGGTACTTGAGTCAATAATAAACTTCTTATAATTACATGTTTTTTATGTGGTATAAATATCCATTATATAAATAATTATATTCATGATGTAGATATCATATATATAATATATATCCATTATATACATGCATTTATAATATTACATAACATTTTGACGTAAGAAATGAAATGCACCGTTCAGGGAGACGGTAAGCCGTACGTACGCATGAACGCTACTTTCATTTCTATTTCATATTTAATGAAATGAAGTTATAATTATATAAAGTTATACTATAATTCCAGTATAATATGATGTATAATACCATTTACTCCATCCTTTATACATCCCACATATGGCATTAACGATTCAAATCACTTTGAGGGGGCGGTAGTCCGCACTTCCTAAAATGAAATTATAGCGTTTACCCATAATGGAAATCGTAAAGGTATGCCATAAATGAAAAAAACATAATCTTAAGTAAAACATAAACATAATATATATCATATATAAATATAGTTTCATCGTAATGGCCACCATGGCAGGTGTTATATGAGTGTTGAACAATCATCATTTCGTGAGGTAGAAATTCGCCATCCATAGACACAGAATGTTCTTTAACCATTAGATGTAGGTGTGTGTATGTGTAGCTCAAATACATCTTATAAAAACATCCCAGTATATTTAGGATACTGGTGTTGTTACAAAAAAAATTAATCAAAATAGTTTAGGGGGTTGGAGAAGCAAAATAAAACATAAGAACACAAGAGAAAACACTACCTTTAAAACGGGTAACTCTCTTTGATTTAAGTTCAAAGGTTTTCTTTGGGAAGAATTCTAGCCAAAGTGAGGATTCTAGGAGTAAGAGTGGGATTTGGAGAGACAAAAGGGGCAGGGGTTGGCTGAGCCAAATGCTTGAGAGGTGTGGGTAAGGTGGTAGAGGTGGGGGCCTTTTATAATAGGAGAGGAGGGGTACTCTTGGAAAGTAATGAAATGTTACTTTATTATATAATGAGTTTCAGATTTTAAAGGTCCCACACTTATATATTTAGAGGATAAGGTGATAAGGGTTATAAATATACTCATCCAATAGGCGTTGTACTAGTGTAATTCTTTTATTTTACATTATCCTTCCACTTTTTAAAATCGTTAATTAATGAGGTAATCACTGCTTCATCATGGTGTCATTAATAATTTAATTTATTTAATGTCTAAAAATTATAAAAAAAATATCATCATTTAGGAAATATTTTTATCTTTCCAATAATATTTATAGTCAAATATATGACTTGTATAACCCCATTTAGAAATTATTTTAGTAAAACAACTCATATTTGTGACATATTTATTTTAACATTAAATAAAAAGTTTTTAATGTCATTTTCCTACCAAAGTAGCTCCATGGGGTCCCCAAGTTGACCCATGGATTTTATTGGTCGGCCATGACTCATAAGAAAGGGGTAGGGCAAGTGTAATGGTCATTTCGTATTATTATAACATTATCTTTACCTTAAATTACACTAATTATATTTAATCGCGATTAATTAAACCTAAAAGTTTCTATTCACCAAAAAAAATTAATCCCATTGAACCACATTTTACTTCCTAATGACAACCATGTATGTCAGATTATTGAAAATCAAATCACAGAAGTGGTAACGTTTCATTTAAATGAAAAATTAGTTTTTAACTATCACTTAGTGGTTTTAGTATTCATCAAAAATTGAAGTTTTTCAGAACAATGCCAAAATTTCACCCTAAGCTATAATTGATATTTCGAATTCAAAAATGATGTATATTTTACAAAATTCAAAACATATAAGTTGCATTAATAAATTTTGTAATTAATTCCCATTGTCACAACAAATATCATGTTTTTAAGAAACAAAATATATCAAAAGATTGACAATTGTTTATGTCCAATTTCAAAGTGAAATTAATTATAATGAACACCATTGGATAAAATGGTAAAAATATATTCTAATTATACTTTAAAACCACTAAATAGTATAATTTATCACTATAAATTATTTTTATTAAAAAAGTTGTTTTAATTATTTTTCACTATTCATAAAAAATTGGAAGTTATTAGAAAATTATAAAAAAAATCAACTTAGGATAATTTCGATATTCCGAATACAAAATAAGAAGACCATTTTGAAAGATAAAATTTATCAAATTTCAAAAATTAGGAATTACTATTCATAACAGCTACTTTGATTGGTCACGGTGTGTTAGAATATTGAACTTGTGTACAATGCATGTTATTGCATTATTGAAAGAGAAGCGTATTGTGGAAGCTCGGGGTGTTACATTAGTGCTCTGTTTTGTACAAATTTATTACATTTAGAAAATTTTTTGTATCTATATTTTAAATACACAATTTCATATTATCTAAACATGAATATACATAGATATCCTCACAAAAACCATTTCACTTTTCACTCCCACAGATAATAGTGGAATAGGTCCCTATGTGACAGGTTTATTTGTACACTCTCATGAAAATTATGGAAGAGTTCTCACTGACCGGGATGTTTCTAAAATATTTTTAACCCTGATCCAAGGTGTGGATTTGTTTTATTAATATAAACTTCTTGGTGGAAGGTGATCACAAAGCGAATAAGATTATGTCATGGCTTGTGACTGAACCCCTTGTCTACTTTTACTATGTGATTTCAAGTTTTTTTTCATTGTTATTATTTCTATTTCATAAAACATATCATTACATTGATAGTTAATCGTAGATAGTTTTTATTTTATAATTTTTTTAGTAAACTAATTTCAAACCTAATAAAATAAACAATATTGTTTTAACTTAGAACTATCCCATAATTACGAAATATTTTTAACAAACAATACTTTAATAAATCTGCTACATTGTTTAACTGTGCTATTAAGTTTTAAATTGTGGAAATTTCAAAAAAATTTAAACAATAATTTTTAGATAGAAATGTTTATAGGAACACAATTCACCCCCCTATTGAGTGTCCAACTCTGACCAACATTTGGTATTAGAGGAATTTTTAAACCACTATTTTCAATGTTTTAAAATCTGTTTTATATTTCATTATTGTGATTTAGTTGTGTTTTAAGGATCTCTAAGTTTCAATCAATTATAAATTTATAGTTTATTAAAATTTATTCTTTAACATGGATAATATATTGGAAGGTTACTCTTCTAATAAACCTACATTCTTCAATAGAACTAATTATTCTCTATGGATGATTAAAATCAAAATACACTTAGAAAGAATGGAATTTTACATTTGGACTTCTATTGACAAAAATATTCGATTCATGATAGTGATAGAAATACTTGGGATGTCCCAACTATGGAATCCTACAATAAAAATTTTAAATATATAAATTCCTTATATTATTCATTATGAGATGAAGAATTTAATAGGATTTATGCATGTAAAACAGCCCATGAACTTTGGGATGCCCTAGCTGTTTCACAATAAGGAACCACTAGTGTTAATAAAATGATAATTAATATATATATAAACTATTAAATGTGACAACTTTAAAAAGAATCATGATGAACCTATCTCTGATATGAATCTCAGGTTCAATGAGATTATAAATAATATGATCTCTTTGGGAAAAGATGTTACAGACAAGGAACAAATCACGTTAATTCTCATATGTAAACCAGAATGATGGAGAGGAACCTCTGTGTCAATAAGGGAATCTTGTGACATCAATACTTTTTCAGTAAAGGATATTATAGGTAATTTAAGGATGTATGAGGGATAATTTAATGTCAATAAAGAATAGTATTATGAACCGATGAGAAAGATGGTGGCATTCAAAACCACTACTTATGATCACAATGAGAAGGAAAAAACTCAATCTAAAAGTTCTACTAATGAATAATAATCATCTGACAGTGATGACGAATTGGTTTAATTATCCATAAGGTTCCAAAAAATCTACATAAAGAACAAGTATCAAATTCCTCACATTGATGACTCGTTTGATCAACTGAATGGTAACCAATGTTTTTCAATGATTGATCTTCATTGTGAATATTCCCAATTGTAAGGAAATAATTCATTCTAAAGAATGATTTTTGAATGAGGTATGGATATTATGAGTTTACGGTAATATCATATGGATTGACTAATGCACCCTCTATTTTTATGGACCTAAGGAACATATTATTTATGAAATATCCTGATGATTTTTTTCATCATATTCATTGATGATATTATGGTTTATTCTAAAATATATTATGGCTTTGGAAATCACTTTCTAATCATTCTTAAGACTCATATAAGAGAATAGGTAGATGAGAAATTTAGTAAATGTGATATCTGGCTATAATAAGTTTCTTTTCTTGGTCATATTGTCTCTTAGGATGGAATATCGGTTGATCCTATAAAGTAAAAGGTTGTTTGAGAATGTACCACACAAATAAACATAACTAAAGTACATAGTTTCATTAGTTTGTATTGTTACTATCAGTGATTCATTCATAAAATTTCCTGATTTGCTAACCTATTGACCTAGCATACACAAAAAGGGGTTAAGTTTGTTTGGGCAAAGGAATTTTGAGAACTCTTTGATGAATTAAAGATAAGATTATTTAATGATCCAATATTAACTCTACCATCTATAAGTGATTGTTTTTTTATATATAGTGATGTATAGAAAAAGGGACATGGTTTTGTCCTCATGAGAAATAAAAAATTTGTTGCATATGCATCAACGAAATTAAATATTAATGAACAGAGCTATCCAACACATGATCTTGAGTTAGAATTTGTAATATTTTCATTGAAGATATAGAAAAATTATCTCTATGGTGAAATAAGTGAGATATATATGGATCATAAAATCATGAATTACATCTTCTCATAGAAAGAGATCAACATGATAAAAAGGGTATGGCTCGAGCTACTCAATGATTATGATTTGTTAATACACTACCACCTAGAGAAAGAAAATAAGGTAGTGTATGCATTGCATAAGAAGGATCAAGGACTTCAAAGTCAAATGATGATTGAGAAGGATATTATGTTGATGGATATATTAAATATAGATATATGAATTTCTATGGAATGGGAGAGTTCAATAATTTTTCAAATGATTTCAAAACCATATTTATTAGAGAGGATAAAGGATTCTCAATCTGTTGATGAGTACTTTATGAAGAAAATAAAAGTTGTAAATGATAGAAAATTAGCCAAAATTTTTTGTGAATTTGGTGACATAAAATTTAGAAAGAAGATATTTGTTTCATCTATAGATTAGATAAAATTGAATTTTTGTATGACACCCATATATAAAATTTCTCTTTACACCCTAGTGGAATAAAGATGTATAGGTACTTATAGGAACATTTTTTGTGGGACAAGATGAAGCAATAAATAGATTATTATGAGTCCAGATGTTTGGTTTTTTAACAAGTGAAAGATGTAAGAATGTATCCTATAATATTAATGCAACCTCTTCCTATTACTATGTAGAAATGGGAATAAATTAATATGTTCTTTGTCACTGGACTACCAAAGACTCTGATGAAGAATGATGTGCAATGGTTTATTATTGGTCTCTTAAAAAAATTTCACATTTCATTGATGTAGGAGATGACCTACCTCTTGAGAAACTCTCAATGATATATATTAATGAAATAATAAGTCTTCATGGTGCACCTCTATTAATTGTTTCTGATCAAGATCAATGATTTACCTTAAAATTTGGGAGGAGTCTTAAGAAGGCTCTTGATACTGAGCTTCATTTAAGCATTTCCTAACATATTCAAACTAATTGATAGTCTAGAATAAAAATTCATACAATGGAATACATGTATATATTAAGTTAACTCAACTTTCAATGTATGTGGGATCAATACCTTCCTTTGGTAGATTTTTTCTATAGTTATAGTTTCAATTCAAGTTTTCAAATCGAATAGTATGAATCATTGTATGGAAAGAAGTTTCGTAATACAACTTTTTGGGATGAAGTTGGTGAAATGAAACTCATAAGACAATAACTTATTGAAGAGATGATGATAAAGGTAAAGGTTATCCAAAATCATATTAAGGTATCTCAAAGTAGGAAACAAAGTTATATCGATAATCGGAGGAAAGACAAAGAGATCCAAGTGGGAGATCATGTTTTCTTAAAATTAACCACATGGAAGGGTGATATTAGGTTTGATAAGAAAGGTAAATTTATTCCCAAGTATATCATACAATTTGAAATTATTAAAATGTTTTTAAATGTTTCTTCTCATTTGGAAATACCACCAAATCACTCAAATGTACACAATGTGTTCCATATATCTCTGCTAAGAAATCACAGAACTAATCTAACCCTTATGTTTATCTATAATGAAGTGGAATTGGAACCTGAAATTTAATAATATAGATAACCCATCTAGATTCTTTATACAAGACAATAAGTTTTTTCTAATTAGATGAATCATCATGTTAAGGTACTCAACAAAAATCATAAAATGTAAGAAGCAAGATGGTAACTAGAGAATTCTATGAAGGAAAACAACCATGATATGTTTTGGAGGCAATACCCATAAAATTTTGAGGAAAATATTTTTGTAATAGGTAAGAATTTATCACCCCAATACTTGATAATTTTTTACTTTTAGAATAAATATTTTGTTGATAGCATTCAAAATATGCAATACTGAGTTAGTTTTCAATGCACGTAATACCTAGTTTAAACAAAATACTATTTGGTCACGTTTTTTGAAACTAATTAAATTATAACTATATTATATAATTTATATATTAATTTTATATGTGATATTTACAATCAAATATTTTTTTATTCATCTAATAGATTTGATAGGCATAGGATAAGGACAAACCCAATTGTACCCATAAAACTCCATATTTTAAAAAGGCTGTTTTATAACCTTTTAATGGATAACCAATTTTAAATACAATTTTTGAAACATTTTTTATTTAATATGATAATATAAACATCATTTTTTAATGTAAGAATCAAAATTATTTTAGGTTTTTGTTTTGGGAATTTTTGTTCAGTTTTTATTTATAGATAAATAGTGAAAAATACTGAATTTTATTTCACAAATGCTTTTTCATTTAATTTATTTATAAGGACAAATTATATTTTAAAATTGTTTTAAAAATTAAATTATAGAAATTATTCATCAATTAATCCAATTTAGGTTATATTATTCTATTTCACTTAGAAATTTGATATAAAAACATAGAAAACATTGGACATTTTTACTTTAAACCCTTTTATTGTTGTCCAATAATCGGCATTAATTTTAAATTAATTTCATCTATTTATATAATTTAAAATTTTGTAAATGGATTCCATATATTTAATATTCATAATTTATAGTTTCTAATAATTTCATCATTTTTTTTGACCAAAATGATTTGTAAACTGATTAAAATTAATTATAATGATCAAGAGAAAAATTAGCTTAACAAAGGACTAAACCTTAAATTTAAGAGCCAAACTGACATAGAATATTTTAAAAAAACCATTGGATATACATATTTTAACACTATCCTTAATTTTATATAATTTGGTTCATTATATCAACTTTACATAGAAAAAACATGGGTGGAATTCCCATTCCAAAAATTTACAAGAATACCTCTCCTCATCCACTATAAAAATTAACTCATCCCTTCAACTTCCTCACATATCTAAATCCATTTGGATCACCAAATATCTTTTTAACTAAGCTCCCAAAATCCCACCCTTAATCCTAGAACCCCCCTTTGGAAATAGAGACATCCACGGAATCCCTTTGGTGCAGAGTAAAAGGATTTACCTAAAGAATAGGCAACCTATTTCCTCATGATCTTTTATTTTATTTTCTTTATAAATACCATAAAAAAATTTATTCCATTATTATATAATGAAATAAGTTACCTAAATATAAATATATGTTTTTATTTTAACTTTTCTAAATTAACATACACATGCATCAGTATAATGGGTAATGAACCTACCATTTATGTGTACGACGAACTACCGGCTTACAAAAAGATGATTTGTTCATTTTTCTTTTCCTCTTTTCATGATTAGGAATTATGATTTCAATTTTATTAATATTTTATATATATGATTTATATGATTTATTTATTCTTATATAATTATTTTATAATACATACTTGTATACTTTAGATTTTGTGTAAATACGATAACATCGTTTGTGGAAGTGTGGATATCCACTCCTCAAAGCGATGATATTCATTCACACTAAAAATGTAATGAATAAAATATATTTTCAATACAAATATGTGAAATATATAAAATATATATTATAATATATTTAAAATATAAATATATATCATTTAATTTTCATTTTTTTAATACAGAATAGAAATTAAAGTATTGTTCATGCGTACGTACGACCACTGTCTCCATGAACATTTCATTACATTTCTTATCTCTAAAAATTATGGATTATTATAAATAAACAAATACATAGTATATATGATAAATAAGTCAGTTTTAACATTTTGGATATGATTAAATCATGATCTGAGTAATATGAATGACAAGTAACAAGTCAAAAAAATACTTGAAAAACTAGGCAATTAACACATGAAATAGTTAAAATAATGAAGGATTGTTAACAAATGGGTAATAAGATGTTATAATAAGTTAATATATAATATAATTAATATTATTATGGATATTTTATAATTTAGTGACATATTTTAAACAACTATACAGGATATAAAGTACCACACAACAAAAAGTAAGGGTAAGGTAAGTTATTTTCATCTCAGCTTTTACATTTGTGGGATTAATGTCTTATTCAAAACTTAATTTTTTTTTGTGGTTTATATGCTGCACATTTTAATATATTATATCATTAATAATTTTATATGCATGTAATTTATGGTTTTACATTGAATTATCTCATCCATGTGGGTTCAGTTGTAATGTTTCCAAATGGTAAACATTAACTTTGTAATATAACTTTTTTAGTGATTATTAACTCTATCCTGAAGCAATAAAATCTGTATAATAATTTTTATGGTACATTAATTTTTTCATAAATATCTATATTATCATTCAATATATATTATTATTTCTAAAACCATATACCATTTTTACATATGGTTTTCACTTTGATAGTTATTTGACACACTGGGAATTATTGAAAATTTTATATCTTTTATACAATATGGATATTTGATAAGGAATATTATTCATGAGTTAAGTCCATATGAACACTCACCACCAGAAATTGAGTTATTAGCAATGGGGAATTTGTGACAAGACCCATCGTAAAAGTTCATTTGAGATGGGTTCCCATCCCAAATGCCTCGTTATCGAAAATGGCTTCGCAAATAGTTTCTCTAGGTTTTAAAAAAAGAATGTTGTGACGGGCTCATCATAAAAATCATAAAACAAATAATTAGTAAATTTAAATAAATTTATATTAATAATAAAAAAATAATATTAAATAATAATAATTATATTATTATTATTAAATAATAAAAATATTTTTATTAATATCATTATAATTATAATTATTATTAAAATAATATTATTAATAACATTAAAATAATAAAAAATTATAAAATAATCAAAACATCCGTATTCTTAAAAATATAGAAATTAATATTAATATAAATAAAAAATATTAATAATAATAAAATAATAAAAATAATAAAAAATAAATTAGATAATAAAAAATTAAAACTTATATAAATTAAATAAATAATAAAATAATAAAAAACACAATATTCACAATAATAAAAAATGCACTATATTGAAATGTAAATATATAATGTACAAAATTAAATTACATTTAAATGTTTTATTATAAAAATAAAATACATCACTAAGGGTGGGGGTCTTCTGGAGGAGTTGTCTGAGATGATGGAGGTATGTCCATCCCTAAACCATGAGTCAGATGTCGCATGCACTTCATTTTATGCTCGTGTTTCTACTGCTGTCATTAATGCATCTCCTCCTGCTGCTACTTCTGCTGTCGATGGAGCTCATCCTGCTCCATATGCATACTCTCTATAATCTCACACTAAGCTCGAAGCTACTCCTAATACTGTAGAGAAGTTCATGGTGATGAATCTCCATGATCTCCTCTTGATCTACACATCGACATTATAGTGGTACTATAATAACTCCAAAGCATCAATCGAGAACCCTTACAAACAACTCCGCATTTATTGAAGGCATACTCAGTCACCTAGATCCATGTTACCATATTAAATCTTGTTTCATTGGTCTAATCCCTAGTCTTAGTCTGACTCTCAGTCTGTGTCTAAGATGTCATGGACTCAGATAACTCCTTCAATTGAAATTTAAATTTAATATAGTTAATATTTAATTTATAGTTAATTTTAAAAACCAAAAATAAATTATATTGTCTGCCATCTAATGCGGGCGATCACCACTAATGTCTCTAGTGATTGGATCATTGTAAAACATCCTATAAACGTCGAACTCCATAATATCGGGTTGTTCAGATTCATATATGAATATCAAATAAATAGTTTACATTTAATGTTATATAAATTAATTAAAAATGTACTTACCATATATCCCTTATGTGTACAGAATGTTTGACAACTAGTTCGATGTGTCACCTCCTATCTCCCCTAGCTTCTTCGACTTACTGTTGATCTCCTTTGAAAATGACCACCCATACAGTGTGAACAACTAGTTTGATCAGTCTTGCTACTCCAAATGACCTGATTATATCATTTACATCCTCATATAAATGTCGAACTCCGTGATATCATGTTATTCAACTTCTCATATGAATATAAAATAATCAGTTTACATTTAAAGTTACATAAATTAATTAAAAAAATGTACATACCATATTTCCGTTATGTGTACTAAATGTATGAAAACTAGTTAGATGTGTCACCTCCTATCTCCCATGGTTTTTTCGACCTACTGTTGATCTCCTTTGAAAATTACCACCCATCCAGTGTGAACCTAATCCAACCCAAACCTGAGGTAAATTTAATCAGGTCGGTGGGCATAGCAAGACTAATCAAACGGTAAGATCCAATGTTTTGAACCGGGTTTAAATTAAAATTGTTTCTAAAATTCTTTTTCGTTTTATAAATAGGTTTTTCTTTTTAAACTGAGCACTGGAATTTTATTCCGAGTGTTGGAACAACGAAATTTGTCATTTCTCGACTAGATTTAAGTTTTGAGGCACAGGGGGAGTTGCACGGGAAGCGCACGGTTTTTCTAACCGTGCGTAGTAGATGGTTTGACGTAGTAACTTCCACACGATTGGTGCATTGTTAAGAGAGACCGTGCGATGAGGCCATGCAAGAGAGGTGGATGATGCAGTAGCTAACTCATGGATAGCGCACAATTGGCCTAATCGTGCGAGAAAACTATGCTTGTTTTTAAGTGAAATCCTAAAAAGTGTATCTCACACGTTTAAGCCTCTAGATGGAATGTTTTTACACCTAAGAGAGCATAACTTGAGATTACTCTCCCTTGAAGGTCGGATAACCTCTCTAAAGCATTTTGGAGGTGATCCGAACGCATCTCATTGGAAATTGAAGCCATATTCTTGAGGCAGATATATGTTCTTCTTTGTTTTTGTTTAGTTTCTTAGATCTACTAAGATCTACATCTCCTCTTCTCTCAGTTTCATAGATCTATGCTCTTTATGGGTAAATCTAAGTGTGTGGATGACATGTATGATGAGTTATGGTCATGGAATTTCTAGGATAAGTGATCTAAATCGGGTTCTTAAAGAATCAACCCGTTTCCCTTGAGGGTTCGTCATTCATTGTGGTGTCCGTCAAAACCTAGAGGTAGGGTCCCAAATCATTAATACATTATTCAAGAATTATACATTCTTTAAATAAATTGATAATCTGATTTTCCATGATTATGATTTGTCGATGCATGACACATTTAATTTTATTATATAATTCAACCAACATAGAATAAATGAGTACTTGAACATGTGTTGATTTTAAGCATTGGGTTTCTATTTAATTTAAATTGATATGGTTAATCAGTTAAATGATTTGAATGGGAAGAATGAGTAATAAGATAATTAATGGTATGATTAATTATCAAGTCATGAGTTGGAATAATATTGTGGCTTATATAGATTATTTGGAATATCCTATATTTTTAATGTTCGGAAGGTAATTGGAAACTGGTAAAAATTAATGGACGTATAAATTATTTCATGTTAAATGGTAAATGGTTAACTACTTTATGATTGGTTAAAGAGATAAGGTTTTATTAATAAATTGTTGATTTAATTAATTTCCATGCATTAAATTATTATTTTTAATTGATTGTTTGTTTGGATTGTTATCCAAGAGTACTTTTGATGGGTATTAGTTTTTCATGCCTTAAGTTGTCTTGGTTGGAGTTGTTTGAAAATATGATATTTTGAGTGAGGTGGTTGTTAAATATCTTGGCTTTGTTCAGTATGTTTTGTGATGATAATGGGGTGCTTGTAGATTGTTAAAGTCCGGGATGAATCACTGTTTGAGTGGAAAAGTTCAGGCTTGTTAAGGAAATTGATTAATAAAGTGTTGATTTATCTGAAGATTTATTTGTGTTGTTAATTAATTGTTAAATTAATTAAAAGAATTGGTTTGTGGTGTTAGACATGGTATTCTACACGATGAGAAATATATATGTATGATTGATGAATGGGTTGTGAGACCACAACTGAGGCTTCAAATACTCACAGGGTGTTAGACATGGCGTTCTACACTAATGATAGATGTATATGCATGATTGATAGATGGGTTGTGAGACAAGGACTGATTCTCCAAATACACACAGGGTGCTAGACATGGCCATTTACACCGAGCATGCAAGTGAATATTCTTTTATGGAACATTGACTGTTGCTCAAAATACCCATGGGTTGTGTGACATAGACTAGTGCTCCGAATACTCACGAGAATCCTAGACATGATTTTCTACACCCATTAATTAATATTGGACTGTGGGTCCAATTGTTTCTGCATGAAATTAGTTAATGGTTAATGAAGGTTTTTGTGACATAATGATTTTTGATTTGATTATGAGAAAGGGTTCAGACTTATTTATGAATCAGGTGAACCACATTTAGTGGATGAGCTCATACATAGTATATGAAAGATTAAATTGGATAACTTATGACACGTTATCCAAAACAAAGCATAAGCATGTATTCAGTCTTTACTTTGATTACATAGATAGTATTTAGAGACATCTGTGGTGAGTGACTTATATGGGGGATGTTAGGCGTAGGCTGAATATCAAGACTTTAAAAATAAGATTTGACTAATTGATAAATGAAAAATGAGTATTTAATGATTGTTGAGTATGCGTGACAAATGAATAGTTCAGGTTGAGACACTAGCTTAGGGCTGAAGTAGGTACTTGAAAATATAGTAACATTGTACTGATTACTTTATTTTATGAATGCCTTCACGTGTTTTAAATCATTTAACTAATGTCTGGATTTGTGGTAGGCACTGGTGCTCATGTCCTACTAAGATTTATACTCCCACCCTACTCAGGCTTCCATTGCACTGGGTCCCGAGTATATTCTATTTGGTTGAAGGACTATGTTGTTTTCATTTACTTGGGAGATAAGAGTAGATGACCGATAGGATGCTCGGGATGCTCGAGGAGATCTCCCTTGGGGCTTTGAGTCATTATTTATTTATTACCTTTTTGGAATGTAAAGAATGTTGTTTTGTTCACTATTTTCTACTTTTGTATCATTAGCATTTCATGCATGCATCTGCTGTATAATTTGGTGTTGGCGACTTTTATAAAATTACTATTATTTTTATTTCATTGTTTGTCATTTATGAGTTACTACTTCTACTATTGTTTGTTATTGACACTTATATACCACTATGCAACTCTGATAAGAGTGTATAGTCTCCCCACTGTCTATCCTTGGACCCTTGCTGCTAGTCGGAAACCTCTGGTGTAATGGGAGACACACTTGAGGTCATGTAGAGACTGGTTCGGCCACCGGTTTAGTGGTGAGTCGGGTCGGGACATTACAATGTGGTATCAGAGGTTTAGGTTTCTTTCATTTCCTTTTTCTTACTATTTTGGGTTGGTAGATAGGAGACTAGGAATGTGTCGCCCCTTGGGATAATAGACATTCTTGGGACTGATCACCACATGTATGGGAAATGACCAAGTGGCTAGGGATGGGAATTTATTTTTGTAATATTAGAGGTTACAATTGATAGGGTTTCACCTTGAGTAACTGGTGTACTTTTGGCTTTTTATTGATTGTGAGAATTTTGAAATGAATAATTATCTTGGCTTGATATGGAATGGAAGATTCATACATACATCATCTTACACACATAGATATCACATGTCATGCATATAACATGCCATATAGTTGCATTAGTAGGATTCCAGCTAATTTGGAATGTGTTACTTGGGTGCAATGCCATGTTTTATCTGCTTTAGCAAACCTCTCAAGAAAGCAAGTTTCTATGAAAAATATACCATGCTTGACTGATTATATGTCATACTACCTCAGTTATTAGCATGTTTGGTTGTTGTTCCATGCTTCTATGTTGTATCATGCAGTTGTGTTACTGTGTATGATAACTTGTTAGAGAATTTTAGATATGTGAAAGGAGTGATTAAAATAAAATTTTAAATAAATGTTTATTGTGTTAAATGGGAGCCAAAATCCTTGGATAAGGTGTATGAGCGCCTAATCCATTGGTAGGTGTCCATCGATATGATTTTTCACCGTTAGGTTGATCATGTTAATTTCTGAATTGACATTGGTATCGATTGATGAGAGCCAATATTGAATCCATTGAGTGTATGTGTGCTTCATGAATTGGGAAATGATGACTCATATTAAATGTGATGACTTGATACCTTGTGAAATGCTTATAAATGTAAAAGATGTTTAATGTTTAACTGAAATCAAATGGATAGCTTCCAAAATGCAACTGAACACAAGTAGGTCATTTGGGGAGTGTTTTTAGGGGATGACCCATTTGAGTATTTGTAATTTTAAAATCTGTGTGTTTTCTATTGGTTTTCTTTATAGTGATCCTAGGATAGTTAAAATGAGACTCTCGTAGGTCCCCTTACCTTCTTAAAAGAATTTTATTTTGATAAATTTATTGAAAATGACTGGCTATCATCTAACGTAAATGTTTTAAAAAGGGAGTTTTATGACACTTCCCTACATTTTGCTTGGTGTATTTTGAAAATGGTACTTTGATGTTTTGATTAAATCATTGATGATTAAATTTTAAAAGTGATTAAATATATGATGTTTGTAAATAGAACCTATTGTGGTGTCCACCGTTTAAAACCCTCATGTAAAGGGTAGTTCAAAAGTCACTTGAGTTGCCTTGGAATTGAAGTGTGAGTACTTTCTATTGGTGTTCTTATCCTTATAAATGGCCTTATGTTCATCTTTTGAGCCTAGTTACTTGTTTGAAGTGACCCAGATTAGGGTTGACACTTATTCTTCGCAAGGGGCCAACCTGTGGGCAGTAGCGCACTGAAAACTTAAATGTCTTACTAGCGCTATGGATTTCCTCACTCTTTTGGAGTTGTTGGTTGTTTCTGTCCTAGTTAAGAATTCCAGTTTCCTATGAAACCCCTTTTCGAACAGATGTGGATGTTTTTCTTGACCTTGTTGTGGGCTTGAGCAACGATTAATGATCTTTTTCAGCTGGTTAGATATGCCTCAGGCATGGTCGGCTACTTTGTTGGTTGTTTGACCATTCCTCATTAGTAATGGACGATTGGTTATGGAATCATCTAGGAAAATGGTTTTATGAGGAAAAATGACTCCATAATAAGTATTTTTATACTGTTGAGTACGTTCTCAGGTCAACTCCATGTAGGGTGACTTGAGAGTTAACGAATCAGTTTCATTTCAATACATAGAATATTTTGTGAAAGACCCAGGTGTTTTGACACGCCAATATTGTTGTTAATCTAGCACGCTGGTGAGCGGTTGATCTCTTCTTGAGACATCATGGGAATTATTAAGGTGGATATTTCCACATTGTTCATGATGAATGTTTTGGAAGGTGATTCAAAGCTTTTAGAACAATGTTTCCTGGTATTGGTTTGATTGATCTTCTTTATGACCTCAGTTTTCTCTTAGTTCGCTCTTCTGGACACGACGAGCATGTCCCCTATCTTGACCTCGTCATGGAGACACTAATATAGCATCGTTCTTATGCCACACTACAGTTTAAATGTTGTCGTGCTTGATGAGTATTTTTTATCTGGGTAGTATGCATGATGCATTGACTCTTTGGGATACATCCTTTTTCATGTTTGGGCGTGGTTATTTTTTAAACAGCCTTGTTGTGGATTGAAATGGGAAATTTACCAGATGGTGGGTAAGGAATTTGTTGTACTGGCGGGGGTTTTGGAATATTTTTAAAGGCATGTCTTCAGATAAAGGGAAAAATGACTTTTGGGTCTGCGATGTCTTTTGAGGCAAGCATGTGAAACATGTTCCATTTTTTTATCGAGGTTCAACCTTTTTCGTTAACAAGGTTCTTCTAATGACCTAGGGAATAAGATCTGTTTCGATGTTTAAGCTTTAGAGTAATCCTTGGATATAGATATAAAGGCTTATCAACCACATTTGGGAAAGGTTAATGGTGTGTTTGGCATTGGGAACACAACATGCCACTTCTAATGAGATTAAATGACCTTGGTTGGTCGGTTGTTTTAGTATTGGTTCTCAGTGACTTCTCAGGGATGAGAAGTTTTTAAGGTGGGTATAATGTAAGATCCCATGTTTTGAACCGGCTTAAAATTATGAATGTTTGTGAAATTTTGTTTTGGTTAATCAACGGGTCATTCTTTTTAGACCGAGCTCTATAATTTTATTCTGAGTGTTGGAACACCTAAAGTTGTTGTTTCTCGAACTTGATTAAAGTTTTGATGCATAATGGAAGTCGCACGGGCGGGGTACGGTTTGTCTAACTGTTCATCCAAACCATGCGCAGTAGATGTTATGAGGTATTATCTCCCACACAGTTTGCACATAGTAAGGAGAGACCATGCGATGAGGCCATGCGAGATAGTTGGATGAAGCAGTAGTTATCACACGGTTAGCGCATGATTTGTCTAACCATGCAAGAAAACTGTGTGGGCACTTATGTGAGATCCTAAAAAAGGGGATCCCGCACATTTTAGCCTGTATATGACTCGTTTTTTCTCCTATGTAGCCATAACTCAGGACTACTCTCCATTTAATGTAGGAGAACCTCTCCCAAGCATTTTGGAGGCAATCTTAAGGCTTATATTGGCGAATCAAAGCGGAATTCTTGAGGTAGGTAAATGTTCTTTTTTCATCTTTTTCAGTTTCGTAGATCTACAGAGATCTACATCTCCTCTTCTCCGAGTTTCATAGATCTACGACCATTATGGGTAAATCTAAGTGTGTGGATGACAAGTATGATGAGTTTTGGTCTTGGTCTTTCTAGGAGAAGTGATCTAAGGTAGTTTCTTGAATAATCAACCCATTACTCTTTAGGGTTCATCATTTGTTGTCGTTTCCATTAAAACCCCAAGGAAGGGTCCCAAATATTTAACACTTTATTCAATAATTATATATTCTTTAAATAAATTGAGAATGTGAGTTTCATTGATTACGATTTTTCGATGCTTGACACTTTTAATGTTATTAAATAATTCCACCGACATGTGACAAATGAGGACTTGAACATGTGTTGATTTTAAGCATTGGGTTGCTATTTTAGTTAATGTGATATGGTTAATCAGTTAAATTATTTGAATGGGAAGAATGAGTAATAGGGTAATTAATGGTAGGATTAATTATCAAGTCATGAGTTGGAATAAGATTTTGGATTTTACAGATTATTGGGAATATCAAATATTTGAAATGTTCAGAATATAAGTGGTAACTGGTAATAAATAATGGAGGGATTAATTATTTCTTGATAAATGGTAAATGGTTAACTAATTTAAGAGTGGTTAAAGAGATAATGTTTTATTAATTAATTATTGAATTAATTAATTTTTTTGCATTAAATTAAGATTGTGAATTGATTGTTTGTTACGATTATTAGTCAGGAGTACTTTTGATGTGTATTAGTATTCCATGCCTTAAGTTGTCTTGGATGGAGTTGTTTGAAAATATGATATATTTTGTGAGATGGTTGCTAAATATCTTGGCTTTGTTCATAATGTTTTGTGATGAATATGGTGTGCTTATAGATTGTTCATTTCCTGGACGAATAACTTTTTTAGTAGACGGGTTCATGCTAGTTAAGGAATTTGGTTAATTAAGTGTTGACTTATCTGAAGATTGTTTTGTGTTGTTAATTAATTGTTGAATTAATTAACGGATTGGTTTTGTGGTGTTAGACACGGTACTCTGTAACAATGATAAATATATATGTATGGTTGATGAATGGGTTGTGAGACAACAACTAATGATCTAAATACTCACAGTTTGTTAGACATGGCATTCTACACCAATGATAGAAGTATAGGTTTGATTGATATATGGGTTGTGAGACCAGGATTGATGCTCTAAATACTCACGGGGTGCTAGAGATGGCGTTCTACACCCAGCTTGAAAGCGAATATTCGTTTACGGGACATGGACTAATGTTCCAAATAGCCATGTGTTGTGAGACAGGGACTGATGCTCCAAATACACATGAGGGTGCTAGATATAATGTTCTACAACCATTAATTAACATTGGACTGTGGGTCCAATTGTTCATGACTGAAATGAGTTAATGGTTAATGAAGGCTATTGTGACATAATAATTTTTTATTTGATTATAAGAAAGGGTTCAGAATTATTTATGAATTTGGTCTACCACTTTTAGAGGATTGGATCAGAAATAGTATATGAATTATTAAATTGAATAACTTTTGAAGCGTTATCCAAGCCAAAGCACAAGCTTGGATTCAGTATTTACTTGGATTACTTAGATGGTCTTTAGAGACATCTATGGTGAGTGACATATATGAGGGATTTCGGGCGTAGGCTGAATCTCAAGACTTTCATAATAAGATTTGAGTAATTTATAAAAAAATGAGTTTGTACTGATTGTTGAGTATGCATGACAAATGAATAGTGAGTGTTCAAACACCAGCTGAGGGCTGAAGCATGTACTTGAGTATATATTTACTTTGTACTTCTTAATTTATTGTATGCATGCCTTCACATGTTTTAAATTATTTATTAAATATCTATATCTGGGGTAGACACTGGTGCTCCTGGCCTATTGAGATTTATATCTCACACCCTACTGGGGCTGCCATTTCACTGGGTACCTGAGTAGATTCTATTTGGATGCATAACAATAATGTTTGAATTTAATTAGGAGATAAGATTAGAGGACCAAGAGGATGCTCGGGATGCTCGAGGAGTTCTACCTTGGGGTTTTGAGTCATTATTTATTTATTTCTGTATTGGAATGTAAAGCATGTTGTTTTGTTTACTGTTTTCTACTTTTTTGTTATAAGCATGTCATGCATGCATCTATGGTATAATTTCGCATTGGCCACTTTTATAAAATGAGTATTATTTGTCTACCTCTATTTGTCATTTATGAGTTAATGATTCGGTTATTGTTTGTTATCTACACTGATATACCAATGTAAAATACTGAAAAGAGAGTTTAGTCTCCCCACTGTCTATCCTTAGACCCTCGCTGCTAGTCCATAGCCTCTAGCGTACGGGGAGACGTGCTTGAGGTCATGTGGTGACCAGTCCGACCACCAGTTTAGTGGTGAGTTGGGTCGGGATGTTACACAAACTATGTGACTCCTAATTTCCTCATTTTTTTCCTACTCAAATTTTATAAAACATGACGACAATGATCACGCATTCAACCCTCCCATTAATACCATATATATTCACACATTCTCTCATCGACATGATACCATGAAACGTTTAAAATATTAATAATATTAAGTTATTAATTAAGTCAATATCAAAACAAATAGTATTTATTTATGTATCATCCAATGATCGAACATGTAGTTGAACTTCTATGGGAATCTGAACCCATATAACCCATGATCTAGAAAAATAATTTTGCAATATATCACTCTGATGTCCAATAGCTATATGCGAAAATATATGAAAGAAGAAAAAATAATAAAACAATTAGTATATAAATAAATTTCTGATAATTAATGAAATCTAACTAAGATACACAAGTATACATACCTCTGCATGCGTGGATCGAATCCAAGATGCATACATCAATTGGGGATAGGGTTAGGAATCATTAACCTCATAGGACCATGACCCCTCTGAGTCCTCGACGCACCACTAGTGGTCTGAGGGTTAGATGATTAAACATTATGCTTTTCATTACGTAGATCAGCACCCTCCCACTCACGAAATAGTTTTGAGTCCATCTGAAACACAAAATGACTATTGTTAACAAACAGTTGAAAACAACTATTATATATAGATGTATATTATATATTATTACAGTTATCATTTAACTATGTCAATATTATTCTCTATCCTCATCTTCATATGTGAGGGTGTACATAACTTCATATTATTATTCAGTATCGTAAATTTCCATTAGAGTTTTAGTTTCATCATCTCTTATCATTTCAATTTCATTTGTTATATCAATAACATCATTGTCACCATCTACCCCTAACGGTGGGGTGTCATCATTGATATTCATGTCTCTTCATGGAAAATAATGATTTGGATTATACTCTTGAAAAATTTCAATTCCTTGCACTTTAGTAGAACCACATTGATTTTGAATAAACTTATTTCCCTAAGATTTAATTTAATTAAGCTCCACCAATCACCCAACTCTATTTAAGTAGCACCGTAATTTTCATAATAAATTTGATGTGCTAGATGAGCCAATAATAATGGTTCATTTGCTGTAAGAAGGGTTTTATATTTAATATCAATGATTTTAGTGCTCATATGAACACACAATCATCTCTTAGAAGCCAACAACCTACATTTAAACATTTTTATGTAATTCTATCCCAGATAACACAATTCAATAATTTCTTTCATTATGCCTTAAAAGTCAACTTCAATTTATCTATTTTGAGATCCTATAAAAAACACCACATTTTTTTTTATTTTATAAATGCACGTGTATGAAATAGAAAACCATTCACTACATATGCATTAAAATATTTATCCATTTTAGATGGTGGGTTACTGAATACACACAATCTATTATAAAAGTTATCAACATGTTGTGATACTTGAAATTTTTTAAAATAATAATCAATATAACAAGTAAGAAATTTAATTTATATGTTAAACAAAAAATAATTTCTGTTCCCAATTTATGAGACCAGTATGAAAAATTAATATCAAATTTTCCATTATGTCAATGAAATCATGTGGAATATTTGTTCCTCATTACATAGAATTAAAATATTATCTTCTTGTAGTCTACTTAGTGCATCATAGTATATTTTCTCCACACAAATGTCTCAGAAAAAATATGATATGTCTCTTAGTGCATCCCAAATAATAGTCTTCAATACGCCTCTTAATCTAATTGGTAGAAGAATTTCCATTATAACATGATAGTCGTGCCTTTTTAATCCAGTATATGACAATTTCTGACCCATATGACCAAATTGAGAACATAAAAATTTGGAAGTCTCAAAAATGAAATCCATTGACAAAATAATAATTTTTTTTGTAAAGTGTATAATATGATTTTTCCTTCCTTACATTTATTATATATCTTTTTCAAACAGTTCATGTTTTGGTCTCCAGTAAATTTGTGAAAGATCTAATCATTCCTTTACATTTTCTTTAGTATTACCTGGTGTATCCAAAACTATATAAAATATATTATCAAAACAGTTCTTCTTAATATGAATGAAATCATTCATGTGACAGACCAAAAAATTAGACCAAGATATAATATCACAAATAATGTAATGTTTTAACAAACTGTGTAATTTACCAAAGACATAAATTTTTTGTTGGTTTTATAGTTGATCCAAATGTAAATAGGGGTAATGAAGGTACAAATTCTTTTAACTCCGTACCTGATATCATTGTTGGATTCCCATCTCGTCCAATTTTCCCTTTTCTAAAATGATATGTTTTCCTCTGAAAAGGGCGATCGGTTGGAATGAACCTACGATGACAGCCGAAAAAAATTTCTTCCATACACGAGCATAAATTCTTTATTGCCTCTCATATAATATGGATATGATGTTGGGTCGTGTGTACTCTAGCTAGCTAACATTCCATATGCTGGGAAGTAACTAATTTCCCACATCAATACTTCTTTTAGTATGAATTTGTTTCGTAGCAACATCATATGTACTGACACTATTGCTCCACAATAAATTAAACTCATTAATCAAGGGATTCAAATAAACATTATTATTATTTTCCATATGTCCTGTAATTAATAATGTCAAAATGATATATGGATCATTCATCAACATCTGAGGTAAATAATATGTAATTATAAAGACAGACTAATAAGAATATTGACTACCGTAAGAACCAAATGGGTAGAAACAGTTAGTTGAAAGACCCAATCCCACGTTTCTGGATTCTGAAGAAACGTACAGATTTACTTGGTCAAAATGATTCCATAATTATATTTTTATGAATAATTTTATAAAACAAAAACACAACCCTAAAAATTTGTTAATTATTCCTAAGTATTCCTAATTTTTAGTAATTATTCCAAAAAAAATGCGAATTATTGCTAATTATTTCAAATTGTTGGAAATTATTGCTATGTATTTATAATTAATTCTAATTATTGCAAATTACTGCTAATTATTGCTAATTATAGCTAATTATTCCTAATTACCATTCATTATATCTAATTACTACTAATTACCATTAATTGCCGCTAATTACCACATATTACCGCTAATTACCACTATTTATTACTAATTACCGCTATTTATTAATATTTATTAATATTTATTCCCATTTTTTTATATTCATTACTATTCATTACTATTTATTACTATTTACTACTCTTTATTACTATTTTTTACTATTTATTACTAATTACCACTGATTACCTTTATTTATTACTAATTACCACTATTTATTACTATTTACAACAGTTTATTACTAATTACGGATATTTATTACTAATTACATCTATTTATTATTAATTATCACTAATTATTACTAATCATCCCTAATTATCACCAATTATCAACAATGATCACTAATTATCACTACTTATCACTAATTACCACTAATTCCCGCTATTTATCACTAATGTATTACTAATTACCGCTAATTATTAATAATTATTACTGATTATTATTAATTATTTTATTTATTGTTATTTATTACTATTTATTACTATTTATTTCTAATTATTTCTTACTATAAATATTTATTAAAAATTAATACTATTTATTACTAATTTTTATTCTTTATTACTAATTATTACAAATTATTACTAATAAGAAATATTTATTAATATTTATTAATATTTATTAATATTTATTAATATTTATTATTAATTACCACTAATTATTACTAATAATTTCTAAATATTACTAATTATTACTAATAATTACTCTTTATTACAATATATTATAATTTTTTAATAATTTTTAATATTTATTAATGTTTATTACTATTTATTACTATTTATTACAATTTGTTTCTTTTTATTACTAATTATTACTAATTATATATATTTATTGCAAATTACCACTATTTATTACTAATTATTACAATTTATTTATATTTATTACTATTTATTACTATTTCTTCCTATTTATTACTAATTACTATCATTTATTTCTAATTACCTCTCATTATTACAAATCACTGCTAATTATCACTAATTATTAATAATTATTACTAATTATGACTAATTATTACAAATTATTTATAATTACTACTATTTATTACTATTTAATAAAATATATTTCTATTTATTAAAACTGATAACTTTTTATGACTACATATTAATATTTATTTCATTTATTTAAATGGTGGTGTTCTGGTCAAAGACCAAAACACTAATTTTATTGAAAAAAACTACATTAAAAATTACATGAATATGAAAGATGATATTTTTTTCAGACCTTATCATAAAGAGAATGTAAGTCAAAAGTGAGATCATTCAGCCAGGTAATGTCATGGTTGAATCCGATATTAGCGAGGCCATTTGCAACCATGTTTTCTTCATGAAAGGTATGAGTGAAAATACAGTTTGTGTCCAAGAGAGAATGCAGATAGTCCATCCAACGTTAAGTAAGTGTCCACACAAGGTGTACTACTCCATTCCAAATAGCGTAAAAAATGGTCGTTGAATGACTTTCGATCTGGATATTGTCCCAACAAAGATTACTTACAAAAGAGATAACATTAATCACAACCATCATTTCAGCTTCCAGAGAAGGGACAACACTGCAGCTGCAAGAAAAGCAGCCTAGTGGTTTCTTTAGATAGCACCACAACCCGAGGGTCTCGAGTTGCCTTTAGAAGCACCATCAACATTATCTTGGATCCTCCTTGGATGAAAAGCTTTCCACACAACTTCAAAAATGTGTATAGGCTTGGGGAAAATGCCTTTCACCCCTAGCCGTTGGAGAATCCCATGTTCTCTAACAGTGTTGATGCAATGATCCTTTTAAATCGAGGTAGCTTCCCGAATGACAATTAGGATTCTCATTTTACCCACATTAAGACTAATTGAGTAGATGCTATAAATATAAGTATTACTGAATACATCTAATTACGAGTAATTATTACTAATTACTGCTATTTATTACCAATGTTTACTATTTATTTCTACTTATTACTAATTATTACTAATTATTACTAATTTATAGAAATTTTTTACTATTTATTACTAATTATTACTATTTATTACTGATTATTACTATATATTACTAATTATTACTATTTGTTAGTATTTATTACTATTTATATATATTTATTACTATTTATTTCTAATTACTGCTATTTTTTACAAATTACGATTAATTATTACTAAATACCGTTAATTATTACAATTTATTACTATTTGTTAATAATTATTTTTAATTAATAATAATTATTAATATTTAAAAATAATAAATACTCATTTCTACAAATTAAGAATAACTAAAAAGAATTACATATATTTATTATTAATTAATGATAGGTGACCAAAATTATTACAAATTAATACAATTTAATTTTAAATAATTTTTTTTATCTTAATGAAAAAACATATTTGTAAAAAAAGTAATGTAAAATAAAACTATCTAATTCTAATTATTTTAATTGTCTCTAATAAACAATAATTATAACTAATATAAAATATGATCAATTAACTAAATAATAAGAGCAATAGATAAATACCTTAAAATTGAAACTTTCCTACAATACAAGGACTGAAAATCGTTCCAATGTACAATTTTAAACAATGATAATTTTTACGAGGAAAATATTTTTGTGGAGAGGGAGAGAGGAGTTTAGAGAGTTGTGAAATTGGAGGAAATCAGATGGGGGTATATATAGGTTAGATGATTTACGATAGGAGTATTTGCGATGGGATTCCCAACGTAAATGCTAACCCCATATTAATTAGTAGCAGCAGTTAAAATAGTATTTTTGATGGGACCCATTGTAAATACCTACCTATCGACATAGTATTTGCAATGGGAGAAAATTCTCATCGCAAATAATTGTTTTTGAGACAAGTCTCATCGAAAATGCTAAACCGTCAGTTAAAAAGGTATATAAAATGGGTCCCATCATAAATACCTTTCTGTCGACATAGTATTTGCAACAGGAGACCTATTCCCATTAAAAATAATTAATTATTTGCAAAGAGAATAGGGTCTTGTCATAAATTGTACTGTCGATAGCCTATTTGCAATGGGACCCTTCCCTGTCACAAATGGCAGTTTTTCCCATAGTGACTACGATAAGATGTCTCAACAATTATCCTTGACTTATACTATGATGTCATGTTTTATATTGTTTCCGCTTTCTTATAATTACCTGACGTTATCATCTTAAATCATGATTGATGTTCACGTTTATGATTCTCACCATTATATGTTTTAATGCCATGCCTCTTGAATCACATGTACTATTTTACACTAAGATATGATTTTATTATTCCCTTATCAGGATTTATAACCCATCCCTTTCTTATTTATGTCCTTTTGTAATCCCATATATTATTTGAAAGTCAATTGAATTTATGGTCTTGTTAATGAGTTCTAAGTTACTTCATCGTATCTTGTTTTCAGGTTATTGTGATATGTTTCTAATTAACCAAATACACTAGGCCTCCAGATCTTTTGGTATTATATTATGTGTATATTTAAATATATTTATAATCATGAGTTAAAGTGTATAATGTCATGGATTTTCTTATTTTCTTTTAAAGAAATTTCTTATTATTTTTTGGTATTAGGATTAGAAAACCTAGTGAAAACCGTAGGGATAAGACAATACAAAGGGAAAAATCATATATTTGGTTGAATTATAGATTTATTTTTTTCCAATAAATGAATCCCTATCTTGATAAAACAAGTGGATGTTAATCTATTCCGGTTTTACCAAAGGAAAAGAACACTAAAAGGGGCTTATTTAGTATTAACTAAATCATCACATAGTGCACGGAAAAAATGTTTTTCTATACATTAGTTTTGAAACTCCTAGTGGATATATTTTTGGTAAATTAAAAATCACTTTGGGAACCATTATAAAGGAAAAAATGAATTAGTATGAAAGATAATGATAGGAAATAGGACATGTATAAATAAAATTTATACATATACATTTATATTATAATGATTATATATTGGTCATGAGTTTTCATATCAATGTTTATAGTTTACCTTTTCTTTGTTTATTAGTTTGAAAATCCTCATCATTATGTCTATTTGGATGAGGTAAATGATTAAAACCAGAATCAAATATGTAAATACAGGAATATTATGACCATCAAATGTATTTTGAGAATATGGTTTATTTAATTCATAATTAATATGTTTGTATATCAGAACAATTTAAACACCGTCTCAAAACATGGAATTCATCTTATAGATGAAAATGAAAAATTGGTCAATTATTACATCCCATGTTTATATCTTCTACCATGTCAATATTTAATTGCTGAATTTTCCAGTTAACCTATAGATATTCCCTATAGCGGAATTTGATGCTATTTTATATATGAATTGATCTTCCTTGTGTGGTGAAAACATAAGTTGTTTAGAAAATGAATCCACCCTCTGTATATATAATATCCCTCTGATTGTATAAATTTTAAAGGAGGGTGGGTCTCCATTGGAATTCCCATCGTAATCAATGATATTATTTCCTTACGAGAAATCTTATCTAGCTCAGATGATTGAGAGTAAGGAAAATATTTTTTTTACGGCATGCTCCTCTTAAGAGAATACGTTGACGTGTTCCCTGATCAATATCAGATGTCTTTCCCAACCAAGAGGTTGAGTTCACAATCAAACTTGTACTGGGGGATTTTCTAATATCCAAGAAAGAATATATAATGGAAACTATTGAACATGAGTATTTTAGAATCAACTAAAAAAGAATCCAGATAATGGGTTGTTAGGACAATTTACTTTACCATGGGGTAGACCAATCCTTTTAATCCAGAAGAAGGATTGGTCAATGTGCCTCTATATTGATTATTGGGATCTTAATAAAATTTTGATAATGAAGAAGTATCATCTTCCATGTATTGAAGACTTGTTTGGTTTGCTACCTAGTTCCCATTACTTCACTAGGTTGGATTTATAGTTAGTATAAAATCTTGTAAATGTAATAAAGGTGGATATACCCAAGACTAGTTTTCATATTTGGAATGTGAACTATGAGTTCAAAATGATTCCATTTTTTCTTATTAATGCTCCATCAATCTTCCAAGACATAATGAATATATTCTTTCAGGAGTACCGCAAAAAATTTCTAGTATTGTTTATAGACAATATTATTACCTACTCCAAAAGAAAGGAGGAACATGAGGAGCATTTGAATGTTTAACCTAAGACTATGAAAATTGAAAATTTTATTGAGAATTGTAGTAAATGATTGTTTTTATGGAGAATGTATCATTCCTTGTGAAACATATCACCAACAAAGGGATATCTATGGATCCTTTAAAGATATACAAAATTTAAGGATTTCCCAGAATAACTTTTGTGATGGATATCCTTAGTTTCCATAAAATAGCTGGGTATTATAATCATTTTTTGAGAAATGTTTAGTGATTGTCAAATGCACTAACAAAGATTACATAGAAGGAAATGAGGCTTGTCTGGACCATTGAATGTGAAAATATATTTAAATCGGTAAAAAATAAGATGGTCACTACACCTGTGCTATCATTACCCCTCAATGGGAATGTATTAATGATCTGTAACGATGCATTTAAAAAATATGAGTTTTTGTAGATAGGAAAAATGATACATTTATTGTCTATTCTTCCTGTTAATTAATGATAAATGAAAATAACTACACAATTCATGACCATGAATCAACCTCAATGATCATTGGATTATAGATTTGGCAGAATTTTCTCTATTGAGTGATGTGTGAAATATATACGTGTTATAAAAGCCTATTTTTTATAGTCACACGGAAGGATCTCTGTATGTGCCACTGATGGTTTTTTGAGATGTTTAAGGATTATGACTATTCAATCCATTACCATCATGAGGAGTCAAATAAGAATTCATATTCTCTGTGTAGAATGGATCCTAGAACCCAATATGTGATAAGGATTGAATGTGATCCAATATTCTTGGACATGAAATGGATGGATGTGAGAATCAAAATAGTTAAACCATCTTACCTTTCTCAATTAACTACTCAACCATCGATTCCATAGAGAATCAGGGAATCCCAAATACATGATTAGGTGATTCAAAATATGATAGTGAGTATTATGGAGTTCATATTTTTTAGATATGGATTCCTAAGGTTTTGAAACTGGATATGTGGTGTGTAAAAAATAGAAGAGAAGAGGGAACTGATTGATTATGTTCATAACTAACCCTTCTCTATTCATATAGGAACACTATGATGTATAAATATTTTAAGAAAATTTTGGGTGGGATAACATTAATAGAGATATTGGTTAATTCATATCACTATTCTTAGTCTCATAATAAGTCAGGGATAAAAAACATAAGTCTAAGGATAAGATGAAACCACACCCCCTAATAATATGAAGATTACAAAACAAGACAATGGATCATTTTGTATGACTCACTAGGATGTCTATTGTCGATAAATCCGTTTGGTTGGTAATCTATCACCTTACAAAGATAGTGAATTTTATTACTATCAAGGAATATTTGTCTCTTGAAAAATGAACTAATATATATATATATATATATATATATATTAATAGTGTTAAGACTTTACGGAGTGTGGCACTAGATTTTATCTGATCAAGATCCGAGGTTTACTTCAAGGTTATAGATAATCCTTCAGAAATCATTTAATAAAAGAGATGTGTTTAAATACTTCTTATCAAACATAGATTGATGGATAGTATATGCGAACAATAAAAAATCAAGAGTATTTAGTAAAATATTGTTCAATTGATTTCCATGGATGTTGGGAGAAGCAGCATCCCTTAATGGATTCCACATACAAGAACATTTTTCATTATTTAATTTAAATAGTGGCTTATCAATATATGAATAAAAATATGTGTTACAATACAATATTCTATGATGAAGTTAGATAAAATAAAATTGTGGTACCAGGTATTATCAAATAGATAAAATTAAGGCTCAAACAATACTTCATAATAAGATTTCCATGAACATTTGAATGAATAGACATGAAATAAATCATCTTTTTTAATTAGAGTTTGTTGTTATTGATAAGGTATTCCATCATATATCAACATAGCATAAAGTCTTGAGTTTTGGGAAGAAGGGGATGCGTTTTCATAGATACAGAAGCCCCTTTCTGATCCTTTTTTGTATTTGGGCTATGACATATCCACTAGCACTCACAAATAACCCATATTGAGTACATTATGTGTCCTACATATCCCTATAAATGAATAAAATTCTAGACCCATAAAATATAATCAATCCAAAGATAGTACCTTTAGAGAATAATATTTTATATGAGGGGAAATCAGTGAAGATCTTATATTTTGGAGGCAAACATCTATGATACATGAAAACTCTCCTAGATAATGTACTATAGAGAATACTCGTGTTTGAATATGAAGCACGAGAACTTCAATCGGTGAGGAAACAAGAGTACCCTCATTTGTTTTAGCATATGACTTAAAATTTTGATGGTGAAATTCATTATAGAGTAAATAATATAACTACCCAAACTTTTATAACCCAAATTCACTTTTGAAATATTCAATTACTTATTAATTAATGTTTCCTATAAAACTCATACACCGCATTGGTCATTTTGGACCATTATGAATTACAGGTTTTAAAAATAAAAAGAAAAATTAATAATCATAACCATTGATAAAATAGTTTTTCTACAATGATCATTCATATTAATATATATTATGGGTTATAATAAAATATAAATGACATGTGGGGAATAATAAATAGCCCCCACTAGCAGGTTCATGCCCTATGAATCCCATTAAATGGATCATCTGAGGTATATATCATTATTTTACATATCCCTTAGAAAATTCCAAGCAATGATTCAATAACAATAACATGAGTGAATCCGTTTATGGGAGATGTTTGTTTTAATTCAGATCACCACCCAAATCATGTTTATAAAAGAAACATAATAAATCACCACCATCACTTACCCTTTGGGCTTATGCTCGTTTCATAAGGTGTTATGTATTTAGACCCAAGTAGTAATAATATATATATATTCATTTTGAATAACATAATTATTATATTCTTTCCTTTTCATTATTACTTTATATAAATGTTTTTATATTGAGTTTATGAACAACTAAATTTTGATAAATTAAATCCAAAATTTTATTTTTTGGAAATATATTATTTCAATTAAAATATTTTTTTTATATGGCTGTAATTTCGAAATAAATTATATATTCATGAAATATTCCTAATAAATAATATTTTTCTAATATAAATAAAAACATAATTTAATGAAGTATAATGTAATTTTTATATGTGTCAAGATTTTTTTGGTGCCATAAAAACTTGTATTTTCTAGTCAATTAGGATTTATATTTAGAAATGTAAATTCTCATATTTGTAAAATTATTATTTCAAATGGAATATTATTTTTTAAATCAATGTGTTGAAATTCTCCAATAGTAATAATATATGGGACCAAAGTCTATTTTTATTATTAAATAAATGCAACTCTTTCTCTTTTTTGGTAGAGGAAAAACCCATTACATGGATCATAGGCCCATGAATAGAAAAAAATTACACAGTTCAAATGAAACATTCCCATGTTTTACCAACACTATTATTACATTCCCCCATTCCTGTCATCGAATGTCACCCACCCAACCCTCCATGACGGCCTGAATTCCTTTTGTCCCGGAGGCTGTTATTTGGGGGATAAAAGCCCATTTGGGATGAATAGATCTACTACTATAGTACCCCACTATAGTACATGCATTTATGTAGTGATATAGTACTGTATCAGTGCCTATATGAATTTTATCAAACTTAAATTTCTTCTCCCTCTCCCCAAAATGTATTGGGTAATGTTCTTATCTCATGAGATATCATATATTGTACATGGGAAGATAGCCTAATTACACTATGATGTGATGTATCAACTGTTATCCTTGAGTTTTTCTTATAATGTAATATATAAATTGTTGCAACATTCTTATGATTCCTTGATGTTATCATCTTATATCATGATTCGATGTTCATGTTTATTATTATCACCTCTCAATATCATAATTATATCTCTCTTCACACTCATGTATGACTTTACTTTATGATATGCTTTTATTATTCTCTTATTAGGCTTTATATCTCGCACCATTCCTATTTACATCCCTAGGTTATACAATATAGTATCAGATTATCAATTTAATTTAAGGGAATTTTAAATTATGTCATTATGTCTCTTTTTAATGTTATTTCAGTATGTATATAACTACCAAAATACATTATACCTCTCAATAATTTTAGATTTTATTATGTCTATCATTATTTATTAAATCATGAAACAATATGTGTAAAAAATATATGTTTTAATATGCACACACATTGTCATATTAACCATTCAATATCACTAATAAGGTGAATCTAGTGCCCATGTTTGAATAAAATTATCACTGTGAGAATTTTACGTTATTAATATTAATATAATTTCCGCATAACATTTGATGTGACATGGTTAGAAATGTCCTTGAGTAATTTTTTAGATAAATGCCCCAAATCATAGTTGATTCTTTTATAATATGTTTTTTCAATTGTATCCACCATATTATTATTTGGGTAATCCAATAACATTTCATATATTTTATTCCTCAGTTAGTTTTATCAAGATTGATTAAAATCAATGATAAGAAGAAGTTGCAAATAAGAAACCCAAAATCAAGAACATCATCCATATATAACCAAACTAAGTTATGTAAAATGAGGAAATATATAATATTTAACATTAAATGGTAAAATTTGTTCCCAAAATATAAATTCCAAGTTTTCTTGATAAGGATCTCCAAGAGGTATCCAAAGGGAATGCCTTTTCTATGGTGCATCCATGAGCTGATTCCAAATAACTAAATAGTATGGTCAATACCCTTCTTCTATCTATTATACGGTAGTATAATATATTGGGAAGGAGAAATATGGTAGTGATATCATCCAGGTAGATAATTTACTTGGAACATAATAAAGAACATCACAATCTCATTTGTAACGGAGTGGTCTCTTTAAGTAAGTGGTCATAATTTTCACAATCCAAACATAAATTTACATGAATGTTTATGAAATTCAATTAAATAACACTACTCTAAAACCATTTAAAAACCAATAGCTAAAAATCCCATGAATTTTATTTCAGTAAATAGTTATAATGATTATTTACTACGTTGGTGATTATTTTATTGATAATCTCATTAACACTTAGATGGAAGTACAATGATATCTTTTTATAATTCTCTTATTGTATGCCAAATCAAATTCCGTTAATATTAACTTATAAGAATTTCCTACCAAATATAAACCCATATATAGTAATATATGATATGTATTAAGAGTATATTTACAAAATAAATAACTTCAAGAATTTTATTAATTCATTCCCTAAAAGTGAGGACTAAATTTCGATATCTAATTCACTATCATTCTCAAATATAATTTTCATCCACTTCTGTCATCAATTCTTTATTAACATGGGGAATATACCCATTTATCATCATTTCAAGCACACTAAATCTTGTGGGAAATAGATTTATATATTTTTAAAAAAAATTCATGATATTTCATCAACTGAAATGATGAAATTACATTCATATTGACTGAAATAATGTAATCCTTCATAAATAAGAATTTTTATAATCAAAAAATAATTATTATTCCCCTTTAAAAAAGTAAATACAATTAAATTCTATTTAATTACACCATGATTTAATACCACTTGAAAATATCCCTGAAGAATATATATATTTTACTTAGATGTAGTTGTCTAATTAATTAGCTAATTTGATTTGATTTATGGTACCCATTCAAAAAAACATTAATAATTATAAATGATACTGAAAAGACTTGTTTCCAAGATCCATAATGACTTCAATGTTCATTTAGAATAGGAGATATAAAATTTTCCATGCGTCATCACTAAAAAGACGTGTAAACATCCAAGACATGATCTATTAAATTACCTAATATAATGAGCAATTAAATTAAACATGTTAGATACAATAATAAATTATTATTCTTTTAAATATGATAAAAAATTTCCCAAACTTTATAAATGTTGTCCCACACAATGAAATATAGATTAATCTCAAAAGTAATAAAAAATTGAATCTATAATAAATATAGAGATACAACAGGTTACTGTTTTGAGTTTTTGTCTAACCAAAATTCATTTACTCTTTATCTTAATCCTCATATTTATCTTCTTCATATCACATTACTATGTCTATTCTCAATACAATCTCTATACTCTTAAAATTAAGATTCTCACTCTTCCATAGTATACAATTATTATTCTAATTTCATTAATATTTCAATTAAACTTTCAAATTAAAAAATAGAAAATATTTATTAAATTCTCATACATTATATCATTCAATTTGATCAAATGTGTTAGTGAAATCAACATATGTTTTTATTTAGAAACTATATTATTCTAGTTGGAGTGACCAATGAACATCTAATTGTGCCATATTTTTAGAAAAAGTGTATAAGGACCCATCCTTAAAACATTACATAATCTTGAATTTAATGAATAATTCACATTGAGGATCTTTTCAAGTTTAGTGTTTTAGAGAGTTATGATATAACTTTTACATTTCAAAATATTAAAAAGTAGAAACTTCTACCCAGTATCCATTGTTTTTACAAAACATTAACTCTTGAAAAAAAAATTCATGTCTAGTTCGATGTTTAAGACATCATCAATTTTATTTGATCCCATCCTTGACCCTATTCCACATTATGTCCTATGAAAAACATTTCAAAAACTTTGGATGAGCAGAAAACGTTTAGTAAGGGATACATAAAGAAGTAAAAATATTAGTTTTTCAAAACAACAAGTAAACAAGGAATACTTTAACATAAGTAATACTTTTCACCTTTATGAAGTAGTAAATACTCTTTACTGAATAAAAGATCATTACTTACCCTTTTGTAACCAAAATACTACCATAAAACCCATATAAAGAACACATAACTTATAAAGGTAACATGGGACACATACATACTTAATGGGAATAACCATACGGTTTACTTACATGCATATCACTAAATGGAATAGCCATACAGCCAACTTCCATACTCAAGGCATTGTAGGATATAACATAACCACCCATCCTGGTATTCACGGCACCACCCATCATATGGTTTTTCACGTAACCACCCGCCAAATGTCCATGTACCATCATAAAACATAAAATATTGAAAATATAAACATTTCACTAATAAAATTTGATTTTCAACCACAAGAAGTAATTTCATGTTATTGAAATAATCAATACATTTTCAAAAACCATTTAAAAAAGGATTTTTGAATCATAGTGTCTCATACCACATTGAATATTTTAATAGAATCAAATTTTGAAACATTAATGTCTATATAAATAAATAATCAAATCCATTTTTAAATCATTTACATTAATGATAAATATTTATAATGATAAATCAATAAAACATTTAAAAATAATATTTTTGTTAAAGAGTTTTTAACAAAATGAGAGACTCTTGAATACATATAATTGCAAAATAAAATTTAATAAGAACATTATAATATCATGAGAATAAAGGGATTCTTGATATAATATGTCAAAGGATAGTATATACACCATATAAGAGTGAATTGGTGCATAACAACAATGAAGTCTCCAAGGAAATGTAAATTGAGATGAAATCCCTTATAATGATGGTATCCTTAAATTAAGGATAAATCAATCTAATAATTATGTGTGAAAAATATAAATACACCCAATGTAAGTGGATATTATGTGTAAAACATTCAGAGGTCATTCACACATATTCATTGGATGACATAAATAAAAAGGATAATATCTACCCAAATAATGGGAATTGGTATAAGGAGTTCCCTTACCGATTTGGTAACATACAAAACATATGCCACATGAAAGAAGGATCATCAAATGATGATGTAAATACTCATAAATGAGAGTATATTACACAAATAGTACAATCCTGGGTAGTACATACACCACACAAAAGGAAATAGTGTCAAGTATCGCATGAATCTCACGGGAATAAAAACTGAAACGAAACCCTTTACCACATTGTAATCAACTGAGTCATATGACCAAAAGTTAATAACCACCAAATGAATTACAGAATAACATGAATATAATGATAATAATGATAATATATATATAATATCAGTACACAATACACCACATGTAATGAATAAGTGGAAAACAATGGAAATGTCACAGAATTAAAAATGAGATAATAAAATCTCTTATAAAAACTCGGCAGTAGAACGACGCCACTCAAAAATTCATAAAACGAATTGATTAGAGTAATAGAGGGTATATCATCATATGAAAATGAAAATTACAGTATGGTGAATATAAAATAACATCCTCCAACATAAGAACAAGGTGCATAAAAGAAATGACATAAAGGAGAGTACTTGAAAAGAAAGAGAGAGGTCGAATCCCTTACCTCGTGTCCGACTTGACTCGACCGTTCTTTAATATCCTCAATAATAAATTAAAGTAAATTTATAATTACTTAAAAAACATTCTCAAGTTTATTATTTCTTTTATATCACTTATTACCATGTAATAAAAATTATGTAATCATTTAAGTTAATAATGTTCGATTTGTTGATATTTGGTACTTGAGTCAAAAATGGACTTCTTATAATTACATTTTGTTCATGTTGTCAAAGTTCCATTATATCTAGAATGATATTCATGGTTTAGATATCATATATTTCATATATATCCAGTATATACATGTATTTATAATATTACATATCATATAGAGGTATGAAATGAAATGCACCGTTCATAGAGACGGTAAGCCGTACGTACGCATGAACGCTACATTCATTTCTATTTCTTATTTTATTGGAATTAAAAAATAATGATACATAGGTATAATATAATTCCAGTATAATATAATTTATAATATCATTAACTCTATCCTTTATACATCCCACATAAGGTATCAATGAGTCACATCACTTTGAGGGGGTGGTAGTCTGCACTTCCTCAAATGACATTATCGTATTTACCCACTATAGAAACCACAAATTTGTTCTAAAATATAAAATACAGAAGCATAAAGAAAAAATGAACATAATATATATCATATATAAATACAGTGCCATCATAATGTCTACCATGAGAGGCGGTAAGATGTAATTGAACAATCATCGTTTCGTGAGGCGTTAGTTTTCCATCCACATAAACATTATGTTTTTCATCAATTAGATGGAGGTGTGTGTAAGTGTATTAAAAATAGTTCTCATAAAAACATCCAAGTATATTTAGGAAACCGGTGTTGTTACAAAATCTAGTAAATAAAAAGAGTTTAGGGGTTGGAGAAGTAAAATAAAAGAAACCAATTTAAAAGAAACGATTACCTTTAATTTGGGTAACTCCCTTTGGTTTGAACCAAAGGTCTTCTTGAAGTTCCTTCTGCCTAAGGTAAGGCTTCTAGGAGGAGGGTATGGATGTAGAGGGCTTTATTGGGCAAAGTTTGGACGAGCCAAATGGCTTGAGATGTGTGAGGAATTGGATAGAAATGGTCTCCTTTTATAAGGGAGAGGAGGGTCTCTTTAGGAAAGTGTGAAAACAATATTTTATTATACAATGATATTCGGTTTCTAATGATCCAAAAATAATTAAGGTCGAAGAAACGATGACTCATATTCGAAATAAAATCATTCAATCATAATTGGACTTGTTTGGAATAATAATATAATCGTTATAATCTTATTTATTTAAATCATTTATTAATGAGATAAATACTGCATCATTATTGTGTCATAAAAAATTTAATTTATTAGATGACTAAAAATTATGAAACAATTACGATAATGAATGAAATCCTTTTATCTATCCAATGAGTAGTTATAGTCGAAAATATGACTTATATAATACCTTATAAAAATTAATTACTAAAAGAGTTTTGTTAATGTCAATTTTTCAATTACATTAAAATAATTAATCTAAATTGTCATTTTCACTCCCAAGTGGATCAATGGGGTCCCAAAATCGACCAAAGATGCCCATGGTCGTAAATGACTCAACCAATAAGGTTTTGACAAGTGTTAAGGTAATTTGGAAATATTATAATATTCTTTTTACCTTGAATTACCTTATTTACCTTTAATCGCAGTAAATAAAAGTCAAAAGTTATTATTCACCAAAAATTATTTTCATCTTAATGAACTAAAATTTATTTCTTGGTAACAACCATAGATGTCGCATTTTTGAAATTCAATTAACAGAAGTGGTAAAATTTCATTTAAATGAAAACGTCAGTTTTTTAACTACCACTAACTAGTTTCACTATTCATCAAGAATTGATGTTTTTTGGAAAATTACCAAAACTTCAGCCTAAGCTATATTTGATATTCTGAATTCAAAAATGATGTCAATTTTTTCAAATTAAAAACATAGAAGTGTCATTAATTAATTTTAATATTAATTCCCATTATCAAAACAAATATCGTGTTTTTAAGAAAAAATAACTATAAAAAGATTGATACTTGTTTATGTCCAATTTCAAAGGAAAATTAATTCCATTGACAATATTGTATTAAATTGTAAAAATATATTCAAATTATACTTTTAAACCAATTAAAAATATAATATAACCATATAAATAAATTATATTTAAACATAATTTTGAATTAAAATACAATATTTTTCACTATTCCTTAGAAAATGAACATTATCATAAATATTCCAAAAATTTACACAAAGTAAATTTTGATATCCCCATTCTAAAGAAATATTTTATTTGGTCAAATAAAATGTATTAAAGTGACCAAAATTATATTTAATGAGGGTTCTCTTTAAAATGCGGTAAATCGACCTTTAAATGTAAATTATGCTTAAAATTAGATTCATTCACATTTTAAGCCTCTAACGTTTATTGGATAAATGTAAATACTTTTAAAAAACATGTATAATCATATTTTAGTTATTTTTAGTCATTCCTTCCAATAAAACGTCCTGGAGTTAACTACCATTTAAAATAATAATATAATATTATTAGTGTGCAATGTGAGATTTCAAAGAAACTCGTTGTTGCGTATCGGGTACCCTAACGAACAGAGAAACCGCTTTAAAGTAAAATTAATATTTAATTCAAAATTTAATAAATATGAAAAATTCATATTCTTCATTTATCTGGGATGTTACATCGTACCCCCCTTTTGGGAATTCCGTCCTCACAATTTTAAAATTACACTCGGGAGCTTCATTGAAATCCCCATATTGAAAAGAAACAGTCAATAAAACTATCACTTTAAATTAAAGGAAGAGAAGTGCAATGGTTACAATAGAAAAAAGATACTATGATTCCATGAAAACATGGATATGGAGGAGAACACAAACCTTCAGGTTCTGATGGAGAGTGGTAGAAAACATGTTTAGGAGAAAGTTAACCACCAGAAATTCTCATACATGTGATGGGTTAAACAGTCATTGATTCCCTAGTAGGAAAAGTTAATAGACAAGGTTTCTGTTTTAAGTTACTTTTCATTTTGGAATTTATTTATGGGATTAAGTAAAAACATAAGGAAATATACTTACTTATCATGTAGACATTCATATATTACTATATTTCTAACACAACTCATATTTTCTCCAAACGGTGAATATTTAAGATGACTTTCTTTCACATTAAGAGCACTATAGTCAACTTCAAGAGAATCACATAATCCAAAAAATATGAACTATATATATTTCCCATGCCTTTAGATATTAACTAAAACCAAAATGTTTAGTATAAGATCAGATAATCACCAAAAGTATAATCCTTTATAAAAAGAAATACTACTCTTAATCTACAAAATTCAACAAATATAACCCAAGGTTCATTAAAGACCATTAAATAAATAGTTATCCTTAAAATTATTCAAAGTAATACAATCTATGTTTGAAACCCAACTCTCTTAAGGATTTAGTCACATAGTCTTGCAAGGTAAATCATATCATTTATCTCAAAATAACATCAGTTACTTCTAAAGACTCATATTGAAAAGTAATTACCCAAATCACATATCCTCCATGATAGGTTAATAATTTCTGTAGATAACCCAAAATCCAATTATTTCTTTTTCATAAGATCATCTAACTAAAAAGAATTAGTCATACTAACTAGGGACTTCACATATTCTAGTGGTAGGTGATAAATACTGGTCGCACTTTGGTTGTGGGTTTGATTCTCATAGCTTCGTCCGACGCGACGGGTTGTCACATGGTCTATGTGTTGTCTCTTTTCAAAAACTATATAAATTTATATCATTCCCAAAATGATATAAATTTATAAAAAATAACCATAGGATCTTTTAACCAATAAGGTTTTCTAATAACATTTATTTTGAATCCCAAAAATGTATTAACCTATAATATCCTCAAATTCAAGGATCAAAATAACCGAAATGGTTCTTTATAACTATATCCACAAAAGAAAATATAATTATTACATGAATAAAATTTTCATATATCAAACATTACGGTTACACATACTATAAAAAGTCTTCTAATGTAATTCCCATCATCAAAAGATCCGTAATATTTATAAGCATTTCACCATCATAAAATCTACCATAACTCTTGAATCCCTTATATGTTGACTTCTTACACATTCATCATTCTTCATGATCCATTAACCACTCCTTTTAAAATTTTTCTGAAATACTTATTTCCTATAAAAAAGAATCATGACTCATATCCTATGATTCAATAATATCAAAACTTATGTTAAATATAATCCATAACTTTCCTTGGTCTTTGTTAGTTTCTTCATCCTCAATTATAATGGCATTAGGTATTGGTAAACAAATATTTGTATGATCTTGCTGATCCAGTTCCTGAAACATCCTCGTAGGACAGCTGTTTTTATAATGATCATGCACACTACAATTAAAACATTCAATTTATCCCTCAGAAATAACTTCTTTCCCTTTCATAGAGTCAACTAGATTCTTCCTTTTTCCATGCATGGTTCTTGCTTTATGACCTTCAATCCCACATCTATAGCATATTCCCATCCCATTGAATCATTTTCCTAGGTGTTTCTTTCCACATCCTTGACACATAGGTTTTTGAACAAACTTACCTTTATGATTATTACCTGAAATTTCGTATGAATTTGTTTCTCAAATATACGATGTCTTATAAATATGACCATGTTTCTTGTTTTGAATCATGACTATTGATAGTTGGTTGAGAATAATTACAACCGTTCTCATTGCCTCACTCTTTTAATTTAGTTGCTCATTCAGAAAACCATCACCGTTTTCTTCACATCCACTGTTACTTTGGTGCATGCTAGATCCAACCATTTACTAAAACCAAAAAGGTCAGTGTGAGTATATCAGTAAAATCATCATATAATATTTTATGAGGGTAAACACTAATATATACTTATTAATGTTATCTTAAACTCATTCAATTTATAAATATAACTATGACTCTTTCTAAAATCCTAATCATTGTGGTCATGTCACTTATGATTAAATTCTATCCTAACCTCTAAATTTATCTAAACCGACCTCTCATACCAACTATAAGGACCCAGACATAAAACATTACATAATCTTGAATTAAATGAATACTTCACATTGAGGATATTTTCAGGTTTATAATTTTAGAGAGTTAGGCCATAACTGTTACATTTCAAAATATTAAAAAGTAGACACTTCTACCCAGTATCCATTTTTTAACAAAACATGAATTCTTGAAAAAAAAGTCATGTCTAGTTCCATGTTTAAGATAGCATGAATTTTCCTTGGTCTCATCCTTGACCCTATTCCACTTTATGTCCTGTGAAAAAAATTTCAAAAACATAGGATGAGCATAAAAATCACAGTAAGGGACACACAAAGTAGATAAACTATTAGTTTTTCAAAACAACAAGTAATCCATGAATTCTTTAACATAAGTAATACATTTCACCTTTATGAAGTAGTAAATACTCTTCATTGAATAAAAGATCATTAAATACCAATTTGTAACAAAAATATTACCATGAAACCCATATAAATAACACATAACTCATAAGGGGAACTTGGGACATAAACATACTTAAATAGAATAACCATACGAACGACGTCCATACATATCACTAAATGGAATTGCCATACAGCCGACTTCAATACCCAATGCATTGGAGGTTATAACGTAACCACTCGTCATGGTATTCACGGCACCACCCATCATATGGTATATCATGTAACCACCTGTCAAATGTCTATGTACCATCATAAAACATATTATACTGCAAATATAAAAATTTAGCTAATAAAATATAATTTGCAATCAGAATAAGTAATTTCAAGATATTTAAATAATCAATCCATTTTGAAAAACCATTTAAGAAGGATTTTTGAATCAAAGTTTCTCATACCACATTAAAGATTTTAATGGAATTATTATTTGAAAACATTAATTTCCATATAAATATATACTCAAAACCATTTTTAAAACATGGACATTAAAGATAATTATTTAGAATGATAAATCTTTAAAACATTTAAAAATGATATTTTTGTTAAAGAGTTTTTACCAAAATGAGAGACTCTTGAATACAAATAATTGCAGAATAAAATTTAATAAGAAGTTTATAATATCATGAGAATAAAGGGATTCATGATATTATATGTCAAAAGACAGTATATACACCATATAAGAGTGAATTGGTTCATAACCACAATAAATTCTCAATGGAAATGTAAATTGAGATGAAATCCCTTATAAAGATGGTATCCTTAAATTAAGGATAAATCAATCTCATAATTATGTGTGAAAAATATGAATACACCCAATATAAGTGGATATTATGTGTAAAAAAATCAGAGGTCATTCACACATTCTCATAGGATGACATAAATAAAAAGGGGAATATCAACCCAAAGATTGGGAATTGGGTTAAGGAGTTCCTTTACCGATTTGGTAACTTACAAAACATATTCCACATGAAAGAAGGATAATAAAATTAAGATGTAAATGCTCATAAATTAGAGTATATTACACAATGAGTACAATCCTGGGTAGTAGATACACCACACAGAAGGAAATAGTGTCAAGTATAACATGAATCTCACAGGAATAAAAAGTGAGACGAAACCCTTTACCACGTTGTAATCAACTGAGTTGTATGACCAAAAGATAATAACCACAACTTTAATCACATAATAACATGAATATAATGAGAATAATGATAATATATATAAAATGGCAGTACAAAATACACAACATGTAATGAATAAGTGGTGAACAATGGAAATCTCACGGAATTAAAAGTGAGATAAGAAAATCCCTTACATAAATTCGGCAGCCTAACGGCACAACTTAAAAATTATTAAAATAAATTGATGAGAGTATAAGAGGGTCTCTTATTTTATGAAAATACAAACAACAATATGGTGAATATAAAATAACATCCTCCAATATAAGAACATGGAGCATTAAAAAAATGACATAAAAGAGAGTACTTGAAAAGAAAGGGAGAGGTTGAATCCCTTACCTCATGTCCGAATTGACTCGATCATTCTTTATTATCCTTAATAATAAAATAAAGTTAATTTATACTTGATTAAGAACCGTTTTCAAGCTTATTATTCCTTTTATATAACTTATTTCCATGTTATAACCATTATGTAATCATTTAAGTTAATAATGTTCGTTTTGTCGATATTTGGTACTTGAGTCAAAAATGGAAATATTATAATTACATGTTGTTAATGTTGTCAAAGTTTCATTATATACAGAATTATATTCATGATTTATATTTCATATATATCATATATATCCTTTATATACATTTATTTATAATAGTACATAACATTTAGAGGCAAGAAATGAAATGCACCGTTCATGGAGACGGTAAGCCGTACGTACGCATGAACGCTACATTCATTTATATTTCTTATTTTATCGGAATTAAAAAATAATGATACATAGTTATAATATTATTCCATTATAATATAATTTTTAATATAATTAACTATATTCTTTATACATCCCACAAAAGGCATTAATGAGTCACATTACTTTGAGGGGGCGGAAGTCCGCGTTTCCTCAAATGACATTATCGTATTTACCCACTATGGAAACCATAAAGGCGTTCTATAAATGTAAAATACAGAAGCATAATGAAAACATGTAAATAATATATATCATATATAAATACAGTGCCATCATAATGGCCACCATGAGAGGCGGTAAGATGTAATTGAACAATCATCGTTTCGTGAGGCGTTAGTTTTCCATCCACAGAAACATTTTTTTCTTCATCCATTAGATAGAGGTGTGTGTAATTGTAGTTAGAATCATCCTCATAAAAACATCCTATTATATTTTGGATACTTTTGTTGTTAAAAAAATGGAAATAAAAAGAGTTTAGGGGTTGGAGAAGTAAAATAAAAGTAACCAATTTAAGAGAAACTGTTACCTTTAATTTGGGTAACTCCTTTTGGTTTGATACAAAGGTCTTCTTGAAGTGCCTTATGCATAAGGTAAGGCTTCTAGGAGCAGTATAGGGATGTAGGAAAAGTAATTGGGAAGAGGTTGGTCGATCCAAATGGCTTGAGTGGTGTGAGGAATTGGATAGAAATGGTCTCTTTTTATAAGGGAGAGGAGGGGCTCTTTAGCAAAGTGTGAAAACATTATTTTATTATGTAATGATATTCGGTTTCTAATGGTCCAAAAATCATTAAGGTCGATGATATGATGACTAATATTCGAAATAAAATCATCCAATAAGAATTGGACATGTTTTGAATAATATTTTAATCATTATAATCTAATTTATTTTAATCATTTATTAATGAGGTAAATACTGCATCATTATTATGTCATAAATATTTTAATTTATTCGATGTCTAAAAATTTTAGAAAAATAATATCATGTAGGAAATCATTTTATATTTATAATAAATATTTATAGTAGAAAATAAGACTTATATAACACCTATTAAAAGTTAATTACTAAAAGTCTTTTGTTAATGTCAATTTTGACTTTACATTAAAATAATTAATCTAAATTGTCATTTTCACTCCCAAGTGGATCAATGTGGGTCCCAAAATGGACCCAAGATGCCCATGGTCGTAAATTACTTAACCCATAAGGTTTGGACAAGTATTGAGGTAATTTTGAAATATTAAAATATTCTTTTTACCTTAAATTACCTTATTTATCTTTAACCGCGGTAAATAAAAGTCAAAAGTTACAATTCACCCAAAATTATTTTCATCATAATGAACCAAATTTTACTTCTTGATAACAACAATGTATATTGGATTTTTGAAATTAAATTCACAGATGTGGTAAAATTTCATTTAAACGAAAAAGTCAATTTTTTAACTACCACTAAGTGGTTTCACTATTCATAAAAAATTGAAGTGTTTCATAAAAAAACCTAAAATTCAGACTATGATATATTTGATATTACAAATTAAAAAATGATTTATATTTTTCAAAATTCAAAACATAGAAATGGAATTAATTATTTTTAAAATTAATTTTCGTTATCAAAACAAATAGAGTGTTTTTTAAGAAACAATAACTATCAAAAGATTGATAACTGTTTATGTCCAATTTCAAAGTGAAATTAATTCCAATGAACAATATTGGATTATATGTTAAACATATATTCAAATTACACTTTAAAACCAATTAATAAAACAATCTAACCATATAAATATTTTAGATTAAGACACGGTTGTGAATTAAAATACAGTATTTTTCACTATTCATTAGAAAATGAACTTTATCAGAAAAATTCTAAAAATTTACACAAAGTAAATATTGATGTCCCCATTCTAAAGAAAGAATTTACTTGGTCAAAAATAATATATTATGGTGACAAAAATTATATTTAATGAGGGTTCTCTATTAAAAGGTGGTAAATCAGCCTTTTAATGTAAATTATGCTTAAAATTAGATTCATTCACATTTTAAGCCTCTAACTTTATTTGGATAAATGTGAATACTTTTAACAAACATGTTTAATCATATTGTAGTTAGTTTTATTCATTACCTCCAATACAACGGCTATGAGTTAACTACCATTTAAAATAATAATATTTTTATTATTAGTGTGCAACGTAAGATTTCCAAGAAACTCGTTGTTGCGTATAGGGTATACTAAAGAATATAGAAACCCCATTAATGTAAAATTAATATTTAATTAAAAAATTAATAAATATGAAAAAATCATATTCTTCATTTATCCGGGATGTTACAATGTGAAACTAATCTCTTTCATAAATTAAAACATGACTGTGTTAATTATAGAATTATTTTCACAATTATGATCCAAACAAATAACTTTAAATCCCACGATTAATCTCCTTTAGAAATGATTTAAAAAAATTCTATCAAGTTGATATCAAAATTTATTCTCAGGTCATAGAATGGGAAGACAAATTCAATCTGGTGCGGCACCAAATATTCAAATACCCATTACTAGTGCATTATTTTATGTATCATGGTTGAACTTACATATTAACAAATAAAACCCCTTCATCAAATTCTAACAATAATTCTATTCAAAATAATGTTTGTATTACCATTATAACATTTAGTCATGAAACTTTATCTCCAATTCATGATAAACACCCTTTTGGTGTAATTATATAACCTATGCCAAATTGTGAGAATTTGAGAAATCAAGGATTATATCGTATGGTTTGATCTCTATGATATGAAGTAAAATCCAAAAACATCCTCTAGTTTCAAATTATAATTAGGCATTGACTACCTATATTAAAAAAATATTTAATTTTACTTATCATCATGGTATTTCTTTAAATAGTAGACTATAGAGTGGTCACTAAACTTTTTATGTTGGCCTCTTATTAGAAAAGAACTTCTATGAGACTGCATATTCGTATTTAAAAACATAATGCATTCCCTTACATTTATTATAAAAACATCACTTTAATAGAAATACTATGAATAAATTGATTTTGAATATGATTAATATTATGACCAATTTATTGATAGTAAAATATAACACCAAAGTCCTAAACTATATCTATTTTTTCTATAAAATTACTTTAAAAACACCCTAATCCCATTAAGGGACTCCATAATATATGGGGATTCATCTTCATTATCCCCATAATATTTAATAAATTTTTACTCTCAAAAACCTCCCTCAACATTTAGGATTAAAAATGTTACACACACAACCAAAAAATACATTATAATGAGAGAGTATACATTAAAAGTAATTTCTAAACATTGATACAACTATCGATGAAAACAAAATGTATGGACCTCGGAAAATTTATAATACCCTCTATAATATGAAATAAAATATATTTTGATATAATATTTTACTTATTTTATTTAGGTGATTCATTAAAATTTATATTTATGGTTTCTTATAGAAGAGCATCAACCAAAATTCATTGTGGAGAAAAATTAGTAGTATAACACATTGCACCTCACTACACTAATTGAAGACATCCACATTTAGATGAAGAAAATAATTTTCCCATCATAATTTTACATCCCTAGGGAGGAAAGTACTGAAACTAATAGATAAATTACTCTCACATTTTTTGGGACATTTTTTTAAAAAAAAATTATAATAAATGTTTAAAATGGAATATTTTCATTGGATTTCTAGGAAGAAAAAAATCATTTAAAATTTTCAGTTCCATAAGACACAATATGAAGAAGATCTCCCCTACTCATATATTCGGATAATATTCCCCTCAAGGAACTCACTCACTATAATCGTTCCTTAACAACTATTCTTTATTATCATCATTCTTTGAAAATTGATATTTCAATTAATATTTTTATTAATTCTTTTTTTTTGGAAAATATAATGAGATTTATTTTATTTTATGATTTTTTTCATGTTTATGTACCCATAAAAATAAATTACTAATTAAATATGTGTGGATATAGAATATATTAAGGTTTTTTTTCCTTCTATCACCAAAAATCATCCACCATAGGATCACAAGGGTTTCAATGCTTAAATAGAACTCCACTATGGCTTCGTTCATTACAATATAGAAGTTTAAAAACCTAATAGATCATACCCACCACACAATGATCACATATCTGTTCATTTTTCATCGATCCATTTTATTTCATCAATCCTTCTCATATCCAAGGGTCCGATGGACCTCAGTACCTCTCAAAAAGTTAAAACATGGACCAACGGGTCCAATCGATGAAGCTCATGAAGAATGTGGAAGAAAATAATCAAAAACCAATGTTTAATTGATCATCACCAGACATTATTGTCCAATCGATCATGAAATTCAATTTCAAATATGAAATAAATTGAATCAGAATCCTATATATTTTATTTGGTGCATTTAATGGTTTACAACATTGGTACATATCTAAGAACAACTATAAATCTTCTAAAAAATTTAATCAAAAGGGTTTAAAACACCAATTGTCAAGACCTACTTCAATTTTGGATTGATCAAAGTTGAATAATGAACCAAATTAATGATTTGAAGGAGCTATTGTATTCATTTAATCTAGATTCGATATAATCATATCTTCTATCGTGGATCGATCTTGATTTTCCTAAGGGAGGAGGAATGGAGTGCTCTTCGACATTTCATTAAACTATGAGGCAAAATGGAAAATGTTCCAAAATGATGAACTTATCGGCATTTATGTTTTGGTTAACTTAATTGAATTAATAAATTAAATAATTAATCCACTTAAATTCATCACCAAATAGCTAGGGGTGTATACATCCCATTCCTATTCACTTTCTTCCATGCCTAGGTTAGATATCATATTCCCGCCTCAGGCGTGGTTTAGATTTAGGATATGATCAAGCATGTGTGAGTTATCTTATTTTTTAATTTTCATGCACATATAATATAAATTATATGTACTATTTTTATATAATTTATTATGGGAACATCATGCCTTATAATTTCATACCGTCTTAACGCCATTATCTAGAAATATATATAGAAATATTTCAATTCCATATAAGGAAAAAACGGGGTCTGTATAAATTTTAAATTATTATATTTTGTGGTTTGTTTATGATAAATTTTGAATTTTATATACACTATAGAATATTAATTTATTTTTAATAAATCTAGGTATTTTAGAAAGAATTTAATTTTCCAACATTAGATTTCTGAAAATTGGAATATAAAAAATATTGAAACTTAAAAAATATGACATTAAATTTTTTCAACTTGTGGAATAGCATGATGTAAAGTACTACATGTGATTAAAGTTTCCTTAGATGATGAGATAAAAGGTTTAGAATCTAAATAATGATTATCAATGCAGGATATAACATGATTACTTTAACGATCATACCAATGTGAAAAAAAATACAACATGACAATATAACAATAATTCTAGGATAATAACCAAGGTATTATAACATTTTTCACTTAGAATAACCACACATTTACCATATATGGTATATAATTAGATAAATACAATA